>JBAIZZ010000012.1:1010411-1069632 GCA_037355905.1 Heliconius aoede
ATGCGAAGAGGGAAGGCAGAGTCGGGTGGGGTCAGCAGAGCGACTCGTGACCGAGCGCCGGCACCGGTCTCCCGGCGTCACGACCGCCCTCGCCCTCGTCGCCGCCAAATAACATGATATTACTCACTAACTGGCCATTTCACGCCACGTTCGGATCGGATCTCGTAACAGTTTCAGCTCACTAATAAAATATTGTTTGTGTCAGATTAATTGCCATTATGATTTTGTACACGATTCACTGCGGACATAAATAAACAAGGCTATCGCTTTTGGTTTATCAACGAAGCACAATTCATATCAATTATATGGTCTACGGTTGTTGCTCAATTTGTTGCATTAACATATTTTACAAATAAAAAAATCATGGATTCTAGAAAAGTACGATAGTTACGATTATATTTTTATTTAAATTAATTTATTTATGCGCTTGTATAGACTCTAAAATTCCGTTCTCTGTAACTCCACTTACGTTCATGTATATTTATTATTTAAATATTATAATGACGTTAAGAGAAAAAATAATGGAATATAATAAATAAGATAATAATAAAAAATCTTTTTTGAAATCCGGATATTATTGGCTTGATCGCAGAAAACAAAATGTATTTTTTTTATATCCCCTCGAGGATGAAATTCTTTCAAGAAATGCTGTTTAATGAGGTTTTTTTATATAGAGACGTGAAAATAATGAAAACAAATGAAATATGGGGGTCTGGTCTCTTGATATTCTTTGCAATTTCGAAAAGTTAAGATTAAAAGGATATAACTTTGAGTTATAGTTTCTGGATTTACCAGTTAATTTGAATAAAATGTAAATATATATTATTATAAAGGATTGCCTGCAATATGTTTACAAAATATAATTTGATTCAGAAATAACATGATATATGAAGCTCAATTGGCATTATATTATGCAACTGATTTACTGTTATTAATGTTTATGTGCTATCTTATATATCTTTGCCTTGCACATGCAAATATTTTTCACAGTATTTATTGGTCATAAGTAAATTTGATAATATTCTGGAGACAGAGGAAACATAGTGTTAAGACACTATTTTTTCACTCTACTCTCGTGGGCGAAAATTAACGTTGCGTTCTATCTACGAGAAAAGATTAAAATCACAATACTGGCGATTACTGTCATATACTGTCACACAGTTTTACTATGTCCTCGCTAAAGCGACGAATCCTGCTGGGAAATTAGAAAATAGTTGAGAACATTTATTTTTTCAATTACACATATTACTTACTGAATCTGTCTCTATATATTTCAGAGAAATTAGCGACATCAAGAAATCAGTAAAGCAAAAAATCAAAAGTAACCGAAAATAAATATTAAAATATATCCCGTAGATTTAAGTGCACCTGAAATAAGCACTAAAATTTTATTTTTATTATTTAGACGTGAATAGATTCAAAATTAAACTCCAATATTTTAACAAATAATTAGAGTGGTGGAAAAATTAAAAAAAAATGTTAAAATAAAAATGACTGAAAAACATTATAATAAAATACGATGTGATGGCTTTAATAGGTCAACATTTTATAACAAAAATCATTAGCAGAATATATTTTTCAGCTTGAGTGTAAGTCATTATTGCCGGTTTCAATTATTTTTGATGGACTACAGTAATAAACGTAATATCGGCGAGTAGCGATCGAAAAATATGCATAGCAATTAAAACTTTCACAATACCACTTATCGCAGCCTTGAATTGAATGATTACTTTATCTCGAAGCCGACGAGTCACTTTAAAATGCTTACAACGTTTCGCAGATCCAATTAGACGCCATTTTGTGCCGATAAAAGATAGCTGGATGTCCATTGTTTAGTGTTGGCGATCATGTAGGAAGCCGTCATGGCGTCTCCACGAGAACGATCACTCATGAGTGTCAAATATAATGGCATGGTAAGTAGTTACCGCTCTTGACTGCCCCAATACTCCATCATCTCTATTAAATGGCTGCATATTAATTTGAATTAAACGTTTTGTGACAAACACTCTTGCGACATGTCATTACTTATGTTAATCTAAGATTGGTTTTGTTGCGGTATTTAAAGTTACATTTGTTGGTCTTGTAGAGCTTTCATATGCTTCAATTTAACTTAGCTGTATCCGTAGCTGGGTAGCCAGAGGAAACGGCATAATAAACTCCACCTGACCTTACTCCAGAATCTTTGATACTGTGTTTTAAAGGTCCACCGATGTCCTTCTCTACCTCTCTTACCGCTCACTTTTCCTCCATAAATCTTTTTTGCAATCACTCATCTTCATTACGGATTCGATCTAAACTGACTTCGCATATCCTACGAAGAGATCGTATCTCCACAGTATAGATCTTTTTTTCATTCTTCTCCTGTAATAACCTTGGTAGGTTTCGGTACCAACACTGCTAGGTAGCTTTTATTGTCTATCTTTTATCGGAAGATCATTCAAAAACTATTCTGATAAATTATATCATTGTCAATTTTCTGTCAATGACATATCTGATATATACTAATTATATATTTGTTTAAAAACTATAGTTCAAGCTTGGCAACATCCTACAATCAAAAATAAATTATATTTAGATATACGAATATTTACATCAAATAAATTAAAACTGTTACTAAGGCCAATAATAAATACGTATTCCTGTATGGAATTATAAAATAAAGTAATATTCCGATATAAATATTTGCATCTATTACAAAATCTAAATATGCAAATGAGTATTTTACTTTGTAAGCTTCTACTTTCGGTACAAATGAGGTGTTGCAGGCCTTGAAACGGCGAGCGTTTACAAAATACATTATCACCAACGTCCTCTATCTGTTGATGCACACATTTGAATTTTATCTTTTAAATTTTAGTTAGATCCATTAAATTTTGTATGCATATATGCAATAATTAATGACTATCATTATAATAATAAAAAATAACTTATTTAAATAAATTTATATTATTTTCAATTTAAATAAATGAAGAATTGAAGAGTTCGTTATGGTAATATATAGCACATCTATTACATTACTAGAATGTAATAAAAAAGTATCAATATAAATTTAGCTTTACAACAGTTTTAATATAGGTTAGCATATAATGTAATACAAATATGCGGCTAAATGGATTTGTGCGGGCGTAGTATCCAAGTTTTGAAGCATAATAGTAGTTTTCAAACAATCTTGGATACTGAGGCGTAACACCAGAAGTAACTTAAAGCGAGCGAAGTGATTAATGAATAAGATAATATAGATAAATAGTAACTATACCTCATTCACTCACCATTCCCAACACTAAAGTATTGTGAGAAATACAGACAAAATAACATGTAAGAATAACACGATAGTGGGTGTATTTCACAATTGGGGGGCTCTAGCCCGTTTTTTAACATTTTAACGTAACAGCCGTCGTTTTTATAATACTATGAGATATCGGGAACCATTGACTTAACCGCGCCCGATTAATGATTGTGAAGGTTATTGAAGATTATTTATATTTATTATTTTTTCCCGCTTCACTCTGTATCCTGTATATAGCACCGGGGGCTTAGCACTTCGTTGTTCAATTTCCGTTCCGTTCCGTTCAATTTTCAGACCCCGTGATATTGAGTGTGTCGGTACTCAACGCCGCGCTGCTGGTAAGTGATCACTGCCGCCCACGACCCCGTGCAAAGCCAGAGGAAATACAGGTGCGTTGCTGGCCGCCAAGGTGGAGATGTACTAAGTAGCAAGGAGGCACCATGTACCGGAAAATATATATTTTATCGCTTCACGTTGTATCGTTCACATATAGTATATTAGGCAAAGTGAATTTAGTGTTATGACACTCTATTCTCCATTTTCAATTTAATGGTGGAAACGCTTCATATTGAGCGCCGAAACGCCATGTTTCATCTTGTTACAAGACCGAATGAATGAAAATATTTCCCCGAGTGAATTGAATCCACGGCCGTGGTGATTACCGTCAGATGCGTAGCCGTATGGCCACAACGTCCTGAGGCACCATACTGTAAATTGTATATTTTTATTTTAAGAAACAAAATATTAATTTAACGTGAATATTTTTAGAATCTTCCGGTAGAGGTGTCTTTTAATATAGGGTGAACGACAATGATGCTTACCGTTGTTCTCCTTGAAATAACACTTCCTAAACATACGATGAAGCTACATGTCGGCAACACTCTATTATTAAAGCTTATTAAAGCTTATTAAAGCTTATTAAAGCTTATATTTATTAGTTAAAAACAGATATACCTATACAACAGTTATGTGGGAATTATTTATTATAGACAGCAAATGTTTTTTTTTGATTTTTGTTTTTACATCAAGAAATATAATTATTTCAAAAATATGATAAAGTGAAAATACTCTGATTAATGGTCTCCAGCTGACCTGCAGGGCAGTACGGTGAACTGTGATTAAGTTTTTATAAATATGCATTATCAATTTTATATACCGCTCGTAATATCCGTCTGAACTGGTCCGTTTTCTCTTTCGTCGAAGTTGTGCAAGTGCAGGACAATAAATCAGAAGTGTAAAGTTGCCTCAATTTACACTCATTATTTAAGTCGTACGTGCAATTTGCCGACGGCTAATTGTATTCATTAATGCCCATTAAATTTGGATGCGTTGAAACTTTACTGCAGTATTCCACAAATGTTGACCAACTGTTAGCCACTTCGGTGTATTTTCATACAGATGGAAGAACGACTATATTATTATTAATATAGTTAATTCAGTAATTAAACAGTATTGAGATCAGTCCCTCATCCATTAACAAAACTCTTATTATGTTCTATCATCCTTAGAATGACTGCAGTTTGTGCAGGAAAAAAATATTAATTGGGAGTTTGAAATATAATATTTTAATTATTAAAATATAATAAATTAATAAATATTTTACTCTTATATAATGTAAGAAATAAACTTAACATGACAAATTGCGCTATGTAACTGTAAGCCTAATCTACTACATATTAAATGATAAACTGCTGTGTCATAAAATATCCAGTACAAGTTACCACTAGTCAAAGTTTAAATATTCCATTTATAATTCCATTCCAATATTCCCTTTAGTCGTGTATCCTAATAGAAGTACACGGAAACATGATGTAGCTGACAGAGCCGCCTTGATTGATTTGTGGTGCGATCGGGCTCGCGCGTGGATGAGGCAATACAGAGCGAAACTATTCAATGCAATTAGCGATTTTGCACAGCGCTGTCGGCGTAGCAGCGGCGAGCCGCGGGTCACTCTACACGTTGAACACATGTGTTGAAATACACTACATATTTATTTGCATTATTTCTAACAGTTTTAAAGTCTTACTCGCTTAAGGTTTTATATTGTGTATTAAAGTAATAAGCTATTATTATGGATGTTGGTGGTGTTATGATTATTTCATATTTCGATATTAGCTAGCTAGCTAAATATCAATTTAGAAATAGATAATCAAACCAAAATTTATGAAGAGCGTTCAGAGTCCCCAGTTGCTTCTTCTGATGTAAGACGTCGATTGTTGCGGTTTCCTAGGCCGAGGCCGCGGTATACGCCTATCCCTAAGGCGGGGCGGTAGACATGCCCATTGGTTACTGCCAGAGCGTGACACCACTCATTGGACAGTCAAGCTACTAGTGAAAGTAAGTGACGACTTCGCCGTAGCACCTTGCGCAAAATAATTACCTACCATTAGATAGGTCAATTGCAAAACTTCAAAATATTTCACAATGAACAGCTATTCTATTGTATTTCTTGTACTCGTTTATTTAAGACACAATTTAATAACAAAGATACGTGATACGTACACTTCAAATCTTTTTATTCAAAATACTTTTGATCTATATATCTAATATGACATGGAAAGTGAGGAGAGCATAGGGACAAGTAACTCAGTTTTCTATATTAAATACGGAATATAAAGTTACCAATCAAACCAACTAATTTTGATATCGTTTTAATTATTATTATAATGGTGGTAATATCAATGTAGATCAATGATTCAATCACAAGTATGTTTAGTTATTTATTATACTAATTTTGTAATTTCCCCAATAAATAGACCCTTATCAATTGTCTCTTTCTTTAGGAGGGAAGAGAACTACGGTTCGTATCTAAACAGAACGAGAAAACACATATCGCCGATTATAATCCCATATTTTCAGTAAAAGTATAAATTGAATAAGAACCAGCAGAGTGTAATAATTAAAAAATATATAATAATTAAAAAATATAATAATTTTTACTAAAAACTTGGACTCGAAAATTATATTTAATGTTTCAACTAATAACGAAAACAACTCTATCACTACTGTGCCTACTGATATAATATTTTGCTCTAAATTGAAAATATCTATTATAAACAAATATGATAATAGTACCGCATAGAGCATTAAGATGCAAATCGGTACACGCATAACGAGAATATTAGCATTACGAGCGACAATATTGAAAAGTGACTCAGCGCATCAGTCAGTCCGTCAACTCCGGTTACATTGTGACGCAAGTCAGCCGACAAGTTGGCTGCAGCCCGCCCAGGTCCTCGATCAATAGCCGTGAAATTCAATTATAAAAATCAGGCCACAGCTCGTGTTATACTAAAACTTATTTTATGTAGTCATAGTGTAGTCAATAACTTAACAAGATAAATTAATAATATAACTTATTTAGATTTGAATAGTTACATCAATGACTAGTAAATAAATAAAATACATTACAAACGTATTCTAAAACTGTACTTTTAAGAAAACTTACCTTAACAGCATTATTATTATTAATATTATATTATTAATTCATAATAATAATGCATTAATATTATTGTACAAGCGAACATGCTGCTGAGTGATGCAGATTTTTTTCATGAAACACATCGCTCAATATGTCCCAGGAAAAACAATGAAAACAATATTTTTTTCTGAAATTCTTTTTTTTCTCCTTTTAGGGTGATACAATCATTCAAACGAAACATGAAACGAAACGAAAGAATGATGAAACAATATGTTACTGTCTCAATTGGACGACCAGGGCATTCAGCGTAATTTGTGCCTGTACGACCACGCTTAAATTCAGTATACCATCGTCAAATTGTTGTTTTCGATGGAGCAGTGTCTGGGTAATGCTTTTCAAGGCATTCCTGAGCTTGAACTGCATTTTTTTCGTCAATAGAACGATAGGGATATCGAACGCCCTTATAGATTTGTTGTTGTAAGCGCCATTTAGTCGAAAGTCCCGGGACATAATGAGCAATGTATTAGGTAAGCTGGTTTGAGCTTATCTACTACTGGTTTCAGGGTTATAATAACACGTCTAGTTTTATTTGTACTCATACGAAAATATCACAGTACTGTAATTGAAACTGTAACTCTATTTCGTGTACAAATGATCAGTGGATTATTGGACGAACGATTACATTTTCTTCCATTCGTGAGAGTCAGCCAGTACGTATTCTGATTATCGTAAGAAACAAACAGAGATAATTTGCTGCCTCAGAATACAACGTAAACGTGTTTCGATGGTGTCTTTTCTACTGGAAATTATTTTTTTTAAATCGACATTGTACTTAATTTGAACTTTAATATTAAAATTGTTACTTTTTTCGATGCTGTGATTTTTGTTTTATACAAATGAATTTCACGCATTTTTATACCAAATGCCTTTATATCTAGATCGTTCACACAATTTTTTTAAACTCACTCAATATTTCATGTATAGCGGCTTTGCGGCTTATTCTAACATGAGAGGGAATCCAAGTTTACTTATACATTCGCAAGCCGAGCCAAATGTTTAATAGCACTTTTTGAATCAGACAATATAACATATATTTTTGTTGCGAAAAAAAATATGTTATACTGCTCCTCTAAATAGATTTTTTGAATGAAGCATATTTGAAATCTAAAACTTTGTTGCATTGATTATATAATACGTATATTATCATAAGCCGTCGTGGCCGTGTGACTTTAACGCGTGTTTCACCCCCTATTGCTTCTAAAGCGTGTCTCCGTTCAACTAGCTATCATCTGAGTTCAGTTTTGCAGCATAAAACTTTGAGCTATTCTTTAACTTCGGACAGCTTTCAGTTTTAGTTTATACTTTGAGATCAATAATTGGTAATCTGATATAAAGGAAATGTTTACATCTCAATCTAGACCTGTCGCCACTCTTGTCTATAAGTTTTTAACGTTTTCGCTTCACATGTATCTCACAAATCTATAAGTTTTTGAAATTCAAAAATGCATTTTACTTATGGCATATCTTTATGGTACTGGCAATACTATATAGTATATGCTAAATTAGTCAGTTCTTTACTTCGTAGTTGTCAAAGTCATTGTCAACCTCTATATAAACCATTAACTAATTTGTTGTGGTACAAAAAATATTTTTAATTCGATTTATACTTATCAAAATTAAAATACGTCGCTATGATTACAAACTTTGATCAATTGTGCAGTGAATTAGAAAAACAAGAATTGGAGGTATTTATAAAATTTTAGTATTAATGATCTAAACCGGAATCTGGTTAATATTATTTATTTAATTCTATGCCAAAAAAAGCCTTATTTATAAACTTTTATGTTGTAGGCTGCAAATGGTGTCGCTTCAGCATCAACCTATGCACAATTATTAGCAATATATCTTTATCAAAATGATTTGTAAGTACTTGCTATATTGTTAAAATGTTGCATATTGTGTTTCTACTGAATGATATGAAGTATTGATTTATATTATTGTGATTTATGATCGTCTACAATACACATAATTTCACAACAAATTTTATAAACTGTAGTTGCCACCCATTTCTTTGTGCCCATTGCTACAATGGGTTGTGCCACTTAGTAGCTGCTGTTATTTAAACCTGGCCCAAAATAATATAGGTATATAGGTGTCCATATAGGTAACTAAACTTTTATTTAAGAACTATTATTTCTAATAAATTAAGTGAATTGTCAATAATCATTCCATCAGATGTAATAATATTTAGAATAAATTATAACCTATGTTGATCCCAGGCTTAGTAGCTACACAAAGTATTATTTTATTATTGGTTTTGTGGTTTTTATGTTCTAAGGGTATTTTTGTATAATAATTTAACTTCAAATTTTTAAAATCTTATTCTTAATATTACAGATGTAATGCTAAATTCTTATGGAAAAGAATACCTCAAAATATTACAAGCAGCAATCCTGAAATAGTTGCTATATGGGCAGTTGGACAAAAACTGTGGAAAAAAGATTTAGCTGGAACTTATCAAGCTTTAGCTGCTTACATATGGACTGAACCAGTTTCTAATATAATTAGAGCTTTAGAAGGTATGTTTTATATAGACGAACATTTATTATCACAACTGCAATGAGCAGCACTATTTTGTATTGCAATGGTAGTACTTTAACTGGATATTTTTAGCATACATTCAAGAAATGTATATTGAATAAATATCCAGTAATACAAATTAAGAAAGCAATTTCTGGTGTATTTTCTGGTCTTTTCATCAGATATGAAAGTAGATTTAAGCATTTGTAGTATCAAATTGAGGGAAGAGTAAAGAAACTGATAAGACGGAGATATAAAAGGAGTTGTAAAATAATGTAAATCAAGGATTCAACTTTTAAATTACTCTAGAGTTACCTTATCAGAGTTTTAATATTTGTTATGTAACACTCTATGTCCAGTGAAACCTATAATTAGATTTTCTCACATCAATTTCGAAGTCTTGTATGTGATAAAATTATAAAGACAATTTTACAATATTTTATTGTAATATAAAAAAATTTTTGGTAATATAGATGATATTACCAAAATATGTCCTTTAAATCGCAATTGAAAAAACATTTACTCGCTACTGTGAGCAATTAATTTACTGGATTCAGATAGTTTTTATTTTGTATGTGTAAAACCACCGCACTTCACTTATATATTTATATATAAGTGTATATTATGTATATCATTTATGTATGTATACTTATACGTTCATAAGTTTAGTTTATATGTAAGGTTTCGCTATTTTTTTTTAATTTTTATTTATATGTACAGTATATAGGATGTATATGTTTAACTGTGTATGTAGCTATTTATGTATCTGGATATTATGTATGTATCTTTAATATTATTATTTTTATTTTGTTATTTGTTTTTCTCTCTCAAGTTGGGACTGAACCCACAACTATCACGTTTACTGTTGACGCTGCCGTAGCCTCTGTTT
Source organism: Heliconius aoede (assembly GCA_037355905.1). Classification (NCBI taxonomy): domain Eukaryota; kingdom Metazoa; phylum Arthropoda; class Insecta; order Lepidoptera; family Nymphalidae; genus Heliconius; species Heliconius aoede. The sequence goes on from JBAIZZ010000012.1 coordinate 1,020,588, forward strand.
TGATACTTTATAGTTACATCTTTTTTAATATTTTTAACTTATAATATTATATTTTATGTACATAAAAATATCTTTTCTATTTTACAGAAAAAGTTCGTGAAAGAGCCTTCAATCTTATCGGCAGATCATATAACTCCATTTCATTAGATACTATAGTACTAATGTCTGGTCTAAGTCGTGAAGCTGTTCTCCAAATATGCAGAGAACGCAAATGGGAAATACACACAGATGGAATCACAATAAACCCCTGCCCGCCCACACAGCCTGCTCCTCTACACACATCAAGTGAAGACCAACTCTTTAAACTCACTGAATTTGTATCATTCTTAGAAAACTAGTCCTGTAATTGATCTTTGTTTATCTGATAAAACAACCTATACATTAATAAATTGGCATTAAATAACATGCTTTTTTTCTTTGAACAATGAGATTTCTAACTTTATTCAAAAGTTAAACATTGTTATCTTGAGTTTAAGGCTTATATTTATTACTTACTAATGGTACATAAATTAAGAACACCAGCAGGAGTAATATTGGGGTGCTCATAACTAGTAGGACTTAATTTTCTCTTTCTTTCTTAATTAATTAAACAGGTATTATTAAGGTATGTATAACAATGGAATACATTTTTAATTGTTTTTATCAATAAAACTTATAAAAAACAATATTGCAGTAAATAAAATAAAATTGAATCATATTCAAATATAATATATGGATATGACTTGTTACAAGTAGAAGTATAAAAAGTGGCAGTGTATATTTAAGATACCGTACAGTATTTATATAAAAGAACACAATGATTTCAAATCAGTCACTTAATTCAAAATAAAAAAATATCACAAAATATTCGATAGTAAAAAAAAATGGTTTGAAATGTATTAATATAAAAATAATTACTATGCTACTAAATGAGTATCTACATTGCTTAAAACTAAACATTTTAATTCGTATTGTTGGCAGCTCTGCTTTACAATATGGCGTAACATTTTTTGCATCGCATTGTGTTTTTTGTTTTAATAAACATTTCAATCATATTATTAATAATTTTCATCTTGTTTCAGCATAATGTTAACATTATAATATCATACAAGTTTAAATGAGTTTTGAGTCAAAATTTTAAATTATGCTTTGCATAATTCACAATTCAACAAACGAAACGTTAGGAATTTAAATATTTATTTTACTTATTTTACTAGAATCTTCCTTGAAAAGATACTTGATTTTGTCTCGGTTGAAGTCTCATTGAGTTACTATCGTCTTCATCTCCCAATCCAGTTTCATATCCTCTATTAATCATTCCTCCGTTGGGTTCAGCGAAAACGTCTTTTACTGAAATATTTGCAGTCGAAGTGCGATGGCGTGGCTGAACTCCATGATTATTGTTCAACTGAAAATGTTTTTGTACACATTTCATATAGTACTATAAATAATAGTATAATAAAATCGTGTTCGTTGTCTTTACCTAAAAGATATGTCAGAAAACCTACGATTTTTTATTTTTATCTATGCGTTTGTTCACTCTAATCTAAATAAATAAGTTAAAATATTTTAAAAAATACTGTCCACAAAACTGTTAAAAATACCTAATTGTATTATTAATATAAATTGAAATTTTAATTTTGAATGCATACAAGTATATATGCATTGTATAACGAAAGTAATGCAGATTAGAAAAAATATACTTCAAGTGGCAAAGCCGCGAGCGTGTCGCTAGTAATAGATACATATTTAAATTACAATCGTGTTAAATCTGGATTGTGCTATAAATAAAAATATAAAAGAGAAGTAAATTTACCATTCCAGTAACTCCGTATTCATTGTTTGCGCCAAGCGTTTGCATTTGTGATTTACGACGTTCCGCCATGACTGAGTTTCTTCTCGTTTCTAAAGCTTTCAGGGTTTCTCTACGTAACGTCATCTTGCGGTTTAATACTGGTGTACCTTGTTGGAATGAAATATCAATTGCTTATAATTTAAAAATGATAGCTGTTGCACCCAAACTAAAATTGTTTAATTTAAAAACTTTTAAATAACCTACCAGCAAAATTTCCGGTAACAAAAGCACCAAAATAGTTAGTAACTATTGTATTTTCAATATAAAAACAACTTGATAATTTAAGTCTGTTATCTCAACTGTTTTTCCATACAAGCGAAAGCAATAGCGTAATTATTAACCATCACTACATTAAAAAAATTACCTGGACCATCATTGGCGTTCATATTGAAGAATCGCTTCTTGAAAGCCACATCAAGTGTTCCTATATTCCTCTTCTTTTGCCTGGCCTTTTCTAAATTGTGGATTGTCTTTCGTCGACCAACATTCTGTGGTCCCGAGCCGGAATCATTATCATAATCATCATCTAGACCATTTAGTTTTTGTAGATCTTTTACTATTGCTATTGCATTTTTATCTAGTAATGCATCTTGTGATAGGTCTTCTGACTGCAAATTAAAATTAATACTTTTAAATGAGATTCCGTTTAATTTGCTTTATTTTATATTTTCAATTCATAAGTTAATTAGATAAAGAAATCTGCGTTGGACTTACCTTTTTAGTGCAACCAAACCAATTGAGTTCAGTTGACGATAATATGTGAGACAGTGTTCCAAATCTATGGAACAACATAGCACTGAACTGGATGACCAAAATCAAAGCGAAGAAAAACACAAAGACTAGACCGATGGGTTCCAGTTGCAAGTATTCTTTGGATATTAGCACCTAAAAAATTTAAAAAATATTATAATCTTTGCTGTTCTCTAATCTAATAATTTGAGCGAGGCGAAGCAGTATGCGTAATATGTACAAAAATGACGTACATTTGCTTTTTTTATTATTAATGTTTACTTACAATGTCAATTCAATTACTTCGACAATAATATACTTTTAATATTTAAGAATTACATAAATATAGATATTTATATAATAATTATGATTAATGGATACATGATGATAACAAAATTAAATACAAAAATGCTACATGTACTTTTGACAGAATATGATTTGTGCATAATGTATGACTAGTGCTAATTTGAATATAAAAAAGTAGCAAATCAATCAAAAATTTAATCATTCTGATGTATTAATTTGAAAAATTAGAAATCCTTAGACAAATGTTAAACAAATCACCCATCATCAGTGATTGAAGTATGTACAAGGAGTACCCGTGATTGTTAACGCACGTAGACGAAATTTAATAGAAGTACCTTCACCTTAAGACAGATAGATGCCTAATCCTTGGGGATCTGGATTGTGCAATTAATAGAGGTATTTGGAAAACATGTTGACGTACAAATAGGGTCATGCTGTTCAGTCGCACATGCGTTCGACTTACTTGGATTGTGTTTTTATTTATTCCGGAATAATTATAAGAAAGTATTTAAAAAAAAAATACTTAACACTGTTTTAAGATAATTATTTTACTTAATAACGCATGACATATTTTTTACAATGAAAAAATATTTCTATATTTGATATAATCACTGGAGCCCACATTAATTAGGGTTTTGTGTAAAGAAAAGGTTCATGTGGGACTTTTGGTAAACTTGGAGTAATTGTAGGAAATGTGAAACAACACTAAGATTTTAGTTCGGTGTGGAAGATTTAGAATCTTCATGCTGTTGTGCCATCCCAAGACAGATCTGTTAGAAGGAGACCGTTAGACTTGTGAGGTGACACACAGAGTTTGCAATATTTGGCTGTACCTCGCCTGTATCCTCGATGTACGTAATGTTTGTCTTAACACCCAAAGGCCAAATCACGTGGAGTTGATCTTTATTGAGTTGTAATAAAAACACTATCAATATAAATAAAGCATTGAACATGACAAACGCAAAAACTGATTTATTGCGAAGCTCAAGTAAATCACGTGCAATTCGAGCCTGTAAAATTGATAGAAAAAAAGCATTAAAATATCAGCTTTCAATGGTGACTTCGAATGTGACATGTCGATTCGACATTTCAGAAAGACTATTTTTTTAACATTGTGTTATTTGAGGTTTCGCGTGTCGTTCAGAGTCATCATTGAAGGCCGATCGTTAAACACAGTCTATTCTCACGTTACCTCTTGCGAAACCTCATCATAAGTAATATTAGTTTTAACTCCCAAAGGCCACTTTATATGGAGATTGTCCTTGTTGAGTTGCAGCAAGAAAACAATGAGCACAAAAAGAGCATTAACAATTATAAAAGAAAATACTGACGAATCTCTCAATTCTTTAAGATCTCTGGATATACGTGCCTAAAAATTTAGGGTAAAAGTGTTATTCTTATAATACAATTATATGTCAATAAAAACAAAAATCCTGAAAATAAAGAGTCATAATTAAACTTATCATATAAATTTAAATATTTGTAATACTAAAGTGTATAGTATAATTATTAATTTGATTAAAAATCTGTTCAATTATAAACCATCTCATAATGACTATATTTGCATTAAATTTAATTAGGAATAAAAAACCAATTTTTAAATTATTCTAATATCATAGTTAAAATTTTTGATAACTGTTGGTTTTTTCACCTATCCAATCTTCTTTGATTATAATTTTTTTTAATTAACATACATAACAAAACGATTGTGCATAAAAATATAAAATGAAAATGTTTATGTTTGTACTTAAGTTTACCTTCTCTTCCTTATTTTCATCTATAGGATATAGATATTTATCAATAAGGTCTTTCCAGAATGACAGTTCGGATTGACTTAGGAAATCTACTTCTCCTTTTTTCAATTCGGGGTCTTCTATCCAATATGGATTAATAAGATCGTCTCTTTTTTCCTAAAATATACCAAATCATATTAAAAAAATTATACAGTAGGGACACATTTTACTTTCTTTTGACCAAAGAGCGGAGCGGCAAATGGCTCATACGATTCCGGAGAGTCCTTTAGACATGAACCTTGTGCTTTCACAGTATCACCGATAATGTGAAAGGTAAACCGATGTTTCCTCTTACCTCTCTTATTCCTCACACTTTTCATATTTTTTTTTGCTGTTCTCTTATCACTCATTCTCACTATGTCATCTTCACTATTATGTGTATGTTATCATTGCGGCTTCGGTCAATCTAACTGACTCCACATATATCTATGAAGAGATCGCATCTCCACGACTTTCATATTTCTGTCATTCTTCTTCTGACAAAATTTAAGACAATATACAATTCTAGACAAGACATTTTTCAGTTAAATAATTTATACTGTACCCTCGGTGTTGAAGACATTGTATCTGTTTCTGAATCAGAATCGTTATCTTCCTCTTCACCTTCAGCCACGGGTCCCAAAGCATCTCCATTAGTACTACCTCTTAAACCTAATGACAATTTACGCCCCCTCGATTGGCCATGTGGGTCAGCAATTCTAGAAACATATATAATGGTTATTTATAATTAATCAAATGAACTTTTAAAGAAATCAAAATTACATTACTTAACAATTACTAATAATTCCCCTCAGATTAACATCTTGACATGTATATATATTACAAAAATTTAAAAAAAACCACCCAAATAATTTCCTTATCTCAATCTTTCTGTCCCCTATTTAAATTTAAATTTGCTGGAGCAATTAGTTATAACACTTACAAATAGGTAATGAGTGAATAAAGCCAAGGATTGTATTGTAAGCATGCCCATCGTGCCCACAACTATGAATGCTTGCTTTTTTAGACTAAAAATAAATTGTACTAACCTTTCCACACTTTCTAACTTTTTCTCTAACTTGTCTAAGGTCGTCGCGATATGAAGAAGTTGCACTTTCTCTTCATTTCCTTTAGGATGAGTACATAACAAACATTTGAACAACCCGGCAAAGGAAAATTCAATTGAACCTTCTTCTTCATTACTGTTTACTCCTTGTAGGAATCCTAGTAAAGACTTTTGCTTTGCAGTTTTCTTGGCTTGTTCTGCAGCTTTCTTTTCTTCTTCAATTTCCTTTAAATAAAAACATTAAATATTTTGTTCATAAAAGTGGATCTATCCCTAAAACAGATCAATCAGCCAGCAAACTTGTAGCAACGGATGAGTGACAAGTAGCGGGTGAGAGCATGCTACAGTTATAATAATAAATAAATTTATTATTATTAGAATAATAATTACAAAAATAAATTACCTTTTTAGTCTTTTTAACTTGCACTTCTCTCGTTCCCCATGTTACATTGTTTAGATTGATAATGGAATACAAGATTAATAACAAGTACATAGATGGAATTGAAAGTAGATAAATGATACCGGGCACTATACACCAAAACTCTTGCGGATGCAAACAGGCTGCTATGAAAAAGGAACTCGAAAGTGATATTAAAAATATGGCCGATGGCGATCCGATACCGTCCTCTCCCAACTGTAGCGCCGTACCAACAATGACAGCCATCATTATCATAGCATACGCTGTTGATAAAATCTGTGCGACTAGTAACTGAAATACAATATGATGTGATTATAAATATAAAAATTACAATTACAAAATAAAATATTTTGCAAATAACAAACAATCTTATCTATTCTATTTTGTTACCTGGTATTCTGATTTCATAGTGAAGCAAACGAACATGAAGATTGCAATCGGATATAAGTTATATTCAAAAGAAGTCCAGTTGTCAATTCTGAAAGCGGCCACGAAAGCACCCACCAACATAAGAAATATAGTACCCGGACCTAAAATCGTACCACCCATCAACATCATCTGTAAAAATAATAATATTACATAAATTTATTTTATTAGCTGCAATGAATAAAGCATTCATCATTCATCTTTCTTTTTCATTCTTCTGTACATCTACGGTTCGCTGTCGTATAACAAATACTATTCTAAAATATCTAAAATAATTGGTAATATCATACATGTCATACCTGGTAAGCGATGTAGGGAGTCGATATGTTGTCATTAATCTTAATCGTATGTTTGTAGTCCACGAGCAAGTCCATAATGTTAGCAATAGTGGACGGCACCCAGCGACGACGTTGATTATAAAACTCACTGAAGCCCTCGGGACAGTGCGTGTATGCGTCCGAAGCAGCCGAATATTCTACTCGATATCCTCTTTGTAACAATAACGTGCATAACCAACGATCTTCACCTGGAAAAAAATATATTTTAATTGAAAAAGAACATACAAATTTAAATCTATATAATATATTATATGTATTAAGTATAATACTAACCCTGATCGTATTGTACATAATGCCGAGCTTCATCAGATCTCAAAGTATATTTCTTCATGACATTGTCATCCATCAAAGCCTTGCCACGGAAAAGTGAGAAACATCCAGGACTACAGAGGACGCATCCAATCATGTGCTCAGTTGCCTTTTGCAGCCAATGCCCAATAGCGTACTCGAACATTTGATACCATACCATCATACCTTTTGAAAAAATGTAATGTCTATAGTAAATATATATAAAAGAATAATTATTTTTAATAAAGGTGTTTCAACATTTTTATAGCTAATTATTTAGGCGGAAAGATTATTACCAGTTATATAGAGGCCTAAGTCATGGGATAACCATACCAAAAAATCTATTCATTATTTACCTCTCTGTAGTGTAACATATTTTTTAATTTTATTTTGATTTGGTCTTTTCAAAAAGTAGATTTTAATATAAAACTTTAACCTTTTCCTATGGTCAGTGATTCTAGGCTTTATTTATTATTTAATTTAGAAATTACCAGAGCCAACAGGATGAATACGACCACAAGCCGCGCCTAGATTTTTGTTTTTCTTCATCAAATCGATGAGTAATCTCACAGCATGTGGTTGAAAATCAATGTCCCCGTCGAGTGTCAGTAAATACGTATTCTCAGCCATAACTTCCTTACGGTCTACGGATATCGGCAGTTCCATAAGGCGATGTCCGAGAAGGTAGTACATGTACATGACCTGGAAGTATTGAAAATAGAAGATAACGAAAATAATAATGATGACCGATCCCTTCGACTGATTTCGGTCAAGGCAGTCCGGCTGAACTTCTAGTCAATTAAAAATAAGTACCTAGTCGTAGTAAACAGCATGTAAATATTATGACTTAAGGATTACAATATAATTAGGTGTATTACATATGAGTAGTAACTTCACACTCGTTTTCATAATTATTAATTTCAATCACTTTATTTATTTATTAAGATATTTTATTTCTTAAAATAGAATAAAACACGCATTTTACCTGTGACCAACGTTTCCTGTGACGAATTTTAGCCTTGTCTTTTAAATGACATATCATTTTAGTTTTACCAGGGAGCACCCACGTTAATCGCCCTCCGTATGGAGCTGGATATTTCTTCGGTGGCCGAACGCGAATGATAGTCTGATGAACTTCTGATGCCGCTTCGTCGATTGTATCAACAAGGAGTTTAACGAAACGATTCACTTGAGAATCTTCGTCGCTGTGATCAGATATTTCAAAAGCATCGTCCAAATATATATGAGCTAAAATTGTATATTTTAAGTTATACTATATTAGTAAACTGTACCGTCAATTTCAGTTACTATCGGCAATAAAACAATACTTACTTTCAAATTCATAATAATCAGGATCCACCACACGCAAGTACTTTTGTGCGACACGACGAGCGCATTGATCTTCGTCTAATCTTAAAATAGACTTTAAGAACTCCATCATTTCATCTTTAGTTTCATGCCACATAGTCGCGCATGCGTATATTCTTGTAATTTGATCTGATGACTTGATTGTTTTAGGCGAAGACCCAGTATTGTCAGTATGTACGGATATAGTTTCGTAATATTCGTCGCCTTTCTCCTTTTCTATTTCGGCGAGATCCTGTAAAAACAATTTCTTTTAAGTAAAAATATACACATATACATAAGAATTTTATTTCCATTGGCCAGTCGTGGCGCAAGGGCACAACATGTGACTAAGCGCGACTGGTTGTGAGTTCGATCCCCAAGAAAAAATTGAACATTCATTTAAATTTATATTTCAATATCTTTGCTCTGATGTTCAGGCAAAGCGCGGCGTTGAATTCCGCCACTCAACATTCCGAAATTCGGTGGAAAGTGGTCAACAGAGTGTCTTAACACTATGTTCCTTCTATCTACCCTGCTGAGTGCGGGATACAGTGTTAAGCTGATTTAATAATTTTATTTCAAATATATGTAGCAAGTGTCAACACAAGTAGGTGTTTTTTACCTCAGTCTTAACATCCCTTTGGTCGTCTCTTTTTCTATTCAATGCCATACTTTGATCGATCAAAAGTCCATTGTACATTGGCAATACGAACAATTTTTCAGTCGAAGCCAAACGTTCAGCTTTTGGAGTCCATATGTGTATTGTGATCCACGTTTGAGAAAGCAGCCATAACAACCAAATCCACGCCATTTGGCGAGAAATAAAATCACTGAGCGAGAACACTGTAAGAAAAGTAGTCATAGATTAACACCACAAATGATTCTTTTGATGTACTTAGTAATATATCCATTAAGGTAATATAATATGTTCTTACCCGCTGGGCTCTCGAAGAAAAGATAATCGGGTACCGTACCATGGAATATGCAAGTGTCACCATTTCTGAGGCCACATGCAGCTATTAGGAAATTTACTACTAAAGGAATTACGAGATTTATCGGAAAAGCGTAACTGAAACCTTGAATAAGAATTTTGCAAGCGAACTTTCCAAATATATAACAAAAATATGCTGCAAAAATTTGTATGAGTAATACGTAAAACGCTGATTTGTATATTGCTGCGACTTCGACGGAATCTCCTGTAAGAGTGGCGTTTGCCAGATCCGGTATAACTGTGCCACCGAGTTGTATTTGAACCTAAAATATAAGTACAAAACCAATATGCGTTACTATCAATAACTATTTCATTATTTACAAAACAATATAATTGTTTACAATATTGCTGATGGTAATATTTTTGTATTTACTCACTTCTTCAACGACGATGTTGTGTGGTCCAAAACCAGGATTAAACAATTGGAAAAACATAGCAGGATCATCTCCGTCCATCCATATAGTGAATAAAATTATCATAAGAAACAGGATCACCTTCCAAAGAGACATAATACGATATGTATAATATCGTGTATGACTTAATTCTTCTTTTAGTCTACCTAAACTCTTGATTATGCCTGGAAAGGAGAAATAAATAATTTAGTAGCAGCAGCAGTCTCTACAACAATAGTCACTTAAGAACTAAATAATTTATTAAATTCATACATTTCCTAGGGTATGAAAAAAAAATTGTCAATGCTTCGGCATTTGCTATTGGGTGGCGTTTTACAGTATCTAACACTACTATTGGAAAATTAAAAATACTAGGCAAATTTCATAACAAACTTAATAGTTATGTAATATTTATTAATAATAATTATTAGTTATTATCAACTTTTATAGGCTTACCAATCGGACTTTGTCGTGTAACGTAGTTTTCCCACCAGCCTAAAGATATGCATAAAGATGAGATCGGGATGAGCCAAAGAACTGGTTTTTGCTCCAGTAAAGGCCAAACAATGAAACCAGTGACTTGTGCGACTATAGCAGCCATATCCACAATAACTTTCATAAACCTCTTCGAGTCGCGCGAGTTTCTAGAGAGCAGTCCTAGTATCGCAGGCACGATGCAGAGACAGTTAGTTATCATAGCTCCCTTAACCACATCTAGTTCGGGCAATATTTTGAAAAATAACAAACCCAAGCCAATTGTGTGTAAAGATTCTGCTATGAAAACCTAAAAAAAAAGAAGGAAACGTAATATCTATAATAGATTTCCTAAAAAATATATTTTTAAAGTCTAACATTGAAATTACAGTCCATAAATAAATCTTAACCAAAAGATACTCCTTAAGACCTTATTAACATTTCTTGGAAATGACTTAGCTTATTTAGAATAGCTACGTTTAAAATACTCACCACCATAAATTGCACAGCGCTCGGTCTCTTGGATGATTTAAAGAAACATATTCTCACTGCGCGTATGAACGCGCCTATTTCTGGAATAGCGAATGCTGCCAGTATGGCCCACATCCACGCAACGCGCTCTTCATCTGGTAATGTCACTATAAATTGCTTATCTCTACCTGAAAATTAAAAAACAAGAAATAAAATAATTTCGATATATATTTTTAGCATTAACATGTATGTGTCATATGTGTGATACATACCTAAATTCCTATTACAATATGCAAGACGCTTGTCTTTTTTCAATTGGGAGGTCATAAAAAGTACTGTCCCTTTAGCTATTACACCAGATCCAAGGACCACTATGAAGGTAATCGTGTAAGCTAAGACTTTGAGCACTCTTACTGTAAATTCTAAGCATTTTTGACTCTCCATGGACCCACTGTCCTGCTTCGGTGGAAACTCTCTGAAGACGTCCCATCCTTTTGTTTCTTGTACTGTTCTTTGACTGAAATAAATATTAAAATTAATTTTAACATACGATATTATGCATTATTGAGGCTGTCGTGGCGCAGGACCATAGAAAGTGTTGTGGGCTGTTTTCCATTTGGGTGAATAAATTATTAAATATTATCCCATCATTCAACACACCATGTCTCAAAAATTTGGCGGAAAGTGGAGAACGGAGTGTCATAGTGAAACAAATAAAAAGAATTATACACAATAATTACGATATTTTTTCATATTAATTTATATAGGCTATTACCAGACATAGTTTCATTATACAGGAAACAATGTGATTTATATGTCAGTATGGTATTTGAGCTAATTGCGACAATGTTAGAAAAAATCAAATTATCAATAGTAATATTTTTTTACTGTAATGCTCACTGTACGTGAAGTATTTAGTTAGCGGACATATTAGTCAAGACAAACAACTTTCACACTAGCCGCGCGACCAATCATAGAAAATATTCTTGTATATTGCTACATGGCTTATTTATATTTACATATTATATATATTTCCCTCATATTTCCTTTATATCCTGAACATATAATGTATAAAATAATTTGAAAATTTATTGTATAAAATAATTAAAGCAGATGACTATTATTTTCTAATCCAGCGCCACCTTTAAAGTGTATACGAGTGCAATATTAAGAACATTCTCTAGCTTGTTATATATTTCAAAATTCAAAATATACTCAACGAAAGTCCGTTACAATACAGCGGTTGCGACACTGCCTCTTGCTCAGCCACTGTTGCTCGTGTCGAGGGTTTTACGTAAGGTATGAGCGGGCATATCATTTTAACGTTGCGACCAATTACATTGTTCCACTTATCTAAGTTGAGTTTATGAGTATATATGAAAAATCTCAACATAAATTAGGCTCACATTTTGTATTAAATTTAGATTTATAATTGTATAGTTCAATTCTTATAATCATATATATATATATTTTAATTTTAGTAATAGCTCCCATCCTCGATATATTGAACTTTCTAAATATCAATGATCGACACTCATGTTTCATATAAATGCTTGTATAATGCATGAAAATAATTTCTTATTACTTTATTGTTTGTACAAACCTGTAAATACTACAATAATTACTATAAACCGAGTTGTAATTGTTGGCTACGTAAACAGGCTCTATATCAGTCAGATCCTGCCTCTCGTAATAGCTCTTGCGATCTTGATCACTCATTGTAACGTCACTAACCCCTTGAGAGAGCACTGCTATCGCATCACTGATTATATCACAAGAGAAAGGGATTTTAATTAAAGATAGCTGGGAGTAAGTCCTATTCGTTCAAATATTATTTAATAACGCATTGTTTCAATCAATCGAGGACGGCCAACGGTGCCATCGCAATATCTAATACTGGTGGCGGCACGCGTCAACCAAAGCATTTGGTATCATATAGAAGTGGACAATGGTGGAATATTAATTTTTGAGTATTTGCAATTGAACACCTTTGAAACAATTGATTTGCATTACTTACTTTGGAAAAAAATATATATATAAAAATATATGTCTTTGTGATATATTAATTGGTTAATTTTAAAGTTTTTTTTAATAAATATGTAATTGGTTTGTAGCAATAACATTACACATAAATTTACAGAATACAATTTATTGAACATATCTAATAATAGTGCAATTAACCGTAGACTTTATTTATTTTAATTTATATTTTTTTTCTTGTATTTTGCAAATCAATTTAAATGGTAAATATAAAAGAACCTGCGTCGTGTCTGTGAAGTTAAGTGCAACAAGTTCCTCGTTCTGCGATACTGGGCACGTGAAATTATATCGTGTCGCTTATTACATTAAAAAGTCGCTCATAGGCGATAAAGACGTCTTTCATATCGCTGAAGTAGACACAGCTTAATATAAAATTGTAAGTTCTCAATTTTTCGCATAACTTCACGACACTGTCAGACACTATTATATATATATATATATATAAGAAAGATACGTATATAAAAATCATACATTTTGAAATGTATGGCAAAAATAATAAAAAATGCTAACCTTCCAAATATCACGAACCTGATAGACGACTTAATAAATGCAGTTTGCTGCCACTCGTGCAATAGTATGAAGTTATTTTGAGTATGCAATATAGTCTTTATTGTAGAATTTATAAGGTGTATATTCGCTTAAATATTTGTTTTCTATATAAACAAAAGAATATTCAATGTCAGCGTCGATCACGAAAACTTACGAAAGTCTTACAAAAAGTTAGGCTAATAGGTATGTAGCGAAAAACTATTTTTATTTAGAACTAAAAATTATATTTATATAATATTAAAGAAAATCTAAAATATTTTTCTGCTTTTTAATATAATCAAGAGTGACAATTTATGTAAGCAACTGTGGACATAAATTTTATGCATTTTATGAAAGTGGTCGTGTGAGACGTTATCAAAACTTTTGTACTTAACGGTCATCGACCACGTCACTGACGAGTCCCATAAGCTAATTTAACAATTAACAATAATCGACTCTATATTTATTTCTGTTAATTTATATATTTTTTCTCTACATTTTATTGTTCTTAATTTATATTAACTATTCTTTTCTTTTTTTTTATTGTATTTAAAACTGAGTAAATGCTGCATAACTGTATCAAAAACATTCTATCGTAAGGTCAAGTAGCGTAGAGTCAACTTGTACCCGTTGCAATGTAATATTCCACTCACGTACGACCCCTTGCCCGGAGTGTACAATCTACCAGTAAAAGTCGAGATTAGAAACGCATCCAAACAAATATATACCTTATTTGCATACAATATAATAGTCATTTCTTCTACAATTAGTTAATATTTTGGGCAGAACCATGCAGTGTACATATTGTAGCTTATAAATACCTAACATTTTATTTATTTTACCTACCCCTTACATTCTATTGTCTATAATATTATCTTATTATAGAGTTAAAATCTGAACTAGTAACTTATTATATGAAAATCTTTAAATCTTTCATAGATATATATTTGATCAAGGTGATCATTTTTCATCCTTTTGTACATAAACTAGTAAATAGTAATTACCTAGCTATATAGGAAGAAGTGGGGCGCAAAAATGTGGCGCGCTCGATCGAAAGTTGTGTCGTCAGAGTCGACAACCTTGGCATTTGAGCGGGTTCCGGCACCGCTCCGATCGTAAAGCGACCTCTAGCTTGGCACAAAACTTATTTATGGTTTTCGAATGTCATTGGACAAATACAAATAATATGTGCTTTTACTGTTTTCTTTTCAAGCAAACCATAATTAAATAGAATAATATTACATTGGCTCAAAGCTAATTCATCATGTAAAAAATGTACACACAACTGTATTCTTGTATGTTCATAGAAATATAATATATATCTACAACATTATATTATATGACATATCTATAGGTTAGGTGATTCAAACATTATACATTCTCATTTCATATTATTACTTATTGGATTCCTTGAACACCGACAGACGGATGAAGATTATTAAATGTGATTCATATTTTATGTTTTGTTTTTTAAATAGCAAGGTTAAATTATTTTATGTATATACAACGTGTTATATTATAAAAGTTCTAAATTATTTTCCTTTTATAATGTTCAGGTGAACTGGATATAAGTTATATTTATCTTATTTTTTTTTTGTTTTGCGTTAGTCAACTCAACTCATCGGCACCCGGAAATCAACAGCTTTTTGTTTTAACCTCTGCACTATCTGCATTTAATTTTACCACCAGAGATCTTAGACACTCGAGTATAACTGTTGAATTTAATTTTTAATTATCTCAACTTTGATTATCTCATTGAAAAAAAATATATATCTACAATATCAAAACAAATCTGCTTAAAACAAATTTGGTGAGATCATGCGAAAAAAATTTACAGTTACAAAGCGTGGCATCACAGTGAAACTAAAATATTTCAAAAGTACTTTAAATTCAAAATAAATATTTACGTATATAAGAGAAAACAACAAATTCGATTTCACTTTTCGAATTGTAAAAGTGTTCTTCGAGTCCGTTTCGAAGTAAACTAATATTTAACATCTTAATCGACCGATTAATTAAGTCAAGTATGACTCACGTGTAAATTTTTCTATATAAGGAATTTACAGTTACATCATATTCATTTGAAGACTAGTAATCGATTAGTAATTTTGCACTAGACAATTTTGTTACATATTTACCGTATTAATAAGCCCTAACGATTCCTAGTATGTATTTAAATGTTTGTGACATAGTTTATGTACATACCTCCCACCGTAAGTATCATTTGCAAGTGGCAGGAGCTCGTCGTCGGAGTTATCACTGGCTTCCTCACGCCGCGACTTCCCCCCTGAGGTCGCCATTATAAATGTTGGTTCTGAAATACAAATGTAATATATTATATATATCTAAAATTATTATTTCAAAATAAAATTAAACTAAGATTTGAAATAACACTTTACAATATTTATGTACAAAAACATATTTATCTTGTCGAGACATGCGTTGAAGTCTTTTATAGCGTCAGCTGTGAAGCGAGTTTTAGTTGGGTAGAATTTATAATACAAAAACAAAAAGTATTATACGTTTATTAATTTCTAATATCCTAAGTATAGAAGACACATAAATTGAACAAAGTTGCGACATAAAGTTGTATGTTCTTTCTTAGCACTAAAATAATGATATATGGAATATATTGTATGTATTGAAGTAAAACTAGCAGATTAAAATAAGCCAGGAAATTCATTTAATGTACTGATTTTCTATACATTATGAGTTGCATTATGGGTTAAGAACTTTAGAAGTTGACCGGAGCATAAATTGTATTTTTTTGCATTTATGTATCAAATTATTATCATATTTCCTACCCACTACACATACCCATATTTTTGCTTTTATTTTTGATACATATTTAGTAATATATCATTATTTTTCTATTTATTCAAATTAGTCTAATTATTGCGATAATTAAAAAATACACGTTGTGTGTGATTGTTTATACCTAAGACTGGAGGAATTTATAGCTTATAACTATTAACTAGAATCAAAAATCTAATAATCTTTAATAACGTTAATTATGTATGAAAATTTTCATAAATTTATACTTTATTTTCGGTGAATCATGTTCCTGCAAATAAACTGCGCATTCCGCTGAGGGCGAATCCTGCTTCGCTTCTGCTTCGGTCATTCATCCTTGTTCAATTTATTATATTATACTTATTAACGGTTAAGATATTTTATTTACAAAAAAAAAAATATAGTTGTAAGTTAACTACAGTAATTATAATATTACCATATTTCTTAGAAATTTGGTAATAATTACTTTAGTTTTTTGGAACATAAATTGCTTTTCAAAAAAATATTTTTATGTATTCGCGCAAACGCAGTGCAATAAGTCAGTGATTGTTATCCACTGACATCATTTTTTTATTGATTTATAAAATATAGAAGCTAATTAATATATGATAAAAATTTAGTTTCGAGTGATTTCTTTTCTCTTTTACGAAAATTACGATTTACAATATTATTTCATTTTACAAACATAAGTGAAAGTCAAAATGTTAATCGAAACATATAATAGAAAAGCAACCTTTGGATTATAAATTCTCTTTTTTTTAAATTACATTGTTTACATACGTTAAAGCCTTCATTTGCAAAGACATTTAATCACTTTAACTTTTTTCAACGTATCTTTAATATAATGTTGAAATTTCGGATTACAACAAAATACATAAATATCAAATTATATTTTATTTTCACATTATGACTATATCAACATTTATAGTATTTTTGTATCTATGTATAATGTATATGCATAGTTGGGAGTTGAAGGCGGAGGGCGTCCACACCGCAAGGTCAGCGACTTCCGTGCCTTCTGGACAATAGACCTATAGCTCGGCGAATATTTCTGGCTTTATCTTATAAAGAAATATAGAAATTAGCTATAATAATACCAACATCTTTTATTTATTTTATAGTTATATTATGTGCCTTTGAAGTACGTATTTTGAGTCCGAAATGTCACTACTTATAATAGTAGTAGTAGTATATACGTATTTTATATGACGATATGTAATTTAAATTTGTAATTTTGTACTTCAATGAAATATTAATATTATAGTTTTAACAAATATATTATAATATTGCGATTCTAGGGCCTAACATAAATGCTGAGTAAAGCAGTTCTACTCAAACTCACTTTCACTATTGGCGGCCGTCAGCTGTGGATCCCCTTCCACTCGTGCCAACGCCTTTACCACTTCAATACTGCGCAACGCTGTTATACTCTTAAAAATGTTAATAATAACATACCTACTACTTTACTTATAAGCTTGCAGAACAAATGAAGTAATCTATAAATTTTTCTAAAATTATTATAAAAATATATTTATATTAAACTAAAATAGATGAATAATTAGATGATTTTAAAGTAAAATGTTTAAAATAAATATGCGTATATTCAGCTTAGTTCATATAAAGTTTATTCGCAACAATTGTTTTTTTTATGAAAAACAAATATTGAATGCATACAAATCTGTGAGTTGGCAAGCTGTCTGATTACGCATTGCAAGATAATATTTCAGATTAGCTGTGAGCGGTGAGCGTTACGCTATAGCGTAACGTAGCAGAGTACACACACAAGGTCGTTGATACATCATGATAGAGTTAATACTGTACTTAGTACTATTTCAAAGGAGAAAGTTATAATCTAAACATATCATTGAAAATTTGTCAAATAAGAAATCCTATAAAAGCAGTGCAAAGTTGACACACTACTTAGTAACTTCAACAATTTATGTTGAATACAGTTCTATATCATACCACACTGTAGTTTGTCGTACCACAGTAAATGAAAATATTTAATATTTTCATATTAAATATTTCCATGTTGTAGTTTATATATGTTAAATATTTTCATTTACTGTCGCTTCCTCAAGTCAAAGGGAAGGGAATCGAACCTACAATTGTTGAGTTTACAATTACACTCTGTTATGACGTTACTACTCCACAAAGACTTCAATATATAAATAATTGCGTAATGTAAAATACTAGAAATATACATATTTCAATAATTAAAATCGATAAAAGAAACTAAAATTATAATTCTAAATACAAATAAAGTATTAAACACTCCACCTAATGTTCACGTGTTCGCGTTGAAGTCTTTTTTATGGAGCTTTATCGATACACGCTACATTGCAATTATTTCTTATTGAAATGGTTAGCGAACTATTTATTATGCACAAAGTAGGTTTTTTATTATTACAAAACTGGAAGTAACCTATAGAAAATTTAAAATTACACGAAACCGGTTATTGTCAAATTTACTAGGCCATACTTGACATACAAAAATTTTATATCCAACAATAAATAATTTAGGAACGTGTTGATTGTGTAAAGTTAAGTAATATATCAATATAACGTATTAACAGGCAACTGAGCATTTGCAACGGCTACAATTATCTCGTCATACACACTTTCCACTACCTTGTGGCGGTTAATGCTGTCGTGTCATACAATAGAATATATTTCTTTATAGATTTTAGAGGGTAGATGTGAGGGTACATACATAGCAAGTAAGTACTGAAATATAGTGATTATACATAGCAAAACTACGTTAAGTAAGTAATAGAGCAAAAGAGTATTACAATAGGAAAAATTCTAATGTATTTTCCAGCTCTTCATTGGGTAAATTCCTTCATTCACGAGTATCTTTTGGATTGGCAAAATTCTATCTATCTAAATATCTAAATTATTACCTCCATTATAAAATGTAGACTAAGCTAAAAACAGGTTCACGTTACAAAGAAGAAATATATTGTATAATTAATAATATTTAAATATTGTTATTTAATAAATACTGCGCCATTTTAATTAAGCCGTTTCCGTAAAAATCGTTGAGGTCATCAGATTTGTATTATCTATCTATCAAAAAGAATTGACCTTTAACCAAAATAAGAAACGAAGGCGCACTCATGTAATTTTATATATATATATAAAGCCATTTTATACTTTTTTTGTTATATTTGCTGTCAGTTGCTATACTTGTATATAAAATACTTTGAATGCCGTTTGTCACTATAGGCCATAATACTAAGAAATATCTATAAGAAGACCAATATTTTACTTTTGTTGATATTTCTCTTTACATTTTAATTTAAAATGTATCATATTTTATACATCAAATGACATCATAACTGTGAAGAGAGTAAGCGTTCATAAGTTACAATTGCCAAACCGAGCATTACAAATGAATGCTATAAGAGCAATTAATATTGGCGTGCACTTTGAATGCAATTACGTTCTATAACGGAGCGTTGGGCAGACTGCGTAATGTATTATTTTACTAATTACATAATAATTATTGTACGGAAATAACTAAATGTTTTTGTTTAAGTGAGAACGACCCTCTGTCGGTACCGGATATGCGCGATGCCTCTAAGGCCACGCATCTAATTCTTTCATATGATTATTTCAGTTAATAAACAGTTATTTAGTAAAAAATAATTGTACTACGATTATATTACATTATAGAGATAGTCTATAATGTGATAGAGCAGTGTTATGTATTATGCTGTTACATTTACATACAATCATATGATTCTTTGTTTACAAATCTAATCCAATTCAAGTTTTGTATAGTATATTTATATATTTTTTTAATAACTTTAAGCAAATTATAAACTAAAATGTCTCTTTTTAACAGTATACTTGCCACATAACGACTATTATCAATTTCTATAATTTATATTTATATATGTTGTCATTAAATAAAATGACTACATTATTTCTAATTTCTTTAAAATTACCCAGAATAAAAGAATAAATGTTACTTCTACTCTATAAATGACTGTACTACATTATAACTATATGGTCTGTGTCCAGGGTCCCACTCTTACGCGTACCTAGAGCGCACCAAACCACCTACATACATTCACTTTTGTTTGACATTGCGAATAATACTATTAGTAGAAGTAATTCCAAAGTATCTTTATTAATTATAAAAATATATAATTTCTAAAGATTTACATTTAACCTACTTTTCGGAGAGAGAGTGTGACTTTAGAAATGACAAATTCACACTTTCGAAAGCAAAACTCTATAAACTTAGCAGTAGATCACATTAAACGTGACATAAGAATTTTACAGAGGCACTTAAGAACATATCAAGCACTCTCTATATTTTAAATGGAAATCTTAAGCATATATACTATACATACATATATGCATATACATATACCTGTGTTATAAAATAAATTTCACACAGCTGATCGCGTAGCCTTCAAAGATTTAGATCGATTTTTTTATGGAACTTTACATGAAATTAAAAAATAGATAACTAAAAATACTTACAATTGTATCGATATTTAAATCCAGATATTAAATCACTTCACTATAACACAGTCGCGGGTCGCATGGTGCGTGAGTGCGGGGAGCTCGCCGCGCGATCACTGTGCTAGAGCTCCCTGCGATGCTCGACGCGAGCCACTCACTTCTAAAGCCACTGACTCACTGTTGGGACTTTCTTAGTGAGTTTTTCCAACTTTAGTCATTTTTTTCTATATTAGTTGTAGTAGTAGAAATAGTAGTAAATATTGTATATTTAAAAATAAAATTAACTAATCGTCTAACTCAATAATAGTATATGGTTTTGTCTTTGTCATTAATTAAATTATCATTGTTTTATCTACCGCAGATTTAAATGTCTTTAATGTAGAAAATGCTTTAAACTCCATATAATGAGGCACATTTAATAAATTTCACTATATTATTAATATTTTTTAAAGTATAATATCACAAAAATAGAAAGTAATATATGACATAATAATTTTAGACGACATGGTAGTAAAAGTATACCTAATATTTTTACTGCCATATGTTATAGCTCTTACTATATTGTTCTTATTATTATACATACTAAGCTTACTTCAAAATCTATAATGAAAAATGTTTAATAATAATGTATAATGTAAAGAATAATACTTGAATTACAGGTACAATACCTATTTGTAAGATTTTATTGTGATAAATAAAACTAAAGCTATTTTTCTTCTAATAAATATATTTTAAAAGAACTGAATATTTTCACTTAATTATTTAGAAACAAGTAATTAATAATGACGAGTTATATAATAAAAGTGATTGTTACATAAACACAAATTCTTCAAAGTGATATATATTTTTATAGACAGTAAAATAAATTAGATAATTATCAATAATAGTAATATTGTTAGTTAATGATAATTTTATTAACTTATAATTTTTAAAGTACAGTAGTTTACACAGTGTAGTGTAGTTTATACACAATTTTTATACATATATAAGTAGTAAAGATAACATGCATATAATAACATAAGTATGATCAATCAGTCAATTAATGAATTGTCAATCATCGTCAATCAATCAATAAAGACATTATTTTCATCGGTTAGCCGTAAACTTTGTAAGTATCTCTAAATCGTACGGTGCTGCGACGTGGGCGAGGCGACATGTTGTCGTCGTCGCTGTCGTACGCGGGTTCATATCCGCGATTCACGTATGCCAAATTCGATGTTCTCGCCATATTTAACTGAAAAACAATGGATTATTTTAAAACAGATGTAACCTACCGTGGACAACAGAAAATGGATGGATTTGGTGTAAAGATTTTAATTTAAGTTTACCGATAAACTTAATTTTAAAACTTGATTATTTGCCGAGATTTTAGGCCGTCGTGGCGCAGCGGCACAAGTGTGTGACGCTGCGCCACGCTGCATGTAACGCGACGGTTGTGGGTTCGTTCCCCACTTAAGAGAATTTCCATTTCGTCGCTCTGGTGTCGAGGCAAAGCACGGCGTTAAATTCTACCACTCAACATGCAATGTCTCCAGAATTCGGCAGAAAGTGGGAAACGAAGTATTTTAACACTAGGTTCCTATCCTAGCGTGTGCGGGATACAGTGTGAAGCTGATTTTTTTAATCTAATATATATAAGCTACAAGATCAAAGATATATATATCTTACAGTCGCGGGGTCATCGTATATGTAACCCGACGCGTCCGTCCCGGCCTGCAGCTGCGAGCGCCTCTTCTCGGCGAGCACGGAGTCTCTGCGCGTCATGAGCGCGCGCAGGGTCGCGCGCCGGGACTCGTTGTTGCCACCGAGCGACGTCATACGAGACGCTATTGCTATTTATGGATCATTAGATTTGGAATGTTAGATTTTCGTATTTAGAGACCATCACCGTGCAGAGATACAGCGTATCGCAGCGGATAGATTGTAAACGCGACGTTCATGAGTTCGATTTTTACTTGAGAAAATGATTTATTTGAATTCTGGGCGGAAAATGAGGGACGCAGGGTTTTAACTAATTTCCTCTCCCTGCTATCTGTGGGATACAGTGTGAAACGATGAGAAAATTATTAATACTTACACGGGTCACCATTTTGCAGAATAGTGAGTCTTCGTTTGAAATTAGCATCCAAATTGACAAAGTTTTGTTTTGCGTCTCTGTTTTTTTCCAAATTGTGTAACGTCTTACGCCTTGACACATGCGACTCGTCAACGCCGCGCTTTTCTAAGTCATCCACGTTTAGCTTCTGAAGATCTTTCGCTATTTCTACCGCCCGCCTTTCAAATTGAGCATCTTCTGTCATTTCATTCGCCTGTAAATTTAAAAAAACTATTAGATTAGAGATTTATTATATTAGCTTTTTTAGCTTCATGCTGTTTCCTTGGCCAGAAGATGGAGTGTCTTAACACCGAGGTTACCTCTGCCTACCCTGCTGTGTGCGGGATACAGCGTGAAGCTGAAAAAAGAATGCTATATCCTGCACGGTAGGCAGAGGGAACCTGTGAATATAGTATTAAGACACCCCAATTTCCATGGAGATACTTCCATTCCCCTCTTTCCGCTGAATACTGGAGGCATTGTGTGTTGAAAGGCGGAACGTAACTCCGCGCTTTGTCTCATTACCAGAGCGAAGAAAATTAGTTTGTATCATTATACTTACATTTCTTAAATACGGAAACCATTTGTTAGCGGCATTATGATAAATGACAGCTTATATTGAATAATAGTTTATGATACTTTCAAGCCTGATATAGAAACCCTTTTAAGTAAGTTCTCAATATAAGTTATAAAAAATATTGGGTACAGTTGATTTATACTTTTTGCATTTTTTGCGATATTGCATAGTTATATGTATAATAAGACGGAAGAATACACCTATGATTCTTTTCTTACCTTATTAGCAAAATACCAATTAAGTTCAACAGTTGAAAGTAAGTGCGTTAGTGTTCCCATTCTATGTAACATCATTCCACAAAATTGTATCGCGAGGACTGAACCGAAGAATATGATCAAAATGGACCCGATCGGTTCTAGTGTTAAAAACTCCTGCTGGATGGTTATCTAAGGAAAAATATGAATTACCTTGCATTTATCAAATAACTTTTAAGATAATATTCATATGGATACTAAAATGCGTTTTTTTTTATATTTATACATTATATTTCATGTTACAAATACTTATAATAAGGACACTTGGGATGCTAAGACAAACTTAACGATACCTCAACTATGTTAGTCCGTACAGCGGTCCTAAAGATATAAAATAATAAAAAATATTACATGCATACACACAAGACACACGCGAAAAACATAAGCCAGTCCGATCAAAAACACAACTCAAACAAAAATACAAAAAACGACTGTAGATAAATACTTACAATATTCGATTCTCTATCGAACTTCAAATCGATTTTCTGTCCAAACGGCCATTTGAAGTGCAATTCCTCCTGCCTTAACTGGAGTAAGAAAATAGCGAGAACGAAAAGCGTGTTTAACATGAAGAAAGCGAACACCATAGTGTCGCGCAAATTCTTCAAATCGTTTGTAATACGATCCTGAAACAAATGTTTTTATAAAATACAATTCACTAATCTGATGCATCAATGTCGTATTTGGACTACTATTATAAATATTTCAGAAGACGCAACTAAACAAAGTTAATTGCATTGTATTCCATATTTGCCACCACAACAATTTAAAGTAACTGTAAAATAACTGTAAAAAAATTTTATCAGATAAAGATGTATGGAATTAATATCTATTGAATGTGATTCGGGATAGCTGCCAGTTTATATAATAATTAAATTATACCATTGACATTGAAAAGAACAACTGTTAAGTTTCTTGCCGGCTCTTCTCAGGAGAACTTTCAAGCCGGGTAGCTTTTAAAGGTTACTACAATAGTTTATTTGAATAAAGAGTATATAATTTGAATTTATTTGTGAACTGTAATGTATATATAGAAGTTACAAAAGTAGATATAAAAAATATATAATATTATTGATAATACATGTCACTTACTGTATAGAATCTCTTTCCGAATAATTTTAAAACATATAGACGATATGTGTTTTTAACTTGTTTTTAAAAAACATTAACCGCTTCCGATTTCTAACAATATAATTAAAAACGAAATATACATATTATACTATGAATATACCTTTTCTTCTTTGTTTTCATCAATTGGTCTCAAGTATGTGTCAATGAGGTCTTTCCAGAATTCCGTTTCCGCTGTAGTCAAGAAATCAACTTCTCCTTTCTGCAGGTTAGGATCTTCAATCCAGTAAGGATTGATCAAATCATCTCTTTCTTCCTAAAAACATGTATTTAGTCATTAGTGACCCGCTCGCGGACTACACAATCATTATTAAATGGTTGAGCGAAGCGAAGCTCTTTACTACTCAAATTTTCAACTTTTTTGTTAATCTACTCCTCCGTCCGTTATCTAAAATTGTTGTTGCTCTTCTCCTCCTTCAATTTGCGAGATATATCTTTGAAATTTTGCACAAATAAACAGAATATAGAAAAATATCGCTATTTCACTCTTAACTTTAATGCACTTGACTGCGTCGCGAGGCTAACTCCGCTTGCGTGCCCTAGTTAACTGCTACTAATATTCTGAATTACTTTTACGTTCTAATAACATTATCATTTTATAGAAAAAATCCATACATTGGAGACTAAAATTTTGGCTAATTAATAAAAAAACTATTATTTTGCGGTAATTTTGTCAAATAAAATACTTATATATTGATAAGTTTTTTTATATATGAACTGATTTAAACAAAGTGAAATTTACCAAATTCAATAGTAAAACCTACATTTAACTCGGCTACCCCATTTCTTAGACAAACAGACAAAAACAAAAAAATCATAAATATTTTTCTATTACTTCGATAAATGCCCCCAATAATACAAATAAATAAATTTTAACATTTTTTCTCACATATCCATAATGTACAGTGATGAGTTACAATTTTATTACATAAATAGATAGATTATTTATATACCTAGTTACCTATTTATACACCTATTTTATATTGTATAAGACTATTTAAATATTCATGGCATAGAATATACTTTATTGAATTATTTCAATAACTTGAAAAAAATATACATGCAAAGCAAGCAATAAGACTGTTACTGCTTCAATCAATCTTTTGCAGATATACTTTTCATGGAAATAAATATTCTTACTTCTAAACACGACGACGATAAATATATTGTAAATATTAAAATTTTATTACTCTTGGTAAATCACTAGAAGACACTTCACTATCCTCATATTCTGGTAACATTGACAGCGTATCAGTTCTCAATCCCATTGAGGATCGTCGCCTGGGTATTAATTTTTCTGTCTCCTGCGATGCACCCCTGTAGAGAAAAAGATGGATATTTTGATTTTCACGATTATTACACATTTTTCAAACTATTTAACCGAATTAAGCGAGTATATTGAGTTGTTATCATGTTAATGGATTTTTAAAAACGTGTTTTTTTAACTTAGCGCGTTATCTTCTAATTTGCCTCTCCAAGAATCTGAAGCCGTACGCTATAACCTACTCAGCAATAGACGGTAAGTCCGCTATGGGCGTAAAGCTGTAAATGTAAAATCTGAATCTAAAAAAAACATACAAACTGTCCAAACGTTTATCAATTTTGTCCAACGAGTTAGATATCTGCAGTAAATGTAAATCTTCCTTAAAGTCCTTCGGGTTGGTACAGCACAGGCATTTAAACAAACCGGACACACTAAATTCTAATGAGCCAGAAGTCTCATCAGCAGATTTGCCGAACCAATTCAAAATTGTCTTATTATCCATTTGCTTTTTAGCTTCTTCGGCTGCTTTTTTCTCCATTTCAATTTCCTGAAAATTATCCAATATATAACTTAGTGCGGCCGTCATCGTGGGGCAGCGGTAAAGCGTTTGACTTAAAATACGGGACGGTTTTTGGTTGCATTACTTAAAGTTCCTAAGTCCTAACACTAGCTTCATTCCATTTTTTTACATCAGCTACACGCTGTATCCCGCACACAGTTGGGTATGCAGAGTGAACCCAGTGTTAAGACACTCCGTTCCCCACTTTCTGCGGAATTCTGGAAGCATTGAGTGTTGGGTGGCAGAACTCAACGCCGCCTTTTGCCTCGACAACAGAGCGAAGAAATGGAAATATTAACGTAAATAAATATTTCACTTCCTCGAGTTTAATTGAACCCACAACCGTCGCATTACAGTCACACACTTGTGCCGCTGCGCCACGACGGCCTCAATGCTTCATTTTTTACATATTTTTATAAATTTTACTTCAGGTTCATAGCTGTCGTGCTTTTAGCTTTGATTTCCATTCGGGGAAATAAATTGAATATTTTAATTTTCTCACTGTGACAACAAGGCAAAGTGCGTCGTTTAGTTCTGTTACTAAACACGCAATGCCTCGAGTTTTCGGCGGGGAAGTGGGAAACGGATTGTCTTCACACTAGATTCCCTCTATCTACCCCGCTATATGTGGGATACAACATGAAGCTATAGCAGTATAATAGGTTTGTAAATCTAATCCTGTACATAATTTTTAAAAACTATACAAATAATATAAAATAACATTAAGATATATCAATAAATAACATATAACATAGAATAAAATAACATTACCTTCAACGTTTTTTTTTGCGCCACTTCTCGAGTACCCCATGTGATATTATTCAAATTACACAGCGAATATATAATGAGTAACATGTACATGCTAGGTATAGTTATATAATATATAAGCAAATATATTAAACATAAAAATTCTTGTGGATGTATAGCCGCTGAAACGAAGAATATGCCGAAAGTGGCGACAAAGAATATACTAGAAGGGGCCATCCAACCGTCTTCAATGATTTGTAGAACCACGCCCACTATCACCATCAACATCACCATTGCATATATACAAGATATTATGTTCGCAAGTTGCAGCTGAAAATATTAGTTCTTTTTAATATTAACTATTCTTATTATTATTATTTCATTAACAGATTCACGCTGTATCTTCCATATAATAGAGTAGGCACAAGGAGTGTTAAAACAGTCCGTTAATCATTTTCTGCCGAATTTTTGAGGTACCGGTCTTTTCTTTGTTTCGTCAAGACAAAGGATATTGTTAAATTTCACCACTCAATATGCACCACTTCGAATTCAGATGAAAAACGAAAAGCGGAGTGTCTTGACAGTAGGTTTTCTCTGCCTCCCAATCTATATGCAGGATAAGGCGTGAAACTAAAACTTATTAAATTTTATTAGTAAGAAAAAAATAATTATAAAATTACCTGGAATTCAGATTTACAAGTCATACAAACTACAAAAAATATTAAAAGTGGAGCAAAATTGATGAAAAGTGCGTTTAAATTACTTATGCCAGTCAGAGCATTAATAGCGCCTATCATCATGAGGAAGATCGTTCCGGGACCCAATACTGTACCTAACATTAACATCATCTGAAATGAAAAATAAAGTTTTTTAATATTTATATTTCTGAGTTTCTGTATATAAATGAAAAAGTAGATTAATATGGTATTAGTCGTCCACATAAAAAAATATTATCACCGATTAATAAATACAAAGTAATTATCACAAAAATTACGTTACTTACATTTATTCAGACAGTAGCACGGCGTCTTAGTAACCGTGACGGCTGTGGATTCGATTCTGGTGGGTGAGGAAATGAATTGTTTTCGTTTCCTTGCTCTAGCGACAAGATCAACGGGGACATTGGATACCACTCAACACGCAATGTCTCGAGAATTAGGCGAAAAGTGGGGTAGGATGTCTTGAAAGAAATTATTTACCTGATATATTATGTACAATGTAGATATATTATCATTGACTTGAACGGTTCTTTTGGAATCTGCTAATAGATCGAAAATATTGGCCATTGTAGAGGGCACCCATCGACGTCGCTGGTTAAAGAATTCATTAAAGCTTTCTGGACAGTGAGTGTAGGCGTCCGATGCGGCTGAGTATTCTACACGATAACCTCGTTGTAGGAGTAATGTGCAGAGCCATCTATCTTCACCTATTTAAAAAAAATAGAAAAATATGTGTTAGCGTAAATCTTTTTTGTCCTGGAATAAACATGAAAAGTGATCACCGATCACGAACTCGTGTAACGCCAGAAGAGCTACAGGTACGTTGCCGGCCTTTAAGGTGGCGGTAGATGAACTTTTTGAAGATATAGACCTGGAAACACTGGCGCGGGTAGATCGTTCTACAGTTACGTGGCACGTGGAAGGAAGTTTCTACGAAACCACATGGTAATGGAGTGCCACGTATCCAAATGGTGTGGGTGATAGTTTAGTTTGAGTCGTACTGTGCGGTTAGAAAATTCAGCGGCAGGTCGAACTGCTTCCCAGAATACACGGTCATGATCTTGGTTACACTGTCATGATCTTATGCTTGTGTCATGTTATGCTTATACTTGTGTTTGCACACACTACAACAGATCTCCTTCAGAGAGTTCAAAAGAAATTGCCCCATATGGCGTCCGCATGCCGCTGGTAAATACGTAACGTGGAACTGAACAAAGATTCGAACTAAAATCGTTAAAGAAATTCTGCAAAGGCCTGGCCAAGCGCTAATACAGGTACGCAGATTCCTATTCAAATTCCATCATCGTTTAAGGACGTACGCTCCTCTCAGTTGATTGCAACTTCATCTCACGACGATTTCGCCGTACGATATTATTTACTATGCTGTAAAATTTATGAATAAACATTGTTTATAATATTTTATAAAAAATAATCATATAGATTACCTTGATCATATTGTACATAGTGCCTCGCTTCAGAAGCTGTCATAGTATATTTCCTCATAACGTTGTCATCCATCAAAGCTTTTCCTCTGAACAGAGAGAAGCATCCAGGACTACAGAGTACGCAGCCGGCCATATGTTCAGTCGCTTTTTGCAGCCAGTGACCAATCGCATACTCAAATGTTTGATACCATGCCATAAAACCTGTCACCAAAACATTAAAGGTAAACTATAAATATTTTTTATGTTCTCGAATATTGTAAACAGTTCACTAAGGTAGACTGAGCTTTACTGAGACTTTATTATACGCGTTTTCTATTAACATTATTGTAATTATATTTTCTACTTATATCTTACAAGACCGAAAATTAACGACGGCACTTAAGTCACGTCAAGATATTCAAACAACAAAACAAATTTAGAAATAATCTGATTACAATGATTCATTAGGGATTGCCATCCCGCTTTTTCTTAAATATTAAATAGTGTCTAATCAGTTTTACATTTCGGCAAAAGGATTTTCTAGGCTAAAATCGGGATAAAACCCTGCTCTTTCATTAGAAAAGCCACGTATTTTTAAGAATATGTAGCCTAAGCGTAAGCCTAGCGTAATAGAATTTGTCTAATATTTGTTATTTCTGGTCAAAAGAGCACACTGCTAGGTTCCACCACAACCAACCACCAAATTGAATGCATGTCGGTACTTTTATATTTGGTATTCCAAAGAAAATACAATAAAATATGTTCTCAACCGCTCGATCATTTTTTAGCCACGAATGAAATCGACAAATATTTATGTACGCTGACTTCTTATTCGTATAGTTTATTGAATCCAATGCGTACATATATGTGTGTATCATAGATGGACGTATTTAAACAACGCATTGCCGATTTTATTTTGTGAATTGGAATTTTCTTTATGTTCATTGTAATTTTTATTACAAATTATATTTTTTTTGTAAAAATCTATCTCTGATGGTTATCTTAATATCTTGATAGATATTTATTATTTATTTAATTCTATTATTTCTTGATATGTTTAATGTTTATGAATTTTATCGTTCATTTCGCACAAATACTGTATCTTATCACCCACTTAATTGTGAAATTGGATAAATTCCAGAAACTGATAAATATTTTGATCACCGTTCTGAAAATAAATCATGAGAATAATGATATTTTAAATATTTTTAGATATTCAGTATTGACTATCGTTCATGAAATGTTGAAAAAATAGCGTAAATTTATTTTAAGTATTTTTAATAATAAGCGGCCCACTAGGGGTTTTACCCGCTTGAATTATACAATTATTTATTTTCTCATCTCAATTACTTCGTTCTCTAACAACATTGTTGTATATTCGTATTCGTACCTTTAAAACTAACATTTCACTACTCAATATAATTTTGTAACAATTTAGTCGAAAAAAAAAAATTATGTTGACATAACTTTTTTTATCTACTTTTTATAACCGCTTTAAATAAAACAAAAACTAAGTTAACAATTTAAGGGATGTTAGCCAAAGTACAATAGTGAAAATTTCATTGAAATCGGCCAAGCCATTTTAATGATTAGTATGCATAAACGCGCAGACTAACAGATAAACCGAGAAGCAGACAAAAAAATTACATTGGTAATATTATTATATTATAATAATATTTTATATATATTTTGTATTTGTATTACATATATTTTGTACAATACAGTACAGACGGCAACGAATAACGATTATTCATTGTATAGATTATTAATATTTATTATTTTGTGTGGAGGTCGAACTTACAATCAATCAATTTTCCACTTTGTCACAACAAACTGGCGACTGACATATTGAAGAATGACAAAATAAAATATGTTTTTCGAGGATTACCAAAATGACTTTGATTACTGAAATATCTTTTTTAAATTAGTGAATCCTTGTAATCACACAATTAATTATTTAATTGTAAATATAAATGCCATTTTTAAACTATTCCGGCCAATAAATAAGTTATGAGACAAACCTGAGCCAACGGGATGAATTCTTCCACACGCTGCTCCCAAATTCTTGTCTTTCTTCATGAGATCAATGAGCAATGTGACTGCGCTCGGCTTAAAATCTATATCTCCGTCTAAAGCCATTAGATATGTATTTTCTGCCATTACTTCTTTACGGTCGACGGATATGGGTAAATCCATTAAGCGATGTCCCAAAAAATAGTACATGTACATTACCTAATAGGGAGAAATATATTATAAGTGTGTTGTGCACATTTTTATATTTAATATATATATATTTGTTAGAATTAAGATGGTCCGGCAGTAATAGTCTAATAGTCCACAACCACGACAAAGAAATCGATTATTGTAACTATTAAAAAAGCTCAGACCTACTAAGAACTATTTAGCCATACTAGAGTTATGATATACAAATACCCTGGCTCAAATTATTGGGTGAAGGTGAAATATTTGTTACAACCGATTACTTATCGTTTATCGCTTATATTGTTAGATTTACAAGCAATCCCATGTTTACTGGTCAATTATAAAAAATCTGACAGTCCAATGCTTTCATTGATGTTTATTAACATTCACTCTTCTATCTTTCTGGCATTTTTAGAGTTCCCTACATCAAAAGCAAAAAACGGAACGGAACTGGAGCGCAGAAAAAAGTAAGTTTCTAAGTTAACGCAATCAAAAGATACTAGGATGTATGCATCGTTTTTGTTACATTTTGTATAAATTACACCGCGTAATCAAAACTTATATACGTGTGCCTATACTTATGAAATTTGCATATATAGTTATGAAATGTATGAAGTGCGAAATTACAATTGAAATAAAGCAATCTGAAAAGTGAAAATTTTAGTATTTCATTGAACTTATAATTATAGTTCATTTTATACAAAATGATTGCATACGCACGCAAACTTAAGTGTGTCAATTTTATAACGTGTACTTTCAAAGTTATATAGCAAAGTTATATAGAAATGAAGCACTGAATTAAATATTAAGTCGCGTGACAATCGACAACTTTCAATATATTGGCTATAACTTCCTTAATGAATATACATATATCAGACCAAATATAGCAATTAATAAAAACTTACAATTAGGTATAAATAGGAGCAAGATATATGTAAACTGCACTTATTAGCACTAAGACGCTTATATTTTTTGTGATATTTTTAAATATTAGAGTGTAAACGTCAAATTACAACACAAAGAATATTGACCGTACCAATTCCAGGAATCGGGAAGATAAGTTTATCAACTATTACAAGGGGAAGTACACTATTACCAGGTACAATTTTTTTATAACCGTAGGAAGTCCTACAGGGTTATATTACGCGGCGATTTTCATACAAAATGCAGCAAAATCGATGCATAAATGCTCGCATATTTGCTGGCGTTAGAAGCTTGGCGTTTTCTGTGCTTTAAATAACCATATAGTTATTAATTTCAGCTTAATACCGCTATGCAATCTCCAGATAAATAATCTTGACAGATAGACGGACGGACAACAAAGTGATCCTGTAAGGGTTTCGTTTTTACCGATTGATGTACAGAACCTTAAAAAGAACCTTCCTTAGGATGATCTTAAATAATCGCGACTTACTTGTGACCATCTCTTTCTATGTCTAATTTTAGATTTATCCTTCAAATGACATATCATTTTGTTCTTGCCAGGCATAATCCATACTAATTTTCCTCCATAGGGAGTTGGGTATTTCTTGGGAGGCCTTAGCCTTACGTTAGTAAGATGAACTTCTGAAGCAGCTTCGTCAATAGTGTCAACCAGGCACTTAACAAACCGATTAACTTGTGAATCTTCTGCACTGTGGTCTGATATCTCGAAAGCATCGTCCATAAATATATGTGCTGAATTTTTTTGTATAATTGATTAACAAATTGATTACATAGATAATCTACTGTAAAACTGAACTTACAAATACATACAAATAAGAAATCACAATATTATAAAAATAGCAACAACAATAAACTATACAACAAATAATAAATAAAAACATATAAATTTTTGATATGTCTTTTACTGAGTGACAAATGATAATTTCATTACATTTATTTGTATGTGTTTGTAAGTTCGAAACGCCATAAACTAAGTACTGAAGTTCACTTCTCAAAGACAGCCACGTAGTGCCTGCCAGTAACCTCTTCCTACCCATCCTGCGTCGCTGTAAAAGCCAATAATAGGGCCAACAGCATTAACCTCAAGTTCGATGAAAAAAAAGAAAATTGAAGTGCACTCTAAGATTAGACGGTCTCTACCTTCAAGTTCATAATAGTCAGGATCTATAATGCCCAGATATTTCTGAGCAACTCTTCTAGCGCTTTGGTCTTCATCCATTCTAAAGATAGACTTCAAAAACTCTATCATCTCCTCTCTTGTCTCATGCCACATCGTTGCACATACATAAATTCTGTAGGTAAAATTTTAATATACATATAACTTACACAAAAAAGACGAAATTCAGATAACTAAATTAAACCTGGTGAATGAAACTTAGGACTATATCTGTTTTTTTTAAATAACTCTTCTTATTTTATACATTAAGATTCAAACTACTGAAGTACTTTAAAGAAAACACCTTACCGAGTAATTGAATCTGAAGGCCTTACATCTTTTATAATGTGATCAGAACTAGCGTTTGATATTTGATCAGAGTTTCTGTGATCTTTAAGTTCCTAGAAAACAAAATACATTACATGACGTATTCAGTATTATTACAGATCAATATAATATAACACAAAAATCTTACGTCAAATTGTATTTCAATCTCTTCATCTTTAGTTCTATTCACCAATAAAAATTGATCAACGAATGCACCATTGTACCAAGGTTTTGCAAAAAGTTTGTCTGTCGCAGCCAATCTCTCGCATCTCGGAAACCATGCGTGTAAAGTAATCCAAAACTGGGACACCAGCCATAATATCCATATCCAAGCCATTTCTCGTCCTACATAATCCTTTAAGAAGTATACTAAAAAGAAGAAATCGAATGTAATTTTTTCGTTATTAGATGTAATATAATGCATTTGAACAATTGATACTCTTACGTTTAATGCTCAAATTATCTTTAAGACAACATAATTAAGTAATTTACTAGCTTGTTAGATATGCACACTAATACATAGAACCCTCCATTACACTCTACTGAAATTCAGGCTTAGGTTAGCCAGAGCTTTTTTATTTACTATTCCACTTAAACTAGCGGTTTTCATAACATTTTGCCACCCTTTTAATTTAGAATTCCACAAATGTATAGTTTTCAGATATTTTCCTAAACTACTACTACCTAAGCTAAGCTGGCTAATTTCATAATTTTAGGTTAACCGGAAGTACCTTATTAATTTTGATTCCCTTTATAGTTTTGAAATACACGTTTTTTGCTATTAGTTTTCAGTAATATAGTTTTCAGATTTTTTCCTGAATCAGTACTACCTATAGATGCTTGCTGCTAATTTCATAATTCTAGATCAACTGGAAATACCCTACTAATTTTGATTGCCTATATAGTGTTGTCATACGCGTTTTTTTGCTATTTAGGCTTTTATTTGTTTTGTATTGAATTTTCCTTTATACTGTCGAAATACGTGACTTTTGCGATATAAAAGGCCATATCTTTTTGTAAATTAATTTAGAAAATAGGATTTCATCTCAATATCTCCAAACGTTCCTGAGGTGAAGGGTCTTGACAGATAGATAAACAGACGGAGGAACAACAGAGTGATCTTATAAGGGTTCCCTTTTTCCTTAAAAAGTACCGAGCCCTAAAAACTATTGTGCAATATATTTAGCTAATGTAGGTAATATAGTAAAATTTTATTTACTTACCAGGCGGTATTTCAAAAAACAAATAATCCGGTATAACGTTACGGAAAGCACATGGGTCAGCATTTCTCATACCACAGAGCAAAATCAATAAGTTCACGCAAACAGGCCCGACTAGCACTAAGGCGAATGTAAAACTGAATTTTTGTATTAAAATTTTGCAAGCAAACTTCGATGCTCCGTAACAAATATATGAACATCCTACTTGTATTAATGCAACCCATAATGCAGAAGGCCAGCTTGCAGCTATGTCAAAAGTTCCCCCTGCTTCAGCATACTCTACTGTGCCTTGGTAGAGATCACTCAGTACGACTTGTACCTGTAAATAGTTTAGATATCGAGTTTTATAAATCATTAATCATTATTATTAAGTTCGGATTATTATATTTATTAGCATAGCATAGCATAGCATAGTGAGAGACTCTTACCTCATGCACTTTGTATAGGCGCTCCCCAAATGCGTCGGTTGCGTTAGCAAAAAATGTAAATGGTGCATTGTCCGTGATTTCCAACGATACAGCAATACAAATCATGAATACGACAATTTTCCACAAAGATAGAAACAGCTGCGCGTAATATCGAGTATTTTTAATTTCATCCCTTATTTCACAAAGAAATATTAGAGACACTGAAAAATAAAATATAAAATTAGTAAGAACTAAAGTCTAAGTCCCTTTTTAGAGTAAATACGTTATTTCATATTATTTGAACTTGGAACCGTTGAAATCCGCCGTTAGATGATGCCTAAAGCTAATCAAGCTAAAAGAAGTTAAATAAAAATTGTATAACCTGATGTATGTCTTCCTACATATCCTACAAAATTTTCCCACCAGCCAAGTGATATAAGGAGGCATGCAACCGGTATGCACCATAACGTCGGTGTCCCATCTAACAATGGCCACACAACAAACGCTGTCGCCTGTGCAGAAATAGCTAAGACGTCTAAAATTAGCTTTAATACATAGCGGGACTCATTTTGATCTCGTACAAATGCATTAAGTATTCCTGGTACTATAAAAACTGCATTCATTAACATCGCGCCTTTCACTGCATCCAGCTCTGGTAAAATAAATAATAGCAGCAAAGCAGTACCTATCGTCTGCAAAGTTTCTATGAA
The DNA here is from genome assembly GCA_037355905.1 of Heliconius aoede. Lineage (NCBI taxonomy): Eukaryota > Metazoa > Arthropoda > Insecta > Lepidoptera > Nymphalidae > Heliconius > Heliconius aoede. Next base: position 1,057,014 of record JBAIZZ010000012.1, read on the forward strand.
AAATGCCTGAAACAAAAGTTTTAACTATAGTTATTACTTTGTATACAAAGTATTTTTAAGTAATTCTTTAAACAGTTACTAGCTGAGTCAATCAGAGACACTTAAATTATTTAAGTTAAATTATAAGCTCACCGTTATAAAATAACCCTTGGTAGGTTTATGCGTGGTTTTGAAAAAGCACATTCTGAGACTCCTCAAAAACATTCCTATTTCTGGAATACTGAACATCAAAAGTAAGGCCCAAAGCCATGATATGCGTTCTTCTAATGAGTGTACCGTCATGAACTGTTGATCTAATGCTGAATAACAAGAAAATACAATTCGATTAAAAAGGTCGATAGATTTTGATTACGCGACTAATTTCATAAAAAAGGGAGTAAAAATTAGATTGCGTTGACGTATACTCTTAATTTTTTTCTGCGCTTCGAGGGACCGTAAACCTAAATATTAAATATTATTTTCAGCTTGATACTTCCACGCGATCTCAAGATGAATGGTCAATGGAACAATGTTGACAGACGGGTAGACGGACAACAAAGTGATCCTATAAGGGAATCCTAAATTCCGTTTTTGTCTTCTGAGGCACAGTACCCTAAAAGAGAAAAACAAGTAGTTTATCAAATTTAGAAACGTACCCAATGCTTTGTTACAATGACTAATTTGACGTCCCTTTTTAATTTGTGAAGTTGTGAATAGTAAAGTCCCCTTTGCAACCACCGCACCACCTAATACAACGATAAACACAACAACATACGCCAAAAACTTAATAGCTTTTACACTAAGATCTATCCATTTTGTTGAAGCCATGGAACCACTCTCTTTTTTGACTGGTATTTCTCGAAATAGATTCCATCCTTTCGTTTCTTGGGCTGTTCTTTGACTGTAAAAAATAGAAACAAGGTAAAACCTTACATGAGCAACCTTATCAGAAATTAAATTATTTATGAATACTCAAGTCGGTGTAGTCCACTCTGCTGAAACTCGAGCACATATCTAGTATGTGATAAATATATAAATATTTTTATTTTCTATATTCACTTTAATCAATTCTGTTCGTGATAGACCTATCTGTAATAAGACTTTTAAAATAATAAATTTATCATCGTCTATTGCGGTAGTAGCGGTAGGAAAATTCTATGAAGGTACATGTCGAGTGTCTTTTTTTGATTATTTTACTATAAATAAAAATGTAAGTTCCTGGTCAATTGTTAATTCGTAAAAAACTCTCATTAATGATTTATTTCTGTCTAATTTAGTAATGTTTTCATTGTTTTTAACAAAGTACATTTAAAATTCCAAAGAAATGACCGTACTAAATATCAAACATCAAGTACCATTACCGTTACGAGTATCTGTATGCAAGTACATATATCTTATCAGTAATCTATAAATTGATAGGGACCTAAACAATGCATTTGAATAAATCACTATAATTAGTCCTTTTGGTATCAATTTACTGATTCATACATTACAGTATGTGCTTTTGGTTTTTTGGCTACGTGCAAATAGCACAATAGGAAGAGAAAACCTGGGAAGCTAGTGTTAAGACAATCCATTCCAGTTATTACACTTCCGTTGACTACTTTCCACCGTATATTGGAGACATTGAGTGCTTTACCTCATTGCCAGACCGAGGAAATGAAAATATTAAATATTTTTCTTAAGTCTGAATCGCCTAACCACTAGGGGTTATGACAACTCGCGTTATTAGTCAGGCCTGTGCTCCCACTGCGCCGCTGCGGTCTAATACTTTCTCTTTATTTTTTTCTCTAATTAATAAAATATTATATATAATAAATAAAATAAATCTTGGAGTCTTAGAGCCAAGAAATCAGAAAAAACTATCCAAGCATTTAAAAAAGAGAACGGTGCTGTGATTAATTTTTATGTTCCTCAGTAGTTGACTTCTCCTCTAAATATGAACAAATGTTTTACAAAAAACAGTCCGAAAGAAAAAACCACCATATAATGCATAGAAAAGTCCATATAGTAGTAGTATGGACAATATAACATTTTATGGCCCATTATAATTTTACATACTAAAAATACAATTATTCATATTTAACATATTATATAGTTCCTATTTAGTTATTAATAGTCAATATACTAAAAATGAATAAAAATAAAATAGAATGAAATAAAATCATACTCCAAATCATCATTGTCGTCGTAAAGTGGCTGGAATTCTGCGTCGGACAAATCTGTTTCTTCGTCTGCAACTCCCTTCAATCCTGCACTTGGTGTTTTAGCCATGGACGTCTGTAAAGATGTAATTATACAATACATATTTTCTTTTCTTTTAAAATAACTGCAAAATAGTACTTAGTAGTCTTTGTTTAATATTAAATTAGGTCAACGCGGCGCGGGGACACAAGACTGTAACTCGGCGATTGTGGATTCGATTCCCACTCGAGGGAATTAATTATTATTTCTTAATATTTTAATTTTTTCAATATTTTCATTTCAAAACAAATTAGTTTTTAATAAAAAAAAAAAACCGTGTTCAAACAACGAACAAAACAGTTATAATTTTACATAAAGTAAGCCGTACTTTGATTTTCTTAAACAAAAATTATTTAAAGAGACTTTATAATTTTGAAGTCGGTGTCAAGCTAATGCTAACCTTATTACAATATCGAATTACTTAACCCGTTCGTTTTACTTGGTTTACGAGATTTTCTCACAGATATCATTGTCAACCGGATCCCATAATCAAAACCTATCCAAACTATCCTTGAAGTGTAATAAAAAATAAAAAAAGAATCATAGGAATCGGTTGTCGTGATATTGGGTTATTTGTCCATTTGTCGCGCGCATACCTAATGCAAATTTATGACTTATGGGATATTCTCATGGATATCATTGTCAGAAAAAATGGGACCACATGGAAGTACTAGCTTTGAAGTAAAAAAATAATCAAAATAGGTTCACCCAGTCAAGTTTTGAGGTAACAAGCATTTTAAAAAAATACAGTCGAATTGATGTGGGCGGAGCCGCAAGTACACTACTAATAATAAAATAACTTATAGTAGTGAACAACGAGGTCTTGTTACATAAAAACATCGAACATAGCTTATTTGTAAAACCTTTATTTGGCAAATATTCAATTTTCTACATTATTAAATATACATATGACTTAAAAAGATCCAGTCTTAATAAAAATAAATACCTAAAAAATAAAATTAACAATAAATTGCTTGCTTTTTATTACTGTGAGATTCGTTACAATACTATCGGCCTTTCTAAACCCTAAGCGCATACATATTTATAACTGAAAAAAAAATCTATTCATTAGTATATTTTTTCCTCTTTGCTATTTTTAACAAACCATGGTAGGCAGAGAAACAATCATCAAACTCGTTCTTAGCTTTCTGCCCTATATCTAGACATAACGTGACGATGAGTGAAGAGTTAGTTAGAGAGGGAAGAAATGAAAATAGCATAAGCATACCCACTGATTGGGGATCGAGCTCCGAATCAAAGTGTTTGCAGTCACTCGAAATTCCACTGCCTCAGGATGGCTTTATATGATTGAATTAATACACAAACTGCAATAAAATTCGTGAACACTCGAGAAATTCATTGTGTTATATAAATAAAATTAATTAGGTGTAATACATTAATATTATGAAATACCTGTGTAGTAAAGTTTTCAGAATACTATGACGCAATACTTTTAAAGCACTTTTACTCATAGGTTTGAAGTACTAAACAGAAATTAATTACCCTACGCATATGTATATACAGAACATATGAGAAAGTGAACACTTTGAAGTAAATTCCAAATTTTACTTAATGCTATCGACATTAAGTTTAATCATTTGTAGAATTGATTTTGTCCTGTTATTATAATTAAACCAACAAAAAATATATATATATTTTATACAATAAAGGCAACAATTAATGTTCATGTTTTATAATTTGTTTTCTTTTAGAGTTACGCGGCTATGTCTAAACTAACGCGGCTGCTTATTACTTAGGAAAATAATAAACAAAATAAACTTTTATCATACCTTTTAAATTATAGAATAAATTAAAGAGACATCACTGTGAAATAAATCAGTTGTGGATTTGCACGTACAATTTATATGGTTTAATAATTATAGTATTATCAAAGCACAACGATCACTGACTGAACTTATTTGTCACTCAACAATGCCAAGCGAATAATTTCAAAGCATCATGTTATCAGAACGTCATTATAAATTATCAACAGATTATAAACATATCAATGATAACTGATCATTGATGACCGTGATTTTCTGTGTTCTAAGGAAGCGACATTGGCGAGATCTAATCGTGCATATAATAATAAATTTATTTATAATACCTAAATATTACTAGGTTGTTTCAAATTAAGCTATAAATAAACATGGATTATTTGAATATTTAAAGTCAATGGGAATCCCCGTAGTAAGCGGATAACGAGTAGAATAGATACTTAACACGTTACTTAGAACAATAATAATAGGTAGTAATCGAAGCAAAATTATGAAGAATTCGTTTTAACAAATAATAAGATAAACGATTTTACTAATCTTATCGATATTATGTCGCAGCTTTTTTTAAAGAAATAGTGGAAATATAACATCAGTAGTTGAACTTCGCCGTCTTTCACCCTCTGCATTGATAGATAGCATTTTATGCAAAAATTAGAAATTGGGCAAACTTTCGCCACGTTATCATAAAACAATCGAAATCTCATTTTATAGGTGCAAAGATCATATTTTTTAAGTAATTTAAAAGTTCCAGTCTTCAACTCAATGTGAATGATTCTTCGAAATTAAAAACTTTCAAAAATGTTGTTATTAGTTAAACCTTAAAAAGTAATGAAAATATGAATAATGAGCATTAATTGTCATTTTCATTAGCCATACTTTTTTGGTTACTATAATCCTGGGTTTTACTATAATCTACTACATCGTCCATTTTGGAAAAATTACCCATCGCTACTTGAGCAATTGTGTCTGCTATACTGGCTGCACTTGAGTAAGAAAGCGGCGTAGACATTTTAGGCAGTTCCTCGTCACTTATCTTACGACTTTGACTATAATCTGCCACATAATCTGGCAACGTTGTTTTCTTTGTTAGTTCCAGCATTTGATTCAGGAAAGGATCTCCTCCGATTCGAGGTGAAGAACTAATCTGAGGGTAGTCCATCTGCGATTCAGATGTAGATTTTGATGACTCACTTTTCGACGTGATAATGTCGGAGTGCTTAACAGATTCAATAGAGGAATCCTTGCCTTTCCCAATACTCCCAAAATCTGGTGGTAGATAATCTTTGCTGCTACTTTTCAGCAGGTCGTGCGGACTTTTCATCATCATACTCTGATCTAGGCCGACTTTAGAAGAGATTGGGCTACTACTTGAAAGTGGTTTAAGAAGTGATTCTTGCATTTTCAGCAAAGACGGTGACAAGAACATATTATTGGCGGCTAGAGTGGATTTCGACATCGGATCCGGTATGCCCAGTATGCCTGCGCTGGAGTACTTACTAGCCGAGAACAATGCGTTCGCTATATCTGCCGAACTCATCATAAGATTGGATGCAATACTTGCGGGTATGGGAGCAGCAGATGTGGTGCAACTCGTGGATGTACTAGTTGATGTTTTCTCATACACTATATTGTTGGAAAGATTTTGTAGCGAAGCTGCATATGAAGGTAAATCGGGAAGTTTCGAAGAGGGCAGGCCAGCTAGGTTGGATGCACCTAAGCCAGGGGTGAACCCTGCAAGCATACTATTCGCAGCCGCTAAGCCTTCCAAGCCCGTCGCTCCAAGTGAAAGCGGCATATTAGAAGATCCCAAACCCAAAGCCATACTTGTTAACATATCCAATCCAGTTGGATAGGCAGGAAGAGATTGTGTTGTCGATTTCGATGATTTCGAAGAGTTCGGCAGCACTGGAATGTTTAATGGCGGCGTTTCAAATTTATGTGGTGACACTGATCCTATAGCAGATGATACATTTATTGGTGGTATCCCAACTGGCCTACTGACCATTTGCTGTAATGTACTGACTGAAGGGAAATTAGGTACAGAAGAAGAGCTTGGCTTAGATGCCGGAATTGGTTGTGGAACAGCAAGTAGCGCGTCCAGATCCATTTTATCGTCATTCTCTGATGAACAACCTAATTCATCTCTAATAAAATGCCATAACAATCCATCACTTTGTTCACGAGGAAATTTTGGTGTTAAAGTACACTTTAATTTATCCAAAAACATTATATCGGGTTTAAAGCTTTCTTTAAAGTTAATAAATGCTTCATCCATGTATGTGATATAATATTTAATGCTTTTCTTTATTTGCTCCATTGCATGAGTGGACAGATGGCTGTCATGTACCATATTGTATTGTAGTAAGAGTGGTCGCGGATATTCTGTGGGCCGTTGTTCAGGTGGTGGCATCACCCAAAAGAATGTTAAAGAAGATTCCAGAACTGGACTCTCTGGGTTATAAGGTGCTGAAATAAAAAAATGCGCTATTACTCACTCCTCTTATTATAAAATGGCAAGTAATTGAAATACATAAAAAATTAAGTTATTTTACCTTCCTAAGTAGGAAAGTTTGAACATAGTTGAATGCGCCTCAACCACTATAGTAATATTTACGAAGATTATATATTATATGTAAAATATGCATGACAAGTACCATGTTTTTCTGTTATACTCCATGAATAAAAAAATAACTTTGACATAAATACATATAACATTAATGTTATGGAGGTACATATAGATATATTCTTTCACCTTTGCAATATACCATATGTAGTTTATTATTTCTGCTTTGCAAGTAAACAAATATAGTGAGTATATATTTTTTACTGTTAAATTTATTAGGAATTGTGAAAAAAATCCACAATTAAAAATATTCTATACATTTGAATTTATATACACAACTATACTTACAGCATATAACACCAATACAGGGTATATATGATATTTCTGAAGGGCCTCTTAACTTTATTTGGTATTCCAACTGACTATCACAGTCCCTTAAGCTGGGCATTGCCGGGTTGGTTGGATGTGAATGATACCAGCCTAACAATGTAAGCCCTAATTTTTCTATCTCCAATTGTATTTCTAATTCTACTAAAACTCGTGGCCTTGAATCCTTTTTACTTATTAGACATGGAAATGTATGAGTTATCATCACATCTGAAATATTATTTTATTGGTGTTTTTGAAACTGTTCATATATTTTGTTTGTATGTTCATAAAATATATAAAATCTTCATAGCAAAACTTGTTCGCTATAAAGCTAATATATATTAAAAATAATGTGATTTCAGTTTTCAAATGGGCTAATGTAATATATATCAATTTAATAATAAATAACAATTTATTACGATGTTCAAATAAAAAAATTATATTAATTGGAATGTTTTTCTATGAAATAGTTATTGAAATAAAAAAAAATAATTATAGTCACAATATCGCACTTACTATGGTTATTTAAATCCCACGTTCCTGCAACATAACCATATACCTCCTCTTTCTTCAAGTGACAGTGAATATCAAGTACGAGTAAAGCATTGGAGCTTACAGATACCAGAAAAGGTTGAACTTTCCCAGCTGATGAAAAAGATACTGCTTCAATAAGCATGTTTGAGTCACTGAAATGAATTTTTTTACATATTTAATAATAATATTAATATAATTTAATTAATAAAATGATGCTATTGTTATATAGCATTATTTTATTAAAATGAATAAATCAGTTTCACACTGTACTGTGTGTGGGGCACAGCAGGGTAGGCAGATAGATCCTCGTGTTAAGACACTCTGTTCCCCACTTTCTGCCGAATTCTGGAGGCTTTGCATGTTGAGTGGCAGAACTCAACACTGCTCTTTGACTGGACACTAGAGCGGAGAAATGGGAATATAATCGTAAACAAATATTTCACTACCTCAAGTGGAGATCTAACCCACAAACGTCGAGTTACAGTCACACCCTTGTGGTACTGCGCCACGGCAGCCAATGCATGTCTTAACTCTAAAGGTACAATAGATGACTTACTGTTGCATCATTCTGTTTGGGACAGTGTTATGCTTCATTACAACCCTCTGTGGTGGTGGCTCTGGAGGGCTCTCCACTTCCATTTCTGTCTCTTCTACAAAGAAATATCATTGTTTTATAAAGTTAGATAACTGTAAAATATATTGCAATTTCTATATTTATATCTAAAATTAATGTATCTAAACATGTTTTAATCATAGCCTTTGGGTATACAAATAATTATTTTAATTGCAATCAATTCATTATAAAAGAGCACAGTATTGGATTCTAGCACCCACCATGAACCTAAATTTAAGAACTGTGTAATGAGTGGCAAAACACGTTTTATTCACTAAAGCTGGGAAATTAAGATAATTGATTTCAGTAAAAATCAATACACCACTATCACATCTATAGTCACACTAGTGGCTTCATAATTTTAAAAGTATACTATAGATGTAGCTAGAAACAGTACATTATGGACTAAAAAAGGATGACAATAAAATTACCATCACTATGCATGTTTTCTCTTTGTAATTGCTTCTTACGAAGATATGTTGCTTTAATTGTATCAAGTTTTTTGCCCCTGTACTTTACAGAAGCCCATCCACAGCCAGATCTTTTATCAGGGTTAATAATTCTTTTGCAATGAATTGCCCAAGCCGAGGGAGAGCAAAAAATTGTTTCAGTTTCATGTGATTTGATTTTACCATCAGCTTGTAGGTCCCCAACAAATTTTTGACCCTAGTACATAATAGAAGTACATAAATTATATTTTCTGAAATTGGCCAATTAACTCAGTTTACTTAGTATTCGAAAATCAATTTTTTATAGTATAAGCATATCAATTTGGAATAATAAAGTAAATTACCAAATATTCTATAGTCATTGCAGCTATTCCTGGTTCCAACATTTTATCTTCTAAGAGCATTTGTAAAGTTACTCCTCTGCCAGGCATAGATTTGCTCCCTGGCTGAGTTTCAGACTCCTGAATAATAACCAAATATTTTTCAGTTAAAAATAATATGGTGTACCTTATAAAATTTCTGGAAATAGTATTTGAATAAATTGAAATCTAAATTAATTGGAATTTTATACCTCATCAGAAAATTCCTCTCCGCTTGCAATTTCTTCCTTATCCTCGAATGCAGAATCTTTTTGAATCTCATTTTTTTCTTTCTTAGGTTCTTCAGCAGAATTATCAGGTATAGCCGATTCTGATGGTGAAGAGGAAAAGTTGTTGTTTCCAGACATTAAAGCTGCGGCCAATTGCGATGTTTGTAAATCCATGTCTTTCAAGGTATCGTTCTATTTATCAATTTTAATAAACAAACTAAACAACAAACTCAACCTCTCATCATCAGTAATTACAAATCCTAAACCACAGATAACAAAATACAAATTGGTAACAAAGCTGAATCAATCAAAATTGTGCACAGTAGACTGGAAAAAACAACACTTCAAGTAGATACGTACTGGGTGGAAAAAAAAACACGGGGTGAATAGACACTCATGCCGGAGAGGTTTTTTTACATCATAATATCCAAATTTCAAATCACACGTATCTTTTATGCAAGTTTAATAAAATAGGATAATAAGCTATCAAAAAAATCAGCTTCACGTTGTATCCCATATATACCAGAGTAGGCAGAGGAAATCAAGTGTTAAGACACTCTATTCCCTGCTTTCCAGCGAATTTTTCGAGGCATTGCATTTTGAGTGACGGAAATCACCGCCAGGCTTTTGCTTTCGAACTATCGAACCCACAATGATGGCGTTACACTCATACCCTTGTTCTCTTGAGCCACAAAGGCCTCTAATAAAGCTATATTTTATGATTTATTACGTTATCTACTTTTCTTGTTATTAAATACAAGACACCATTTGGTTGAACGCGTTTATCTCAGGAACTACTGATATGAAATAAAAAATTACGTACGGTAAATTTATATTAATTAAAATATGTTGTTATTCAAATAGATATGCTATCTGTATTCAATTATAGCAAAATAAATTATAAATTTGAATAAAATTGTTAAACTGTTAAATTTATAAAATTGTTTGCCATAATAAAAATAATACAAAATAATAAAAGGAGTCAAATTTACACATCACATTTTGAACATTTTGGCGATAAATGTAAACAAATAGACACAAAATAAAAATTAAAATCAAATCATACAGAAATATTGAATTATTTTGAACAATATTATTGAACATTATTATTAGAAATATTATATAACCTGATCAATTACAATTAATTCGTAAATTTGGTCATTTGAATACACCTACATTTTATTTTATTTTTACTGTAGGCTACACTTTATTTTTAATTATCACACTTTATATTGGTTTTTGTCTGTGTTTTTGATTAGAACTCCCGAAATTTTCAATTTTCATTTGAACACTTGTCTCTTACTAAGTGTGGTGTAATGGAAATATAATAATTCAGCAATAGAGCTATGATTTATATTAAATTACAACGTAAACCAATGAGTATTTTGTAAAATGAAAATTCCCAAAGTAGACAATAATATTTATTAAAGTCAAAACATCGAAATCGACAATGGCTATTGTAAAAACTCCAATATTAAAAGTTATTCTATGTGGAGAATATGGTGTGGGAAAAAGCTCTATATTTCGTCGATTTATTAACAATACTTTTATGCCCAATTCTGACAGAAGGTCAACCTTAGGTTTGGATCACTTCGAAAAGATGTACCGGGTGGGAGACAAAGACGTCAAGGTTATTTGTTTATTTGATTATATGCTTATGAAAATATTCTAATTAGCAGTATTTATAGCTAAAAATAAATTATAGTTACAGCTATGGGACACTGGCGGAATGGAAAGAATAGCGTCTGTTACATCGAGCTATTATAAATATGCTGAGGCAGCTATTCTTGTATTTTCTTTGGACAATGCCTCTTCATTTCATGTATTAAGCCAACATCTCCTGGATATAGTGACGTATGCTGAAAATGCGAAAATATATTTGTGTGGCAATAAATCTGATCTAGAAGGAATATGTCCTCAAGTTACAGACACAGATATAGAAAACTTTTGGTAAATATATTATTATGTCGCTTTCACTAAACTGCTTAATACAATAATTATCCATAACCTGATAAGATTAAATTTTTAGTGAACAGTGTCATAACCTCATCAGCAGTACTTATAAAACATCTTGTAAAAGCGGCCAAGGCTTGGAGGAAATGTTTACAGATATTGCTCAACAGTTGGTTGAGTCAACTAGATCCAGAATTGAGCTTCAGCGGTTAGATCACAATAGCTTCAAAATAACAAATCCAGAACCCCCAGATGAGCCGTCCTGTAGTTGTTAATTGTCATATACTAAAAACGATCAGTTGCTCAGACTAATAATAATTATGATATTTTCCTTTAATTGAATTAATGAAATATGTATGCTAATTTCTTGATAATAGTGACATTACTTCAAGAAATATTTTTGTTAAAAAAATGTTAACAGCAACAATGTTAACAAACAAACTAACAACTTATCATTTTTAGTTATCTCTTGTTTTTGAGGTACAGTTATTTAACTATTTTTACTAGACTTGGCTTTATCCAGTAATAATGGTAATTTTCACTGATGTGATCAGTTTTTGTAATAATTATACAATGCTAAATATATTTAAATAGTGCTATTTTGAATGTTAGAATATAAAAACTGAATAGGTACCAAGATTGTTTTGGAAATAAAAAAATCTTTTAAATTAAGTTTAGGCATACCTAGAAAAAAAGTAATATTTATACTGTACTGTTAAACAAGCGTAAAGTACCTCACTTTTGACTACGATTTGAAAAAAAAAATTGATTATTATAACAATTGAATTATTATATATGACAAGATTTTTATTTCAACACTAGGCACATGCTCTGCAGTATTTATTGTGTAAGACATTATTATTTTAGATATAAATACAGTCTCAAAGTTGTAATCTCTGTGGTGAATAAATTTTAAGCAATAGCACAAATATTTATCATAACTTATGTTTCTGAAATATTTTCTGCCGTGAATTTGATTGTATCAATGAAGTATTATTTTTTACTGTTGTATGTTCTGTTTACATGTCTTTTAGGCATTATACATAGATCTTATCTATTTAAGTACCTGAAACTTTTATTTGTTTTCAAATAGACTTAAAACCATATCATAGATATGTGTAGTAATATTGTATTGCATCATAATTATTTTTAAGATTTTTTCTAAGTCATTATTTTACTTATTTACTCTTCTAATAACATGTCAGTATATGCAGTATGATTAATGAATATTGAATCGCAAATTAGTATTTTACCATGTAACTACATTCAATAATATATAATACAAATATCATTTTAAATATCAATAGGTTAAAGATAAATTCCATAAGGTTCAAATGAGTGAAATGATATTGTAGATTTTTATATTTTTACTAAAATAAAATATCCATAAAATGTAAACATAGGGTATAGAACCAGCTTCTGACCGCATGATGTGATTTTCATTTCCTCTTAATAAGGTAAGGTAAGTAAGGAATGGATTATTTAAATTTCCTTGCTTTGGTAACAAGATAAAACGCAGCACTGAGCTTCACCAGTCAAAAGAGTATC
>JBAIZZ010000012.1:1069732-1119791 GCA_037355905.1 Heliconius aoede
ATATATATATATATATATATATATATATATATCAGATAATAACCCTTTCGTACACACATGTCTTTGTCTATATGTAAGGCTTAGATGCGTACAGACAAATTATATGTATTATTTTCCCGTTATACATCATAGTTTTATTCATCAAAGTTAAAGTCATCCAAATTGTTTTCCCTTTCTTTGTTAGTTATTGCAGTGGCTTGTTTTTATATTACTCAGCGTCAACGGTCAACAGTGACTCATATACATAATACATATTAATAAGTACATGTTTAACGAGGTTACCGTTTCGATCATTTGTACGTGTATATAAATGCTAGTTCATTGTAGATTCAAACAGTGTTTTGAATAGTGCTAAGTCATATTATATAAGAAACTAAATTACTTTTAAAATGGAACGCAAAGGGTTTTCCTTATTGTTTTTTGTAGTCTTGATCACTGTGTTGCATAATATTAATGCATTACCTAGAGATAAAATTGCTGCAACTCTGCCGGAACTGGAATCTGCAAATTTCCAAGAAACAAAGCTACTTCAATCCATCGCACCAGGTATATATAATTATTTTTCTCTCTCTTAAATTTAATATACTGAAGTAATGATTGTGTGTTGAGGTAATTAATAATAAATATTTCAAAGCTTTCATGAATTTTGATAACCTCCAATTATCTTTTGTTATTAAAGTCACTTGGTGAGCAAAAATCGTCATTTTTAATTATAAATTAAGTAATATACATAAGAAATATTTGATTAAAAGGAATATTCGGTAGCCATAACCATGACGATTTTAAAATTATGAGTCATTTAGATACAAAACAATTCGTTACTGCAGTATTATTTTTGTAATAACAAATAGAAGAAAAATATGTAAATAAAGGAATTTTAGAGTATATGGAATATACTGATATAAAATGCTTCCTTGCAGCTGCCACCACCATTCTAGGTCGCTTAGAATGTGCTCACGAAGAAGCAACAGAAGATGCCAGTTGTCAGGAGCACTGTCTTCCTAAGGGATACACGTACGGGATTTGCGTCAGTGGCACTTGCAGTTGTATTTGAATATTTCAAATAAATAATGTTTTTATAAAAATATGAATGAATGATTTTTTTTATTTAATTTTACTAATTCATCATACGTACATAAATAAAGAAATAAAGATAAATGATGCTACTAAGAACTGTGCATGATTTTTTTTAAAATTTTGTACACGTTTTTATTACCGTCACCGTATAAATTAATCATTGTTCATCTTGAAATGCTATTTTGAGTCACTTTTTGCGGTCAGATTTGCTTGAAACTTTGCTTACGTGATAACAATGCAATATTTACTTAGCACAAAAGATGTCGTGTTCAGGACGATCAAGACAAAGATTAAATATTTTTAACCGACTACTGTAAAAGGAGGAGGTTATCAAGTGTATTTTTATTAAGGTTGTTACCTCGGAACAAAATCAATTCACCCGGTCAGAATAAACCGATTTTGATGATTCTTTGTGGTCCATTTCTGATAATGGTATCAATGAGAAAACTACATAAGTTTTAAATTTGCATTAAGTATGTGCATGACAAATGATCGAATAACTCAATATCCCGCCAACCGATTTCGGTGATTTTTGCTTTATTGGAAAAGAAACACTTCAAGGGTAGTTTGATGAAAGTTTGTTTAGGTTCTGATTATGGGATCCGGTTGAAATTGAAGAATTCCTTTGTTGTTATTTTACCGAGTTTTTAATCTTATTTTGCTTACTATTTTGAGAGTTTTTAAGATATAATTTGTAACAATTTACAAATTTTCAATATATATTTTTAAATAAATAATGATTTTCACCTATATCTATACTTATAATAAAATGGTAATCGAAGGATGTTTGTACATAGAGATTATAAGAGAAAAATTGTTTTGCTCATATAATGAACCCGCTAATATACTCGTATATTAGAAATTAAACGAATTTGTATTGAACACATTAATTAGAGAACTACATGCAAACTAAACTAAACTAAAAAACTATCCCGATTGCGTTTATTGGGAATTTAAGAAAATAACTATTATTTTATGTAATAATTTATTTACTATTAACATTACGCTTCCATATTATTCAATAGTTTTATTAGTATTATTTAACATTTACATTGCTATTGATAGGTAGGTACGTCTGTTTACGTCTTCTTCATTTAAGTGCATCTACCTAAATATAATGTTACATTGATTAAAACAATACCTATACATATCCCGACCATATCCATATATCTTCTAACTATACCTAACAGGACTTAGTTTACATTTTCTCATGTTTATTTAGATTTTTCACAAATTGTCAAAGTCTCCAAGTGCTCGAGTGCAGAAATCGACTGTGGTTTGGCGCTTATTTCCTTCTGGTAAAGGTGGTTGGCCTCATTTCTTATTGCGTTCCAGCTAATTTCAACATCCTCTTTGGTAGTGTACTGCGAGCACACAACGAAGCGTATAACGTATCGTCCTCTATATGTGCATGCCACCATAAACACCTGTTTTTTATCTGTTAAATTTTTTAACAACTCTTTAGTTATCTTATCGCCTTTTTCAAGTCTAAAACAAACTAGCCCCATGCTTGGTTCCGGTTCTACTATGAATCTATTATCTGATTCAGCTAACTTGGCAAAATATTGTGCTAGGCTTATTTGTTGTCTAATAAAGTTTCTAAGTCCACTAGCACCGTACATTTTTAAGACAGACCACAGTTTAAGAGATCTAAATCGACGCCCTAGTGGCATTTGCCAATGTCTATAATCGGGTATTTTAACTGTAGCGTCTACGTCATCTAAATAGATACGCTGCACGTCGAAAGCATTTATTAAGTCATATCCGTCTTTTACCCACATGGCCGAGCAATCAAAATTTACGAGTAGCCATTTATGTGCGTTTACATCAAAGGAATCGACGTATTCTATGCCGTTCATCAAATATCTATACTCTGGACAAATAAATGCGGCTCCAGCATATGCAGCGTCGACATGTAACCAGACGTTCTTATTTTGACATACTGGTCCCAATTCGGCCAAGGGGTCAAAAGAACATATCCCGGTGGTACCTAAGTTAGCTACAACGTAGCATGGTATAAGACCCTGAGCTTCATCCTCCTCGAATGCTTGCTTTAGTGTTTCTCCTCGTAGTCTACCATTTTGATCGCTTTTTAAAAGCCTCATTTTCATCGAACCAAGTACTCCTGCTTTTTCCACAGAAGAATTACATTGTTCAGATGTGTATGCCACAAATTTTGTTTTTGTTATGCTTTCATCTAACTCTGGATCTATTTCTTTCAGCTTTCGAATTTTTTTATCTTTCGCTGCTAATAATGCCACTAGTGTTGCTTCACTTGCAGATCCCTGATAATAAAAAACAAATACTTGAGTTATTTTATAAACAAATACATTACGTTTCAATTTTGATTTAATTTAGATTTTTTATAATACGTATGTCTGGCGGACAACAACGTGATCCCGTATCCCATAAAAGTAAAAAAAAAATATCTCAACAAATAAAAAAAACCTTTATATGATCACTTTGTTTTGTCCATCTATCTGTATATAGTTCCGTCTAAAAACTTCAAACATTCAAATGCAAACATTTATTATGTTTGTCAACTTTTATGTCACTTCCTCATTGACCTACATCCATGGAGTTGGTACTTGGTAGGGAAGCATCGGAGGGTCAGACCAACTCCGGTTTTTTTATAATAGAAAAAGCGTTTTTGTCAAATTACCTGAATAACACCACCGCCAGGACCTGCTGAACAATTGAGAAACTCATCGGGCAAACCGAGTAGTTTTCCTAACCAGTTCATTGTTACTACCTCTAGCTCCGTACACGCTGGACTGGCCATCTGTAATAAATATCGTGTTACTTTAAAAAAAACAATTAAATAGAGTAAAGATATTTTCATATTCAATCTTTTAATTCCAAATAAAAATAAATAAATATTGGTAAACACTACGCATTCATTCTAAATAAGTTCGTTCTCTTTTATCAGTTATTACAATGTTATGAGAAAAAATATAATTTGCTAAATAGCTAGTTTATATATATAAAAAGAGATATTCCCGCTGACTGACGTAAGACGCACGCACGGCCGTAACCGCTGTGCGTATATACGTGTAATTTGGATAGATGTTTATTTTCGGGCACCCACTAAGAAGGGATTTTGAAAAATTTCAACCCTGAAGGGGTGAAATGAGGTTTCAACCCCCCTATGTATCTATATATAAAATTTTAAATTCAGACTTAAAAATATTTCATTGAACACGTGTTTTCACGGTTTCTCAGAATTCACCCTCTAAATTGAAAATAAATTCATAAAGATATTTACTAAATATTCGTATAGTTCAAGCGCAGGTCGTAGTAGTATGAAATAAAAAAAAAATGTTAAACTAAAAGCACAAACCCATGTAAATCCTACGATTCCTAATCCATCACTCAGGAGATTCCCAATTATACTGGCGTACGACGACCCGGTAGGGAAGTAAGCATGGAAGTACGGTGACTGCCAGTTGGTCATCTGAAAATTGTAATACATTATATACTCTGGGTTTCTGTACCCATGTCAATAAAATTACAAATTTGTATATATAAGATATATATATATATCTATAATACCTTTTCATGGCGAACCAATATTTAAGATTACTAGTTTAAAGTTATAACTGGATATATAGATAGATAAAACTTTTTATTGCATAGTAGAGTTATATATATATATATATATATGTATATATATATAATAAAAGGATTTGTATGTGATTTCAACGTAACAGTATTTTGTTATTTAGTTATTTACACGATACCAAAGCAAATAAATAATTTGAACATTTCGTTTGTCCGAACTATCCTCCGGATTAGCTGAACTGATAGTTATTGGACAGACACTGAAAGATATAGGAGACTGTGGAGCAATATAAAGGTTTATTATCCTGGATTTTTTTGAGGATTCATTTCTTAAATACACTTAAATAAGTATTCGTATAACACACAATGCCTCCAGAATTCGGTGGAAAGAACGGAGTGTCTTAACACTAGATTCCCCCTGCCTACCCTACTGTCTGCCAGATACAGCGTTGTTTTTTATTTTTATAAAGAAAGTTACTTACTCCAGGCATAACTACTTCATTAAAATCTTTGAGCAGAGTTTTCCAATCCTCAGGCTCCTCTGGAGCGTTTTCTGGTAGCATTTTCATTAAATATCCAGGTTCCACTGACGGTAACACATTTCTACATGGAGTTGCAAAGAATAGAGTTTAATATAAATTAAGGCATAAAAATCTAAATATACTGTAAAATAAATCCCTATTATTCGTTTGTCAACATCGAATAAGAGTGATGTTGTGTAATAAGTAGATGTATTGGTAATGGCTGCTACAGCAGCAATTTTTCCTATTGTTCATTGTACCTACTGTTATTATACAATGTCTGAGAAAAACAAAATTAAATAATAATTTTGAAAGATGACTTGATTACTAGTAATTATTCCATTATAAATTATGTTATGTTGGTAGTATTATCTTATAAGTTAGGAAGTCTTTATGCCGTAATGGCTATAATCATTAATGGAGTACAGAAAAAAATAACTGAAAAACCAACTATTGCGTTGTTTCTTATTGATAGTTATTTCATTAAAGTAAACCATCAGCTTGCATTCGCGTGAGTTAATCGTCATTATAATGTAGGTACAAAATTTAAATTATATACAATAAGAAGAAAAATACTCCTTACTATTATGTCGGATATATAAGATATTATGAATTGCATACAGTCCATTCAAGAATTGTCACCGTTTTTTATGACAAAGATTGTCATATGAAAGAAATGTCAATCGGGGATTTCAAAATAAGTTTGTTTCTTTTTTAAACATAAATATTGTTTTTTATACGATACTAAAACACAAACAAACGTGTTTAAATTTTTTAACTATCTGAGTTTCGCGGGCTAACCTCCGAGTTCTGCTGAACTGATTTTCATGAAACAATGAGGAATCTCAGTGGAAGATAGAGAAAGTCGTGGAACAACATATTGCTACTTATTATTCTAAAATTCCCGTGAGATTAGTATTTCCGTGGGATAATACTCTCTTTTTATTTTAATATATATATAATATATTAAAATAAATATATAATATTTGTATAGTAGTTGTATAGTTAAGGTGTGCGAAGACGCAGGCGGGCCGCTGGTATTTCATAAATTAATATTGATTACGGATAATATTTTGGCATATTTTAATATTCAAATTATATTTTTTTATTTTTAAACCTTCACGTTGTATTTTGTATTTTGCATGGTATGTAGAGGGAGAGACGTAACTCAACGCCGCGCTTTGCCTATTACAATTTTTTACAATACAAAGTATTTATTAATTGTATTACTGGTGTTGTTATATTTTGCTTTTAACAGTTAATATACAACGTTAGTATATGAAATATTATTTAGTGAATGTATCAGGTCAGCATACATATATTATATAAAAGATAAAAAAAATTACCTGTCTCTTATATTATCTATATAATTGATAAGCAAGTCGACAGTGGCCTTTGCACATTCGCGAAACTCCGAAGAATCCATAATGCACTATATAAACTTATATCATACACGAACTTTCACGTTTTATAGCTGGTAACATAAAATAATTAATGATTGTTGTTCAGTAAAGACATGAAACTCGAGATACGTTCTGAGAAATAATGGTGGAACTGGCCGTGTGAAACGCGCTTTTATGCACTGCTCAGCTTTCGACTGTCGCTTGTTAGTGGGCGCAGCATCCTCATTATTTGTTTCAGTGCATTCAAAAAAAATATTTACAACATTTAAATATACTATACTCTATACTATACTATATAATATACATATTTTAATATACTCAACACGCAATGTCTCCAGAATTCGGCAGAAAGTGGAGAACGGAGTGTCTTGACACCGAGGTTCCCTCTGCCTACCCTGCTGTGTGCGGGATACAACGTGAAGCTGAAAAAAAATTTAAATATAATATTTAATAACAATATTTTGTCAATATAAAGAGTCAAGTTTCATTTATTTTATTAATTTATTGTACTATAAATTAAGATTTTTAACTTTATTTTGGACTTATAAATATTAAAAAAAATGTGAATAATTGTATTATAGAAATAAACAAAGATTTATTACAAATGTAATCTTTCCAAAATATAATCTTTAATGATGTAGTAGGGACTGTAGGTATATCGTTTAAATTAATATGAGTAACTTTCACTACGGCACAGGCTGCAAGAGATATTAAAAAGTGGACTTAATTTATCCCTTCCTTTACACCATGTATCATCGTTTAGACATTTATATATATTTATTTATTTAACGAAATAGATGAAATCTTCATGTGAAATAGTTTTAATTAAATTTAAATAATATAAAAGTACAAAAGCGATTCTAGAAAATAAAATACCGTTAGGTGTTTAATTAAAAGCATTATAAAAAAATCATGAATAAATCTAGAAATAATAGAAAAGAGAGCATATAGTAGGTACAAGCAGAATGTTAAAAATAACTAACAATAAATACTGATTAATATATATTTTCTCACATAGTAGAGGGCAACAAACGGAAAGTGATTACTATAAAGTGTAATCTTTTAGGATTTAAGGATTGAACGAATTCAATTTTACTGAACTAAAATATCAAAAGTAGAAGCAAATAAACTGTATTTTTATTATAATAATGGCACACTTGAAGTGCTTGTCCTACATACATTTTCCACTCTTTCCAAATTTGAGACATAGTGCGTTGGTTGAGTGGACGGTGGGAGGGTTTACAATAACAATATTATAAATACAATAACGTTGACAGAAAGTAGATGATTCTTTTTTTTATTTTTAACACAATTTTACAAACTTCAAAAGTTGTAAGTATTATATAACAAGAAATAAATCAGGAAGGTCCATAATAGTTGGTTTGAAGTTGCAGGCAATTGTTGCTCGCCGAGCGTGGCTAAGTGGCTCGGTCAAGGCGACAGGCGACGCGCAGCGGTACCGACACCAACGCCTCTTCATAGCCCGAACTGACCGTGGATTCTATCCGTTTCCGTATTTTATTTTGGATGACAACGGGGTTGCATTTATATGAAAGATAAATAAATATTCATTTATATATATATATTGGTATGTACAGGACCATAATTATATACTACAACATAACTATCTTTTATACTGATTACTTTTGAACGTTCATCATTTATTCATTACTTATTATGTAATGTTGTTATTGTAATAATTACATTTGAATTATCGAGCTCGACTACGAGTTTCTATATAAGCACTATTAAAAAATGAGGAACAAATGACTATATTGTGATTGTATCAAATCAGTGTGGAACTATTCAACCGGGAAGCGTTTTTTTTATTGTAACCGAACACGTTGAATACCGCGAAATTGAGTGATAACTGCATTACTCAAGGTCAGATTTCCATTGTTGTGGGCATTGAACATAATTGAATAATAATAAAAAAAAAAAATGGAATGCTACACGTTTTTATTTATGTACACATACTATGTAAACTTACCTACATTTAGATATTATTCGCTAAAATATTCCATAAAAATTATCCTGTATGTGCGTATGTCCATTCCACATTCAGAGGTCAGTGTAATGGAATATTTATCCGTTCTCTCTTGAGCCAATATAGTTACAGGTAGAGGTAAGAAAGCAACAGAGTGTTGAGATAGTGTTACTTTCTCGAGTCTTGGCAAAAGCGCACGAGAGGTAATGCGGAAAGTCGTGTTACTACGTAAAATGTGTTGCACTTCCGATAGATTCGTACCACCTTCTTTTAAAAGTCTTAACAGTATTAATCGACCAGTAGCAGATTCTAAAAAAAAAATAATCACGTACATATTTTTATAAAATATATTAGGTGTACATATAATAAAATATATTAGGTCCATAAAAAGATATCTATTGAGGATGAATAAAATATAACAGAAATAAAACGTACCAATTAGTTTGTCAAAAATTTCCATCATAACTTCCGAAGCTTCTTCAATTAGTGCATATCGTAATGATTTAATCATCAGCTCGTTGAAATGGGGAATCAATATGACAGTCGTACGATAACATTCACAAATCTCGCCGCAGCTACAAGGGGTCAAAGGCCACGCGTCTACCCTGCCTTCCAACGTATCTAGAGCTAAATCCCATCGAGGCTGTGTTGTGATGCGAATAAAAAATTCACCGATCTCGCTCCTAAACCATAGCCACGTGTTACCTATTTGAGAATTGAAGCATGTAATTTGCAAAAACAACTTTTGCTCTTGTATTTCCTGTCCGCTGTCCCTAGGTATTCCGTTTAAATTTATTTCTTTATCGATAAGGTGAAGTCGTTTTATATAAAATTTAGGATATGCATTGTCCTCAAAATGCACAGGCACCTCTGGCTCTGTGTCCGTTAAATAAAGTTTGTACGTTGCAGACACTGTGAACGGTGAAGCAATTAACACGTCCACTTTAATAGTCCGATATAAAGGTCCAGTTACTTTGCACTTTCTGAACGGATTGAGAGCACCGACATTTCCTTGCAGTATAAAGACCATATATGTGTCAAATAATCTACTCTTATTATAACCATACACCAGTAGTACAGCTATTTCTTTTGCAATAAAATTTGCTGTATATTTCACACTGAGATACAATTTTTTACCATTATCATTTGCTGGAACTTTATCAATAGAAAAATTGGACTTCGCATTGTTTAGAATTACATAAT
This sequence comes from Heliconius aoede, assembly GCA_037355905.1. Taxonomy (NCBI): domain Eukaryota; kingdom Metazoa; phylum Arthropoda; class Insecta; order Lepidoptera; family Nymphalidae; genus Heliconius; species Heliconius aoede. The sequence goes on from JBAIZZ010000012.1 coordinate 1,079,485, forward strand.
TAAATATGAGCGTTTCTTGGATAGAGGGGCTTATTGTCAATTGCCTCGAAGAGCTCTTGAGAAGCGGTGGATTTAATTTAATAATATCTTTTGGGGCAAACGTCGGCAAAACTATATACAAGTGAATAGATAGAAACAACATTTGTAAAAAGTTCGGTTTCAATAAGTCTTTACTGCTGAGGGGAAAATTTATTTTTAAGACATTTATTGCCTCTATTACAAGGCACGCGTTATTTATAATTTGATCAATGTCGTTGTTTTCATCAATATCACAAAACAGTTGAAAATGATCGCTTATGAACGGACAATAATTTAAAATCACCGATATAAGTGCGATGCCATCAGCTAAGTCCGTCGTAATATTAGTTATAATTTTTAGATGTTTATTTTTGCCGCGGAGTTTATTATGCTGTTTAGATATATTGTCATTGTACCAATCTATTACGATTCTTATTATGTCCCTTGACTGTGTGCTCACACAAACACATTCGAAAAAACAACTGTCCATCACGAAAACTTTGTAACTTTGCAAAATAAAATCAATCCAACTTTGCTTATTTAATCTGTTGAAAAGAGCTACGTCTGCTGTGAGTTCCCTCGTTATAAGAATGTCGGCATTACAATTTGGTGTCACATTTTCATTATAGATAACAAATTGTTCAAAGCTCAATAGAAATTTAGCTTTTAATGTCCAAAGATTTGCTCCACGTGACTTGAGTAAACTTAATATTTCTTGGTATGTACTATGAATTTCTTTAACATGTTTAAACGATTCACTTATACCATCGACACTGAAATATATTAAGAATTTTAATATCATTATTTTAAGTAATTTTGTTTAAATAATTAGTAAACCTTTAATTTAAGCATTAGTATATATAATAATTAGATGTTAATTTTTTATCATTCTTTTGTTTTAGCTCTACTTAGAACTCGTATATTGCAGATGAGGTAGGATAGGCAGAGAGAAACTAATGTTAATACATTGTTTGTTGGTGTAGGCAAACTCTTGTTAAGACAAGGTAGGTCAGATTAGGATAGTAATAAATAAATATATAATTAAACCTACACTGTTACTAGAGTTGTTATATAAAGTATATATAATATAATAATTTCACTTTGTTAGCATAATGAAAAATGTATGTCACATATTTAACTCGAAACTTACTGTGAAGTAATATAATCAACAATAACATAATATCGTTTCATTAAATTATTTACATACAGCGGGGTAGGCAGAGGGAACCTAGTGTTAGGACATTCCATTCCTCCCTTTCCGCCGTATTCTGGAGGCATTGCGTGTTGAGTGGTGGAACTCAACGTCGCCCTTTACTTCGACACCGAAGAAATGGTAGTCGAGTGGGGATCGAACCCACAACCAGTCGGTTTCACATTTATACTCTGTGCCTCTGTGCCACGATTGGCCTCATGCATGCATGTTTAGTAAATGTAATTTTATAGAAACTTACGCTATCTTACGAACATGCTTCATAAGTGGTCCTGCAATTCTCCTAATAAAATTTAGGTATGTAATATTGATCCCTTTTGATTTAGAATACCCTGTCTGTGATGAAATTGCGGATGATATAGCGTGAAATGTATCTGGAATTATAGGAAATAAATCTCTTCTGAAACCTTGTTGAAACATCCATTTTTCAAGAAAACTGCAACATGTTTCCATGTAATTGAATAATTTATCTTGATCATTTAAAGGGTAGTATGGATATGGGTTGAAGTCTTGTTTAACTACGAGCTGACTGTGTAAGGTCAAAGGACAATGAGTAAAACAAAAACAAACTTCTACTTCACATTCAGATCCGTTTTCATGTTTAAAATTTAAGATTTCAGTTTTTGCAACATTTATTTCACTCAAAGCTGTTATTTTAACATATGTATTTGTATAATATGTGTTATTTGACAGCTCAATTTCACAATCGATAAATTCTACATTCAAGTGTATTTTTTCTTCTGAATTGCATGAAAATAAATCCTTATGAGATTGACCTTCCATTTTAAGTGTCAATAATCTTGATACTTCATCACCAATGGGACAGGGTGGGAAAATAATTCTGTATATATTTGGGTGCATGACTGGAGGTCGTTTTTTACCAGTAAATGTGAGATTATAATACGGAATAGACATGGCTTTATCTAGATACAGCAAGGCGGTAGAAACAAATCTGCCATGAAATTTAGGATGGAATTTCAAAGTGAAATTTACAGTTTTTCCACAATTTAATTCGAATTTTATACAATTTTCGTTAACTTCGGGTACAATTTCGTCTATATTAAAATTTAACGTAAAATTGGGAGATAATTTTGATGTTTGTATTGTTACATAAAAGTTATATTTTGAGATGTTTGTCATGCTGAAACTCATAGCGTTGTCCGAGTCTCGTACGTATTCTAATTCAAAATTTTCAATTGAAAAGGAAATCCAGGGTACAGTTATTACTCCAGATATACGACAAAAACATATATCTTTATGTATAGGTTTTATTTTAACTTTAGAATTATTTTCATAACACCTGAAATGAACAAGATATATATATATATATATACATATATATGTATGAATTTTATATAATATATTATTGTACTTATTATTGTAGATGATTTTAACATGACTAACTTTTCATAATTTCCAGTATAAAATCGCAGTTCAGTTGAACACGAATTATTATTCGGCGGTCCTAGCAAACCATTTATTCTAAAGGGAATAAACATATCATATTCCCTACGGAAAGAATCATATACTTTAATAAATACTGTCTTTGTTTGTCCACCCTCTAGGGTAAATTCAAATATTCTTTTACGTTCATTAACTTGCAAGACATATACATCGAATATATTGTCATCATCTGTTTTTAACACTTCCACGACACTTTTCACATTACTTGAGTTATGAAATGTCACTGGTACATAGGAGATCATATAACAAGGCATGCGATCCATAAATATATTTTTAGGATGTAATGATATTTTCGGTTCTACAACGTTTCCACTCACAGAAATCATAACATTATCTTTATTGTTTATTTTAAGGCAAACATCGAAGGCAAATTCTAAAACGCACGAAATTTTTACAATAATATCAAAGGACATAATCATTTTCGGACGTATGGAGCCAGACATGGGCTCTATTTTAATGCCTGGTATTAGTGGTTCCATCACATGAAAAACAGCTAGTTCTCGAGATGAGTTTTCAAGTTTCACTTTTTCAATAGTTTCTAAATTCAAAGAGATATCTTTAAATGTTACCGAACCTTGTAAAAACTTTATGGATAGTTTACGTGTTATAATGCTCAGCTCAAACGGTATAGATCTCGTTACATCACTAATGGACAACAAATCTATTTCATACGTTTTAGTTTTTGATATTTTGGACACATATTGAACATCACATATTCTACTGGAATGTCTAGGTATAGTTCCAGAGCTGGGTATTATTTCGAAAGGTATATCTGCGTGTAGTTCATTCAATTTAAAATCGACACTTAAATTAAAGTTATTATGTATTTTAATAGGGACAGATGTAATAAAACTTTCTATTGTGACCATGCCAAATTTTAAGCTTTTCTCATTTGTCATCAGCATTGGAGTGCCCACTTGTAAGGTGTACATATTACTTCTATAGAAGCTTTTATCTATACAGTATTGAAATGATCCAGAAAAGTTCCCATCCACACGTGGTGCACTGAATATAGTTATAGAAATATATGCAAAAGGTTTAACCTTCATACCTAAAGTGGCTTTTTTATTTTTTGAATAGAGAATAAATTTATCTTTTATAAATTCAATATCTACCTCACATTTTGTACCGTTATATATAGTTAAAGTATTTTCACCAAAAGTGTGAGTTCCAACTCTTCCAAAGTCAATTGTGTTAGGATTTACTTGTATTTTTAAGAGATCATAAATTGAAGCCATTTCTTTGATACTTTCACAAAAGTTGACTTTTTTAGAATCGTGTAGAACAATGGGATAACATTTGTTATTGTTGTTTAAGCATTTCTCAGAAACAGGTACCTTTGTGCATAATTTTTTTAAGCTTTTAAAAGAATTAAGAGCATTATTTCGTCTTTGGTTACGAATTAAAAGTTCTGTACCCAAGTAAGTATAATCTGGATTTTTCTCGTATAATTTATGAAGTGATTCATAATGCGCCTCTTTAGATATTTTTTTGTATATTACACTAAGTTTGAGGTTTACAGAATATTCAAGAAAATTACGATTATTCTCATCAAACACATCATGAGCGTGGATAAGTTTGAACTGGAGCACATTTTTTGACAAAAGAGACGTAGGTCTTATTGTGATGGTGACTTTCTTCAAGCTTCTTGGAGATATAGTAAATATTTCTGGTGTCACTTCGACACCAGCAATCTTTACGTATTGCATTTGCGCAGACATCATGTTACTTTCGTTTCGTAATCTTAAATGTTTCTTAACTTTTGTATTAATTATAATATCTCCAAAATCAAGCGTGTCAGGTGAGTGACATATTTTACAGTTTTCAAATTGGCCACTTATGTAATATCTACCGATTTCAGAGTGATGCTCATTATAACAGCAATGTGATCCATCTATTTTTATTAAACGCAGATCAAATACAAACATATTATCAAAATGCTTATCATGTTTTGCTCTAGATATACATTCATTATTAGGTGAAAATGTAATTTGAATGACATGATTATTTTTAACAGTGATATAAAATGCTCTATGTGAAGCGGATATCTTGCGAGCATCATCAAATTTCTGAAAACGTGGGTATTATGAGAAAATGCAAATTCTAAAAGATTTTTTAAACCAATAAAAAAACACCTACCACTAAATTGCCATTGCAATTGGTTTTTAGATACGCCGATACATTCAGATCTGCATCTACATCTAATTCTAAAATAGTGGACAGTCCCACGAAGGTTATCGGAAATTCCACAACTTTAAATCTTTGAAATATATTATCGGGATTGAAGAGATTACAAGACATCACTTAAATTGTACACAAATAATCAATATGAAAAAGTGCAAAAATATAGGGAAATAGAATAATCAAAATGACAGTTTTAAATGTCAATATTTTAGAGTATTTTTTTTAATATTCTGTGGAATATTGTCTATGTTTAGAACATTGTATTAGAGTTATTTTTTCTTTATATACCAACTTCTTTTCATAACACCAAATAATATGACAGTTTGATTTTAATAATTCGTTTATAAATTCTTAATTTACCTTATGGTATTTTTTATCATATTCCCTAATTCGGGATTTAAATATAAATATCTGTTTACAGTATTTACATTATTTAAATTGTATTGTAATGTGAGGACGTACTTACAATATTACTAAATTTAAAAGATAGTTATCCAATGCCGACTTTCCTATGCAATAAATTAAAAAAATTTTAAATTATTTTTTATCAGCAAATTAAGAATACATGTGTATATAATATGCTCGTTATATTATAAGGTCGTTATGTATAACAATTTATAAATTTCTTTTCTTCACATTTGTACTAGATAACTAGGAACGAAGTGCCCCGTGAACGGCATAACGCGTTGGTGTAATATTGTAGATGGATGTAAGCACGGGGGGTGTGTCGTATGACTCGGGAAAATTAGTTCGGGGCGGGGGAGCCCCTCGCCGCTCCGCTTCGGGGTTTATCAGATTCAGGGGGTAAAAAATGACTTCTCAATGGGAGGGTGCGGCGAAAGCGAAGTAGGGGCGGGCGTAGGCGGCGCTGCCACGTGGGCAAGGCCCGCCACCGTCGCGACGCCCGCTGCATTGCTTTCATGCTTGTAATATGAAAATGTACGCGTGTCACACTTTTAACGGTACGCTACGGTATGTTGTGTCTACTTGAAATATGTTTGCATTGTGACTATCGGACAGACTGGGTTCGGGAAAACAGATATATGTGAGGTGGTTGTGGGCCGGAGCGGATAGACTCCATGGACCCTTCGCTTGAGGCTATGCATCCTCTAGATCCGCCACCGCCTGACGTTCTGCTGGCTTTGTTGGCTAGAAATAAAACGATAGAAGGTATGATCAAAACACATTTTTTTGTACCTCTTTTGATACGATAATTGATGTCAATTTATACTATATATTTTAAATTAAGATATTTTTAAAATTAAACATATGGTAGCTTATAAGCAAACTTCTGTTATTTCAAAGGACAGCTATTACATATTCTTAATTTTAAGGAAAAATTATTTACATCAGGAATAACATATCTTCTATCGCTTATTATTTAAATTTAAAATTTGTATCAACACTCATGGAAAGCAGTGATAGTGCTAAGCGTAGATCGACATAAATTACAAAATATCTTAGATTATTATTTATACGGAGACAATAATACGAAACACTTTGTAAATTTTGTTAATAGTTTTTATATAAATCAAAGTGAGTGGGGCCCTTTCAGGGTTAGCGTCAAAATGGAACAAAAATTTATTTTTTATACAAAACGTAGCTCCATATTTGTAGCGGGTATATGAAATTTTAACATCAATGTTTGTCGATTTTCTATGCTATTTATATTCAGAAAAATATTATAATAATATTTTAAAAAGATTGAAAGCTCAATGTTCGCATTTTTTTTAACAAGTAATTTTAAATTTAGTTACGCTGACGAGAACAAATTCACAAGAGACTTAGAGGCGTATGATTTGAGCAGTAATTGTAGAAGAACGATGACGTTTTCATAATGCACGCTACAATTACTGTGTAGGGAGTCGCGTGGCGATGCGTGTGGCGGCACGCGTTGCGGCTTCTAACCTGGTCCCTGGGTTTTCTAGTTAGTTTGTTTATACTTTTTGCTAGCGGGGCTTCCATCCTTGAAACAGCGACGTTTATCAAATAAATGCTAATAAAAATCCGTTAAAATTAAAATATGAATCGAATTAGACCCAAATTAATTTCTTCCATACTTATTTATACTCATTTGCACTTTAAATTGAAAAACACCTTTCAAATAATGAAAAACATTATTTGATGTGTTCAATAATAATAAAAATAATGATTTAATTATTAATTAATAATCGATGATGCCATTAAACATTGAAATATACAGAGTACTTCATTATTTTCTTATGCATGGTACCTAAAAGAAAATTTTAATATCCTCTTTTTGTTATTTATCTGGCTACATACATACAAATTATGAAAAGAAACAGTAGACGGATTAGTGTTGGCAAATAATTAAACACATTAGAATATTTTGATAATTTAAAATAATAAGTTATAACTTAATGCCTATAAACAGCGGCAGTGTTGATACTATACAATTATTCATTTATTGTACAAATATTTGTGGACTTTGCTTTGTTCAAAATATATTTCTAATGTATTATAAAGTTTCATCATAAAATGTCTCTTACCTAATGCGTATAGCCCTTCGATTTGTTTGTAGTTTTTACCAGTAGGGCTTTAAACAGGCGTAATCAAGTTAAGTGCTCTTACCCACGAGCGTCGATGAACAAGTCTTTTTGATTTTAACGGCATCTATTATTTTTCCGATAACGTAGCACTTAACCAAATTAATCTAATAGGTTTTACTTGCTTGTCGATTTTAACATGTGACATTACATAGAGGTGAAAAGTAAGCCATATGCAGCGTGTAGGAATTGTAAATAAGAAATTTATGCCAAGAGTAAAAAAATCCAATCGGCCCAAATTCGGCTTCGCCCGCTTAAATTCATTGTTATATTACAAGACATTTAAATAAATTGTAGCCTATGTGTTATTCTGACGTATAAGTTATATTACTGTTATAATATCTATAGTTTTAGTAGGATAGATAAGCCAATATCCAATGTAAGTACTTGTAACTAGGGATACCTAGGGATATGTAGGAGGTTCGAGAATTCCAGGATTGTCTTGGAGTTTTGTGTGCTAGCCCTTTTTTTTTGTCGAGTATTTTTACTTTGCTGTCCCAGAATTCATAACTACTTATTTCAGTCAGCTAAACTTTAATAAATTAAGTCTTAAAGAGGTACTTATAATATTGAATTAAAAATAAATGGGCTTTACGCTGTATCCCGCTCAAAGCAGGGTAGACAGAGGTAACATTGCTTTATAAGTCTCCGTTCTCCACTTTCCGCCAAATTCTGGAGGCATTGCGTGTTGAGTGGCGAAACTCAACGCCGCGCTTTGCCTCGTCACCAGAGGGAAGAAATGAAAATATAAAATTAAATAACATTGAAATTTCATTTACGTTTACGTAATTAAGAAGATTCTCACATACAAAATCAGTACAAACAACAGTTTTAGATAGTCTATTTAATCTCGAATTGGACACTAAAACTATCATTCCATTCGTGGCCCCAGAAATATGCCGGATAATAAGCCTGGATCTAGTAACCCTAGATGTACCTGAAGACAGTGCTATTTATAATAAGATCTGTATTATTTAAAACACAATCCACGCGTTATAGGGTTTGCCTTGTTCATGCTTAAGAGTCGTTAAATTTATATCGTGTAGTCATAAACATTTATAGTATTTTATACTTGTATTTCCTTAATAATAATGTAATTACAATTTAATGCTTAATGTAACATTGGGTTTATTGATAATCATCAATAGCTTATGATAGAATTTGGAATAAAAAATGTAATTCTCTTTCAATTTGTTCTATTATATTATATGTAAAGTATTTAAACAAATGAAAATTACAACTAAAACTTCACTTTGCTGTAACTTATGACACACAATTACTTATGAAACGCTTTTAATTTTTTTATAATTTATAGTTATTAGTACACCTATTATTATATAGTTTAATAAACCATATTCAATACAAATTATTATGGGATGTAAGCCCTAATATTATATTCGAAAGCTATGATTATGTTATTGGGGGTGGTTTTTCGCTTGCGGCTAGTTGCTTATTATTTTTGTGCATGTGTTATACTTTACTGAGTATTAAATCTAAACATTATATTATTATGAAAACAAAACAATTTTTGCAATATACCGTGGGAATGTTGGTAGAATAATGAAAAGGTATAAACTCTTTTTTATTTTTTCGTCCTCATATACCTGATTCATTTAAGTACATTATTTTTTTTTCATTCGTGTTACAATAATAAATTTGAAGCTATAGCTAAAGCGATAACTAAACCAGCTTTACGTAAAAAAATATTACAAAGTAGCCATTTTTTATAAAATAGAAGTATACTAAATTTGTATAAATTCTCATAACTTTAGTACACTTTTATTTCTCTATATTCTTTCACTATAAATAGCTAGGGCGCCATAACGAGGTGTGAGAAAATTTTACTACGGCTCCGGAAGTATTTAAGTGAATACGCGGAGTTGGAGATGTCGCCTATTATGTTATCACATTAAAGGCGGAAGTGTGGCACGTGGCGACGCGTGCGCAGCGAATGGTCATTTCCGTTTTTTTTGCATATCAGTAAAGTAAAAGCAATTTGATTTGATATTTGTACTTATCTATGCAGGTATATTATATGTACTAACAGCGACTCGGTCGCAGCTCGGCTCGAGAAATTCAAGCTTAGCTTAGCCACAGCTCTTATATTTTATACCTCACTTGGCTTTAATACCATAGATTTAGCCGCAAATGTATAGTTTTCAGATTTTTTCCTGAATTAGTTCTACCTGTAGATATTAGCTGCCACATTTCATAAATCTAGTTCAACCGGGAGTACTCTATTATTTTTGATTCGATTAAAATGGCCATAACTTATTTTAAGTAAATTTTAAAAAGTACGATTATTTCACGACATCGTGATCGTGTGTTTCACGGGATCATAGATATGAGTGTGTGGTTTAAATTTCAACTCGATTATTTCAAAGGTTCCTATGACAGACAAAGTGATCTTATTAGGATTTTTTTTTCCTTAAAAGGTACGGAACTCTACAACAAATTTATATTAGTAATTCATTTCATACAAAAAACAACTTTTATAAGTTGTACTTAGTGACCTACATTTCTGAAATTGGTACGGAAGCTTGGTGGGCGAGTCAGACTCGCATATGATCGGTTTTTGAAGATATTACGGGACCGGTGGAGATATTTTTCGATGTCATCTGTCCCACTAGAATATTATGTTTTATATAAACATTCACGTCAGTAAATTAAATTTACAACCAATGTTTTAAAAGCTTCACGCCGTAACCAGCAGAGAGAACCTGGAAACGTAGTGTTAAGTTACTCCGTTCCTATTAAGATATACATAACCGTTGTAAATAAAGGAAAACTCTTTTTGATTCCTATATTTTAAAAATTAAAATAAATCAGCTTCACGCTGTATCCCGCACTCAGCAGGATAGGCAGAGGGAACCTAGTTTTAAGACGTTCCCCATTTTCTGCCGAATTCTGGAGGCATTGCGTGTGGAGTGGCAGCACTCAACGCCTCGCTTCGTCTCGATACCAGAGCGAAGAAATGAAAATATAAATATATATATATCCTATATTATACTTTTATTCAAAAAAAATTAAAATGAGTCACAAGTGAATAGGGCATAAAGCCATCTAATATAGTAAGACAATTAAATAGGGTAGCAGTAACTTTATGGGTACAGCTTAAACTGGGGCGAGATCATCATGTGCCCAGCGGGGGACAACATCTGTTCACTAACCCTCGAGCCCTCACCTTGCTTACCTGTTCATATTTTCTGTATAGTAATAACCTTCCTTTTTTTATATATGAACTGTAAGAATTATCTAAACTCACGTTTATATTAAGCTAGACGGTCAACAATTTATTAAAAAGCCAGTTAAAACCAGTTCAAAATAAATTTGCTCTAATTCAAAAAGTTAGTAGATACATTTATCCATTTTTAAAGTGTTAGAAAAGGAAAATACTTTTCACAGTATTACACTTAGGAAAGAAAAAAAATTTTTTTTAGAAGATTTAAATAATTAAACGGTTCGAGATTTCAACTCGCGCTTCATCGAAAGCATTGCGAGTTCAAATCCCGTTACGTCCAAGGGTGCGTGGCTGAGTGGTCAGAACGCTTAGAAGGTCTCCGAAAGGCGTGAATTTCAAATTTCTGTACATTTTCAAATTTCTTATATAATAACTTCAACCAATTAATTTAAAATGTAAGAAAAGATACTTCAAATTTGTAAAACATAAAAGCAAAATAAATATATACCTAATATTTCTTATTACATTCAAATCAAACAAAAGCGAAGCTTAGAAGTCATATTTAGAGGAGTCGTTGTGCAGGGCGGATTCTTTGATTCCTCGTACCGTACATAAAGGGCTTCTGTTCAAAATCCGTGATCAGTTTTATCCTTTTGTTAGGGTTTTAATCAATCAGAGAGATTTACTGAATGCCCGAATCATCGACCACAGTTGTTTATTTTCTTATATATAAAAGGAGGCGCGCAGAGGATATTAAAAAAATATTATAATAATTTAGGTATAATGTTATAAAAAAAAAGATTAATTGTTGCTCTGATAATTTGGTTTAATATATAGCAATTAATTTGTAGAGGCCGTCGTGGCGCAGCGGCACAAGGGTATGACTGTGACACGACGGCTGTGGGTTCACGTTTACTGTTGAAGTTTAGGGATTATAGTCACTATTAATTTATTAATGATTAGTTTTTATATGTAGATGTATGTATAAAATATATAATGATAGTATAATAAATTACTTGGTTATTTACTTGCATATTAAAAATCACACCGTAATATAATTTAAGTTAAATCCAATCAAAATCTAATACATAGCATAATTCCAGCCGTCTAGCAGCTTTGGAGTGCACGCAATGCCTCCAGAATCCGTCGGAAACTGGAGAACGGAGTGTCTTAATACTAGGTTTCCTCTGCCTACCCTGCTGTGCGGGATACAGCGTGAAGTTTATTTAATTTTTTAATAGTTTCTTAATGCAAAAGACTGAATACTCAGACTCGATACTTTTAAGTAATTGCGACTAAACCTGGATCTATTTATGAAATAAATATAAATAATTGACTTGTCTTACCTTAAATTTTTAATCAGACTTCTATAGTAAAGTTCTAATTAAAATATGCTTCTTTTTTCGCGCACAATACGCACAATAGTTTTTTTCTTTTCATTCGTGTTTCTAAATGTTTATTTTTATAGATAATTTATAGATGATCTAATGGAAAACTGAACTTACTAACACATACAAATAGGTAATCAATGACATAAAAATAGTATCAGCAAAAAAATAAATTACGGATAATAAATAAATAATAGTATATAATAGTGATATATTTTTATTTATTTAGTTATTATATTGTAACTGAAAATTTTTTCATTGGAGGAAAATTTGATCAGAATCATCCAACTTTTAGTTAAATTTATCGGAGAGTTTCTAAACAGGCGTTATAACTATATTTTTAGACTAAACTTGCACATTTTATTTAAATATCGGCATCCCAATTAGTTCTGAATGAAGTGATATCGTGATTGAGTTCCAGGAACAAATAAATCAAAATCGTCTAATATCGATTTGTGGCAAACTCGTCTCATTTTAGAAGGCGATTTAAGTTAATATTATTTATTATAATATTTTATTTTGTTGACGTTATATTATTTTTGTGGTGACGGTTATTGAGTGACAAATGACCATTGTAATTACACTTAATCTATAAAAACTAACAGAGTTGTTGTTTTTAATGCCGCAAACATGATTTAACAATTTTTGATTGTAAAACAGGATTTCAATAAATAATATTCTTAGAGAGAAGTTATTTAACTAGCTTAATAATATACGTATATTTATTATATCTTTCAATTAAATTATATTTTGTCCTTCGCGGCTTTATGTATTGTTTAATATTCGGTGAGGCAGCTTTTTACAGGCTCTAAATTTAGACAATTTTTATGATCAATAAGCTCCAATGAAATTATTGGGCATGGAAATTGAAATTTGGAATGTATTTGACATGTTTAGGTATAGTGTAATTTCTCGAAAATTCTCCAAACTCACATTGGGATTTTATGTTTTCCGTTATACGTCGACTCAAGCAAAGTTGCGGGCGACGGCTTGTCTGATATAAGTAGAGGAAAACGAAAAAACTTTACCTATCTTAAGCTAAACTAAGCTAACTTTACCTATCTTAACAGTACTTATAAGAGTTTGAGATTACACTTTGACTTTAATTCATATTTATTTTCTGTCTGTTCTTTATTTTAGGAATGTCACCAACTTGCGCAATGTATACATAATATGTCTACGTTCTGTATTACATTCATTTAATATATAAACACTCATTGTTATATGAATGATTTATTCGGGTTGTAAATTACAAAAAATAACTTATTTTAAAATTACTAAATTAAATAATTACAAATAACTAGGTAACGTTAACACTTTAACCTTGTTAAGTCAAACGTTTAACTTAAATAGGACGTTAGAAGCAAAATTAAGGAGACGACCGACCTCGGCTACTCATTATAGAGTAGTATTAAAAGCAGGGCCCTTCTAATAGAATATGTATTTTTACGAGCACGGGGCGCAACTTCCTGCATGTTTGATGAGTACAATCTCGGATCTCTACCTTGGATGCCGCGGCATTTTCTGAATATCTACGTACTTACCCTAGTAAGAAATCGTTGAACATAGATTTAGGAGCGAATGTTAATATAATTTTTTTTCTTTATATTGTAGTTAAAAATAATTTATAAACATTTTCTTTAACAACCGCATTTTTCTGTTTACCGCATTTTAATATATTTTTTCAAGCTTCACGCTGTATCCCACATGTAAAAGGATAGGCAGAGGGAGCTTAATATTAAGCTTAACGCTCCCCACATTCCTTTGAATTCTGGCGGCATTGCGTGTCACCACACCAAAGAAAAGAATGAAAATATTAAATATTTCCTTTCCTTGGAACACACAACCCGTCGCGCTTACAGTCATCGCTTGTGCCCCTACGCCACGACTGGCCTCAAATATTTTTGAAATAAAATTTATTTATTTAGGTATATCATATATCAATCGTAAGGTATCAGATATAATAATAACTTTAAACAAACTACATCATTGTAACGCGTAGGCAATTGATAATCTAGGCTCATGCAGCGCGTCAGTGGCAGCGAGGAGGTACGTTGGTGTGGGGAACTGTAATCAAGAAGAGTAGAACCGTGCGCGTCCCCAGGCGCCGCACGCCCCCGCGCCCTCCTCCCAACGCCGCCCTCCCTCCGCCTGAAACCCGCACGAAACCACCTCGAGGGCAATGCCTCAAAACCTCTATTGACTTCTCGTTTGCCAAAGAAATATTCTTACATTTTCTTTGTTTATTTGAAATGTCAATACTTAAAAAGACAGGTTGATCTAAAGAGAAATAATCCCGCCGATATTTTCAGTGATTTTCGCTCTTTGTTTGCAATTTCTACTACCTTGTGCTACGCAAATATTCGTTTATAATTAATTATAATATAAACTTTTTCAAATTTATATTTATATAACCGCCGGAAAACGGTAATGAATTAAAACTCGAATAATGATTGTTCGTAAGTCAACACAGAACGCTTCGTAATATTCAACATTTGTGCCAACAATCGGCCTGTAATGCTCGGCTTTTATAAAACAACAAAAGTCAACCTGTCTGCCTGTCTGCCCGTCCGGCTAGATGGAATGGAACGATTTTAGGGTTGCGAGGGAATGACATACCGTAGTCCCTACAATGAGTTTATGCCAACATAATTGCTGATATTATTTAATCGAATGCTACGCAAAAATAGATGTTAGGCCCCCGTGTTAAGAACGCACGACAAGCGTACTATACGTTTCATATAAAATGGTATTCAAACAGAGTCACCATGTGTTATATACCGCATGTCGCGTTGACAGTGCGATCATTATTATACATGCAGTTCTGACAGCAATCTCTTTAATGGACATTTATACAGTTATAATATTTTAACTAAATCATATAAACCTAGCAACATATCGTCGGTTTAGAGTGTAAACTTGCAAAATCCATTTTTCGTTTTTTCATTATGTACATAATATATTTTGTATACCTTTCGATAATGAAAACAGACGCAATACCTCCAGAATTCCTCAGAAAGTGGGGAACGGAGTGTCTTAACACTAGGACCCTCTGCTTCTGCAAATAACTAAATAATATATATATTAATATATTGTTCTTTGAATATTGTCGAAAATATGTGCACGGCTATAGTTGAGTCATAGACTCAAATCGAGCGATTAAATGGCTTAATAGCTAATACTATTAAGTGATAAATGTAGCAGGCCGCGTATGAATAATTTCACAGAATGGATACAATGTACGCTTTTGCTAAACGGGTCCATATTTTCAAAATCCCCATAGAGCAATAATATTCAATGAGGCGAGTGAGAGGGAAGTATTGTTGCACGTAATGGCAACTGAGATGGGTGATTGCAAGGGACATGGGATGGCAAATCCTGGAGATTAGCGCGACGAGAGCGACATGTGGCCTCCCGGCACTTAGCGATCTGCGACCCTCCGTAGGCATCCCCGTACTACAGAGGACAGACCGATGCCGACGCAATCCCGTAATATCGTGTCAGTCTATTCGTCATAATATATGGCATCTAAATACTAACATTTATGATACTTGTTTTTGGTATTTAAAATATGTTATATTTCTATATGTCATCTACGAAACACAAATAAATGTTAAAAAGCGTCTAAATAATAAAATTATGCGGGTAATTTAAAAACTTTGTAATCTGATAATTCTAAAAATACAATTCAAAGTTGAGTCACTTGCTACTGTTCTGAAGTATCTGCACTTGAATATAGTAGTGTGATATCATCTCATTTCGCAGACGGCCATGGATGTAAAGGTCGGTGCGGGTCACCAGCCGCGGGCGCATTCAATAGCGTTGAAGCGGAACAGTACACAGAAGGTAGAGAACGCATATGATGCCATATGTCGTACGCATTACCGTTCTGTGCGTACTACCCTCCAAGATTGATGACTCCGCGCATTCGTGCGTATTAGGGCATGTAAATGTTACGTGATTACTTAATCTAATGGATTTTGAAATTTCATTACTTAATTTATGGTATTTTTTAGAATCATATTATATTAAATATTTAATAATGATAGTCTTGGACTGTACGTGTACTTAAAACGAGACGTCGCTCTCATTTAAATTGGATTTATTTACTTACTCGATTTTCTGACGTTACAAATTTTTGCTAATATGAAAATTATTTGAAATTTAACTAGATATTATATGTTTAAGTTGATAATTATTATAGAAAATAGGAGGTATAAATGGTTTTGACTCCATTGTATTTGTTTAGTATAATATTAAGAATAGTATAAATTTAAGAAGATCTATTTTAAAATTGAGCATCCACAATGTTTTATGTACCATAATAAAAATTGAATTAAAATATTAGATAATACGAGTACGTACGCCAGCCATTCTTCTGCCATTGTCTAATAACGTATCTTTGTGTGAATATATATTTATGAATTAAAGTTGATGTTGCTGGGACTCTAAATTATTTGATTTAAAGTTTATTTTACTCTATCTTGGCTTTTGGTTAAATTTTTGTTTAAATTTGATAAGAAAGACAAAAAAATCCAATTAAAAACAAACTGCTTCGGACGTCAAACTTTATTTCTATTACATAATTTTTGTAACACTTGGTTATAATATCTACAAAAAATGCTATAATACTCTAAAATTAAAATTATTTTAGTTCTCACGACGTTCTTCGTCCTATAGTAGGTTAGCTATCTACTTGAATCAGTGAGTGACACTTGTCTGCTGACATATAGCATATATAGAAAATAGCTATTCGATTTTTTTTTAAGTTTCAAAGAAATCAAAATTGTAATTTATCTTGCTTCAATCAGGCTCTTTATTACCTAGTACTAAAACCTTAATTATTCATATTCATACACTCTTAGTTATTAACGTCAAATATCGAAATCGTCATTACACTTTCAGTTGTTCAATTTCGTATTATTAATATTATTTGTATTATCGAGTTATATAATGAGCATATATATTGACAAATAATATAATACCTATAATAACTGTTCTGACTTAAATATTCCCAGGTAAGTGTTAATTAAATACCACGTTGTTATTGGCAGAAATAGATATTTAAAATGTTCTTTATATTAAGCAGAATGCTAAATGATACGTTTTAAATTAACTAAAATTAAATTTTAAGATAAAGAAATTATGTGATATTTTAAATATTTTATCTGTCATTATCCTTGAAAAAATTAAAAATTATATTATACTTACAATGCTTATTATCCAAAGACACCGAATAATGTTACTATGTTTGAAATATATTTTAAAATGTGCTAATTATAGTAATTTATATAAAACATTATCTTACTAAATGTTTGTTTATGTAGAAAAAAAATATGAAGACTCATAGTGGAATCTAAAATTATTGTTCCATTAATTAATGCATTTTTCCCTATTTTTTTTGCTTTTCTTGGAATAAACAGAGACATCGAACGGAAGTGAATTACAGAGATCTTTCGCCTATTAGGTGTTATCCATTTGTTCATTAATGTTTCATCTATTCTCCGAAGGTATTTCACACTTTTTATTTCGTTTTTGGCGTCAATCAAAGTCAAGGTAACGCCACTCATCCTTCGGCTACCATTATTTTTGGATCATTAATTTTTCATGGTACTTTACATCATTTATCTTCTCAACTATCCTGAAATACCTATAAATATATAAATATTGTTAAATTTTTAATGAACTGAACTAAAATTTTTAAATTAACTATTTAATGTATATCTTTATATTACTGACTCGAACCGTAAAGCTAACTCTCCCACATATTCTTATCTTAAGAGATCACAGTTCATTCATGCTATTGTTCACATCAGTACAGCCAAGACGAAATTCTGTTCACAGACACACAATTCCTTTTAATATAATATGTAAAATAAATATTGTAAATATTATATAAAAATATAAGTAATACAGAATACAACTATTTTTTATAACATATTCTATGAGTATAGTTATACGATTTTTATGAGGATTTCGGTTTTGAAATGTATATTGTAATATAGCTGCTACCATGCTGATAAAAATTGAACACTAAAAATACCTTTACAAAGAACTAACGGAGAAAATAAACAAAAAAGAGGAGATTGTTGAGAGGATATCATACGTTTGATGGGGTCGTTTCCACCCTTGTTATACCACCGAAACACTTGGCGCAAAAAGTGTAATGGAGTTAAGTAATGACCCCCCCATAGAAAACATCTAAACACAAGCTGTGTTGAGCGAAATGTTGTTTTATATTTTATTTTTATTCATATATTCCCTTATGTATGATTAGTTAATCAATAATTGTGTGAATTGTGAACCTGATGGTAGGGGGCTCGAATTCCAATGAGGGAAATAAATGATTTTCGTTTTCCACCACTGGTAATGGAAAGTGCAGCGTCGAGCTCCACCACTAATAATGCAATTCGTTGAATTTGGGTGGAAAGCGGAGAATGCACTTACCACAAAAGATTTTTTCTTATGTAATTAAAACCAGAAACAGTGTGCAATATATATTTTACGTTTATTTTCTCATATTTCGATCATAAACTAGAAAGAAATATCGCATAAGTAATGATTGTCTAATGACGTGGACTCGTTCCACTTAGTAAAGAGACATCCCCTTACCGGTCGCGGAAGCCACATACGAATCAAATGTATCACAAATAATGGGCCCGGGGCCGGTCGGACCCTCGCGATTCAATTATCGCGCTCACATTGATCTGCCGACGGGTGAAAACGATACTTGTGAGATATTGCTCCATTGTTTTTTCTCGCGGCTAAAAAGTACGCACGCGTCAACGTTTTGATAAGGGTAAATTTATGTATAAACCAAATAAAATCCCTATCGGGAATCATACACTTTGGGAGTAAAGATCGTGAGATACTTACACAATCCCTTTCGTGAATCACAGTGTAAAGAGAATTAACTAAAAATTAAACTAAAAAGAACTCCATCAAATATTAAAAACAACATTATTACATTAAAAAAACATGCAACGTATTTCATAGGAATGATATAACTAAATGTTTGTCTAAGGAACATAGTAACTATGAAAAAATATTTTCGCAAGTTGACCAGAGAGGAACTAGTGATAGTTGAGGACTTAGTTAATTTGCACTTTTCTATCTCCACCTCCGCTGTTGTGTATATTGTTGGAAGCTAACGTTACATTTTGTTTACTTCCAAGAGTTTATAAAATAATTTAAGTGTATATATTTAGTTTGTTCTAAGGCTAAATAAATGATTAAATTCTATAATGTAATCTAATCAAATTTAGCTTCACGCTATATCCCTAGCGGGATAGTCAGGGCGAATCTCTGTATATCTATCAACGTGACATGAACGTCTTCATAGATTCCCTTCGGGAGGTCTTCATAACCTCTGAAAACCCTATAGCGTAAGCACTTACTGCAATTGAACCACTGTGACGTGACATGTATGTTATAATAAAATAAAATTAAAACAAACTTCTGATAATTGCAACTATCAGAAGTTTTTATAAAATAAAAGTAAACTCCTTCAATGGAGTGCTCTGATAAATTATTTACAACGAGATAAAAATATACCCTCAGCACAATATGTAGTACGAAAGTGAAAAAGATCGTGTGATGGCGTCTAATTTAGATTTGTGGAGCACCGCGAAGCAGGTTTGAGCAGAAAGCTGAATGCGGCAAGAGAGTTCTGCGGGAAACGGATTGTATAGTAAATTCAATTACTACACCACAGACAGAACCTTTGTTTTGATTTTACGATATACAGCTCTATCAACCTCTGGCGTGTGAAAGTTCATTGTTTGTGAACAACATATTTCTTTTCCTCGTTTCATAATACTCGCGGTCGCCTTTTAACTAGATGCGTTAATTTTAAATTTGGTCGGCACTTTACATCTTATTTATGTATTCAAGATATATTTCTGTTAATTATTTATTATTATTAATTAACAGAAGTTTTTGTTATTTTATGTCTTAACATTTGCCTAAGCAAAAATTATATTATATTTAATTACATATGCTAATTGTATGTTATATTGAGGCCGTCGTGGCGCAGTGGTACAAGTATATGAGTGTAAACGCGACGGTTGTAGGTTCAATTCTCCCTCGGGGGAATTAATTATTGCTCATTAATATTTCTATTTCTTCGCTCTGGTAACAAAGCAAAGCATAGCGCTGAGTTCCGTCATTCAACCTACCGCTTACCGTGCCTACCGTGCAATCTGTGAGATATAGCGTAAAACTGAAAAATATTTTTATAGATAATATTGTTTTTGCTAATATAATGCTGGTACCATATGGTGGTAATAATAAATCACTTATTTTGATGATGTTCCAGTAATTACCTTAGCTCGATGGTAAAACAATAGGGTGGATCACGCGGTGCGTCGTGAGCGCTCAGCATGCAAGTGCAATTACTATGCAACAAATATAATGTAATGTAATGTCCTCTTGACCTGACCGATTTTAATCACGACAATGAATGATTAAAATCACTGTATAAGCCAAACATCGCCTCATATATATTATTTATATATTTTATTTTTTCCTTTGCCTTTACACTTCATTTCATATAGAGATATCAGATATAGCTTCTTAGGTTCGTTAGGACTTCAATCCGTTCGCCTGGAATCAAAACGTTGCTGTATTTAAATTTCCATTTCTTCGCTCTGGTCTCGAGGCCAAGGGCGGCGTTGAGTTCTGCCACTCAACACGCAATGCCTCCAGAATTCGGCGGAAAGTGGGGAACAGAGTGTCTTAACACTAGGTTCTCTTTGCTTACCCTGCTGTGTACGGGATTTAGCGTGAAGCTGGTTTGGTTTTGATTTGTGGTTAATAAAAAAGTATCATATATATGATAACGTACATATATTTTTATTTTCATCTTAAAGAACACATAAGTTCTATCTAACTTTTATCTAACTTACTATTGTGGAGTTCAGTCGAATATATTTCAACTGCGCCAAGATGGTGTAAATAACTTTTTTATAAATTGTTAATATTAATGTGAATAATCACTTTACAGCGTGTTTATCTAATAAATTAATAATATGTACATCATAAAATCACACACATAAACAACAGAATACTCAATTATTAAAAAAAATACTCAGCTTTAACTTACTTACTTTTGCATCTTCAATAAAGTACTTTATTACTTTGTTATTTATCGAAATTAATTTTATGATTTGATTTTTAAAATAATAATTATATTATATTAGACATTTATATTTAATGAAAATAAAATATGTCAATCGCCGTTCAATTCATCCAATTGTACCACGATGACATCGTATGTCGCTGTAACTAAAAGTTATAGACAGACAGACGTATTAAGCATCTGTGTTATAGAGTACTTTCATATTTAAGATAAGTTAGAATAGGTATAATAGGGTTACATTGTAGTTTAAATGAAGTAAAATAAGTATAGGTAATATGAATAATTTAACTAATAATTTATAGGTGAATATTCAAAAAGAGCTCATAATTCTTTCTAATAACGTTATAGTCGTATCTCTTAAGGTTTAGTTATTATAGCTATTTATAGATTAAATTTACTTTTACTTATATAGTAAAGTCTCACAAATTATACTCCGTCATTATTTAAAGAAGCACCTGAAAGTAGATAAATAATTCGATATTAATTCTAGAATACTATTATTTTTCCTACTGTTGAAAGGGTGAAGGTTAGATGAATAGAATTTATCAACTGCATAGAATTATTTCTCACGAAGCATGCACATTTGCGTGCAGATAGACGTGAGACAGATGAGCTGTTTTACAAAACCCCTCTATAGACATATTTATTCTCTTATTGATTATTCATAAATTGATAGCATCGAGCTGGTTTAAGTATCTAAAAGTTCAATATTTTTTTAATTTGCTGTTTTTTCTGAAATTATTATTAAACGCTTACATAAGCGCAATAGGCTATTTTTTATTTGTATTTTGTATATTTCAGATGAACGCAGTCCGCGTTTGACTATAAAAGACGACCATCGGGTCGTGGATTCAATTTCCACCTGGAGGAATGAAGTTTGTGTTCATCCACCCCACACGCAGTGTCACTAATTTGGGCGGCGTGTCTTAAGTTTATCTTTGTATAGGATAAAACGTGACGCTGAAAAAAATATTTCTTAATATATATGTATTATATAACATCAATCCTCTTATAGGAACATACAAAAGCCGCCGAATTATGGAGGCATTGCGTGTTGCGTGGCGGAACTCAACGACGCCTTTTGCCTCGACACCAGAGCATAGAAACAGAAATAAAAAAAAAATTTAAACAAATATTTCATTTCCTCGAGTGTGTCCATCAAACCCACAATCAGTCGCGCTTACAGTCACACTTTGTGCCCCTGCGCCATAACTGGCTGGTAAATACAGGTATATATACATAACCCGTAATATGTATGTAAGTAATATCTGTATATATGTAAATAATATCTGTACGTATGTAAGGAAGGATGACGTAAACGGTTTTTTTATGAGTTAGATCAGTGTGATTAGAGGCAATATATTACGAGTGGTCATTTGATCACGATTACGTGGACAACAACATTGGGCATAATGTATATTATACTCTGTTTAAAACTGGGTGGGTGTGCGATACTATCTGTGGCGGGCGCGGCGCCATCTGTCGGGCAGATGCCGCTGACGTCACGCGAAGCCCCGCAGGCTACCGGAGCTGGCACGCGCCACATCTCCCCACGACAGCTGATCCATCCTGATTTACAACTCGTGTGTTTTATGATTTCCTACCACGTATACTTAAATGGCTTCTGATTATTATATTTTTTTATATTTTAAAAGATGTAAAATATAATATGATATATCCATAATTATACACCAAACGGTATTTAATCTAGCTATAATAATAACAATGTGTAATAAAAATATTTCCATAACCTGAATACTGCGCTATTTGTTTTCTCCAACAAATTCAAAATAAAGTTTATGATGAAGAAATTTTAATATTACAAAGGTTTTCTGTGTGGCATATCTGATTTATATCTTTACAGACGTGAGAAAATATTTAGAAAAGAAAGTTTCCACTTTGTTAAGAAAAAGAGCAAAGGAAAATAGATTTTATTTAAAAAGTGGAAACTTAGATTATTAGAAGCTCTTCGTCTTTTATTTTGTAAAGGTTTTTACTTTTAGAGATATTTTCCAGAGGTGGGAGTGGAGGGCTGGGGGGGGTCTGATATGGCCACGGACTAGACTCACAGCAACCCCCCTTTACCCCTAATCTTATGCTCATGGTTATTTTGTGTTATTCAATACATTACAAATATTGCTTAGTGACGACGGTAAAATGGTTCAACACTAATCGAAGTTTCTAGTATACTTGCTATTATAGTAGTAACTTAAAAATTAGAAGAATTAAAAGAATGTCAAGAATGTTGTTTGTTACTAGTAAAATACAAGAAAAGAGTATTTTGTCAATTAGTCAAAGTAATAAGTATATTGTTAACGTAAAATAATTAACCACCAGTTCACTTAAGTTAATGCCTCAACCAGCGCAAGAAACTCAGCGGGACTTTTTTTAAATCTGTAATTTACATTTCACACTTATTTATCAGCGACATTGATAACAAGACATCACTTATACAATTATTTATTTCGTAAATTAAAAGTTGGTTTGTTTGTGTTTGGCACAGAAACGTTTTTTTTTTTTCACGACTTTTTAAAATTATGATACATTCTCGAATGTTTTCTTGGATGAAAGCGTAAATTTGTCGCATAAAATAATTTCAGACTCGATGCAATCGAGTTACATCAGAGATTTTGGTAAAATTATTAATATTTTTCTTAACATTTTCAAAATGTATTGAAATGCAACTGTCAATCTATTAACTTTTTTAAATTTCTGCTTTAAGGTCCTTTAGGAGACTTTTTTATATCCTGCACACAGCAGGGTAGGCAGAGGGAACCTCGGTGTTAAGACCCTCCGTTCGCCAATTTCTGCCGAATTCTGTAGGCATTGCGTGTTGAGTGGCAGAACTCAACGCCGCGCTTTGCCTCGACACCAGAGCGAAGAAAATGAAAATATAAACGTAAATAAATATTTCACTTCCTTGAGTGGGGGTTGATCCCTCAACCGTCGCGTTACAGTCACACCCTTGTGCCACTGTGCCACGACGGCCTTTAGAGGACTTTGAAGGCCTAAATTATAGATTGCTCGGACAGCTTGCTTCTGCAAAACAGTTTATATTATTTATACATGAAGCAGTACATACATACATACATCCATACATATACATACATATACATACATATTTCCATAGTAGTCGATATTTGCTTTGAAAACTTGAGTCCTCCGTCAGATTAAATTAATGCATCGGCTGCTTCCTCATAATGTCTCTAGACAAGTGGACATAAAAAACAGAATAATTCGATTTATTCAATTCCATTCAATACAAATCAAAAATATGTTCTAGCATAGTTTAATTTAAAATAAGAAGAGCTTATGAATATTTCTAAGAAAAATAGCAATATTAATATATTTTCATATAATAAAATCATTAAGTACATACTTACGAGATAAGAGATGATAGTGAGAAAGTATAGTTTTTCGATATATATATTATATGATATTTATCAACAACACAGGAAAAAAAAATTAAGTATTAAATGAATATAATTGTTTTTATGTGAATTAAAATATATATAATATTTTTTTCCACTAAATGATCTGTTAACAGTTGTTTTGAAAGACTTTCTTAGTTTATTTTGCTTGCGTATAAGCATAACTAAACGCGTAGCTGACCCGCCGGCATGCGCCCGGATTCAATTTCAGCCACCGAACACGTTCGGGCAGGCCACGGTTGCGTCACGCCCGCCGCTTTCTTAATATACCTCATTAACCCACGAAACTCGTTCACACTAAAACAATGTTCAAATTGTAACACGATTCCCACTGCAGTCAAATCGCAATAAACAAACAACAAAAGTCTCTACGCGCTAATGAGAAAGCTTCTCAGCTAGATTTCTCGGTGTGAGTGCTCATAATCATTAATTATAAGACAAATATGCGAGTGCGCTTATTAAAAATATTTACTGGGCAAACAAGGGTCCCTCTTCCGCCGGTTACCCCCAGACGCGGTCTGGAGTGGTGGGCAAACAAATAGATCAAAGCGCTGCAGTTGTGAAATTTGTACAATATATGTATATTATGTATGTATGTACGAGTATATTTGGACATTATGGTATTGTTGTTTATACAGAAATATGTGGTTTTATTTTGCGTTTTGATATAAATATATTTTTTCTATAGTGGTTGATACTAATCTTCCTTTTAATTTACAAAATATACGTTGTGTAGTGTTACATTGTAATTTTGTATAAGAATTAATTTACAATTAATTATTATTTTATTATTAATTTAATTATTATTAATTTACTATCTATTATAGATAGATAGAATTCGATGGAAAATGTGGAACGGAGTGTCTTAACATTAGGTTACCTGTGTCTACCATGCTGTGCGGAATACAGCGTGAAGTAAGAAAAAAGTAAATAAATGTACCACTACATTGCTTATAAGAATTGTATTTATAGGAATTACAAAAAATATGTTATATTTCACTATGAAATATATTTTCAATGTATATATTACATCATAATATATTACAAAAAAAAAACCACGAAGAGCACAATGTTTAGGCATTTGTATTAAGCGGACTCTACGCTGTAGTTACGCGGTTACCGTTGTTTGCTTAATATATTATTTGGCTATTGACACAGTGCGATCATTAATACAAGCAAGAGCCCACTTATTAATTTTAATAAGTGGGGTGACTCGCTGTGGAGGGAGCGACAATAGAGCTGTGTTTGTTTTATTAGTTTTGATTTTATGGTTTCAGGCGCTTTATTCACTTGTCTGCAAAAAAAATCTGCCCGTGTTTTTATTTATATTGAAAACTAAAATTAAGAACCCTGACAGTCTTGGCAGAGGCGACAGGTGCACACTCACACTCTATGAAATGAAATATTGAATATTTTAATTTACTCGCTCTGGTCATGAGAGAAAAGGCGCCGGCGATGTATTATGTGCTCACAATGCTTCCGGAATTCGGCGGAAAGTGGGGAAAGGAAGTGTCTCACCACTAGATACCAAGGTTCCTTCTACCTGTCTATGTGCAGGATAAAATGTGAAGCTAAAAATTAATATATTTAGAGTTAATGTGAATGAATAAAATTATATATTTAGAGTTTTTATTTTCAGAGCATTTTAGTAGAAAATTGGATTTCATGTTTACGTTTGAATATTTATTAATATATTACTAGTAGACGAAAGCAACACCTTAGGCATAATAATTTGATCTATAAGTAAATAAGGAAACAACTAAATGTATAATATTTCTTTTTTTTCTTTTTCAATGTTTATATTAGTAGTAATAATTGGTTTTGAGGATAAAGGTTGTAAACAGTTTTTGCAGCACGCGGTACGTGATTCTATTCACGGAAATGAACGGAATGGACAATAGATACTATAAGTTAGAAAGTGACTGGATTTTTTATATGTTGTTTACAAATAATTTGCTCGTTTATATTTATTGTAAATTATAAATTAAATATTTATCAACTCACTACGACATGGTGACGGTCATGGTGGTTTATTCAAAATTGAAAATAACGCATAAACACAAGCATAAATAATAAAGACGATTTGACATTCGCCTTAATGTTTATACCGGTAATAAAATATCAATTTCAATTGAAACAAGAATGGTGTCAGTTCATAAAAACAAAAACGTTTGAAAAAAAATCTTCATGTGAATATATTTAGAATATTTTTATGTAGCGCCCAGTGAATATTTAAAGCAATCACGACAATAAGACATTATTCTCTTGAATCAAAATACTTATTTAAGAGGTTTAACAGGATTAATGACAAAATGCAATTTTTCGCGGTGAAGGTGTTATTAATTTTTGAAAATTTATTTTTTAAAATGACTAAATCACTCTATTGGAATCAAACAGAGCTAGCACCAAAAATAATTTACTGAAAACTAACAATTTTTCACATATAGCAAATTAATTGGGTTACGATATTTTGATACTGAGGGTGCAATATGTATAAGAAATACACTTAATATTATTATTTTTTTATTAATAAGAAATACACATAATATTTTTTTCAAAAAATGCACTTATATGCACCTTGCATATAAGTGCATTTTTTAAAAATATATATTATTATAGATTTTATCATTCGTCATCCAAAGTCGAATCTCATACCAATTGTAGAGTTAAAAGTTTAAGAGAAAATAATTGATGAGATGGATATCTTGTTGTGTAAGAAATAAATACAGAACAGTTATATTAACGAATTTTTATTTATGATTCGAGACATTGTTGATAAATTTTATAGCATACTTTCTATAATACTAGAGCACATTTGACTGAATTTAGTTGACATTATGTCGTATTGGCAAAAGCACTAAGATAACCCCCCATTGACAACAACGATAAAATGGCAGGCGCGGCGCGTGCCACCTACAGCGCGTCTCTAAATTGCATTTTAATCTAATTATATGATGATATAATTTTTCGGTTCCGTCGTAATCAGATAACGACGACATTATCGAATTAAAGCGCCGTTTGCAGTGGGTGCGTGCTCGGCCGTGTCATACATTCTTAATTGTTTATAATATTGTTATTATTATTTATGATTTTTCACATCGAGCCACTTAGTGCTTTAACAATTTATGACTGATTGACAACAAGAAGTAATTCTATATTTTAGTATATTTAGCAAATTATATTTATTTGTGAATAAGTTTTATAAATAATGCAATAGTAAATTATGAAATAAGTTTGCAACAAAAAAAAACAAACGCGTTTATTCCATGATAAATATGTATATATTTTATTATATTTCCATTTCTTCGCTCTGGTGTCGAGACAAAGGACGGTGTTGAGTTCTGCCACTCAACACAATGCCTCCAGAAAGACCTCCTCGGCAGAAAGTGGGGAATGGAATCCCTCTGCCTAACCTGCTTTTTAAGAGGTAGAGGTACTTAAGAAAAAACACAGTTTTTCTAAAAACTGTACTTCGTCTGTATATTTTTTTCCTCTATAATATTATATGTGTTAATTCAAAAACTTTTGAATTACAATCATTATTATATCTATTAGAGTTTGAGGGTACACTTGTGATCGTTCCATACGATAACTATTTTCCCATAGTAATATAACACCAAAATAGAGGGCGCGGGCACGCTTCTGAGTTAGGATGTCTTTGGGGAAACCAAAAATTACGAGACAAAAGACCTTACAAATGAACGTGGGAAATGTACATTAATAGATAAGTATAATGTTCGAATTTAATCGACCATTTGCAAAACCCAGGTGTAAACAAACATATCTACCTACAATATTCCTGCAGACGGAGCACGTACGTCCATGGTGCCGTAGATTTATTTAAAGCTTCACGCTGTATCCCACAAAAATAAACCTGGGAACCTAGTATTAGGACACTTCGTTAAACGAGAAAGAATTGAAAATATTTAATATTTCAATTCTCCGAGTGGGATTTACACCCATAATTGTCGCCTGTGCATTTGCGAGCTTGTGCTCTTATGGTGGAATATAGCGGCTATGTTAGTAATATTTACCAAGCATAAAAATATCTACACAAGCACATACTTTATAAATAGTAATGCCAATTATTATTCAAATAAGTTTATATAAATCTGTTCATGCAATGTTTTACTTAAGCTACACTTAGGCTTATTGATTCCGCTTGAGTACACGCCTGTCGCATCCGATGAGCAGATTAGCGAACATGCAAGAAGCTCTTGCAATGCGGGCGCGGAGGCAACCCTCAATTACCAAGCGCACGCGCACGCGACCTGGCTCGGGGGACGCACGCGACCACCCCTTTATTATCATAAAATAAAAAAAGTACCATTTCCTTTTATATTAAGTGGAATTATTGACTTTAAATTGTATTGTTTACAGGTGTAGGGAAATAAAGAGTACGCAGTGTAATAATTTCTTCTGTATACTTTAAAGCTATATATATATAGTATTTTTTATAACATATAAGATAAATAAAATAAATCAAATCAGTTTCACGCTGTATCCCGCACACAGCAGGGTAGGCAGAGGGAACCTAGTGCTAAGACACTTCGTTCCCCACTTTCCGGCAATTTCTGGAGGTATTGCTTGTTGAGTGGCGGAACCCCATACCGCTCTTTGCCTCGATACCAGAGCGAAGAAATGAATGTCACACTTACTACGACGGCCTATAAGATAAAATTATGAAAAATTTAAATTCGACATCTACATGTAAAAAGAAAGTTAAAAGTTTTTAAAACAAAGTTGAAAAATTTAAAGCCTCTCAATTGTTGAACTAGTTGTGTAGAAATAGTGTATTCGTGACTATTTAGAACATCGGTATCAGTGTCGCCCTGGCTAAAAAAAATATGTATTATTTCACAGGTCGCGAATATTTGCGGCCATATTGCTCGGAGGTTAATATAGTTCCTATAAAACTGTCGATTAGTAACTATCTATTTTTCTGTAGCCAATATATCCTTTTTGCAGTTGAGTTGCAGCGGAGTAGAAAAACTATATATAAAAATTGATCCATGCAAATTATCGTTTTTTCTTATAAATAAAATACCTTCATTTCAATTATGTTGATTATTGCATGCATGTTGGGTCAATAATGGGTGAATTTGCTTGTGGTGGGCCTTTTGGAGGTCCTTTCACACATTTTCTTTTTCTATTTCACGTTCTGTACCTCAAAAGGAAAAAACGAAACCCTTATCACTTCTGTCTATCAAGAGCATTTAACTTGAGATTGCGTGAACGTATCGATCTGAAAAGTATATTAAATATTCAGGCCCTATACGGTCCCTTGAAGCACAGAAAAAAAATCAAGCTTCTAAGTTAACGCAGTCCAAAGATATGAACGTCTATGCATCTATTTAGCCACGATATATTTTGAACGCATAATTAAAACTACCCACCTATCTATAGGATACTTCCCATGGAAATACAGTTATGAAATTTGGCAAGAAGTGATAACATGCAGTGCCTACAAATAAAGAAATAAATCCAAAAAAAACTTAATTTATAGATATTTCACGAACAAAAAACTTTACAAATTTATAATTTTAGTGTCGTCTGATACAAAATGAGTACATACGTGTCAAACTTAAGTTTGTCAATTTTTATAATTTGCAAGTACTTCCGATTCCTCAATTGTGTCCCGTTGACATACAATCCTGAAATTGGTTCTGAGCCCCCGATATGCGATTCCGACTCGCATTTAACTGGTTAGTTTTCAGATAAATCGGTCAACTGTCCCAGCTTGAGAATAATGTTGTAACCTTATCGGCTTACAAAGTTTAAGAATATTTTTGACCAACATTAAAACTATAAATTAATTTCATGATAAATCTGTAAGACAACGTAACGTAATGACAGTTATAATACAAATTTTAGTGCCTTATATAAATTTATAATTCATCATTAATTTTCGTAGACAGTATGTTCCAAAGTGTCCAAAGAATATATATACGAAAATCACTAAGGTTTTTTTTTACTAAAGAAGGAAGCCACTATAATTGCTTACAATTGATAATATCTTTCATTAACATTTACAGTTATTTAAATATCAATAATAAATTTTACTGAGATATATTATACTTTAGAGTTTTTTACAAAATTTGTATAAAATTTTGCATACAACTGCAGACATTAGTATTCTATAAGTTTTCCAAAGGGCTGATGCTGAGTTCCAAATCGACCCTAAAGACTAGTACAGGGAGTGACGCTCTACAGTGATTTATGTGCTCGTAAAGTTGCACACGCCGCTGCCCTCGCGCTCACTTGTATAATTCATTGTGCCAGGTCACGCTTGACCACGGCCTAGACCGGATTGTATTACAGATTTATTGTTCAGATTATCGAGGAAGTTTTGATATACCATATAAATTAGAAACGGGGAAGTATTAATTCGTACCAATTTCTAAACAAAGTAAACAAGAAATAATTTATTATATCGTTTAAGATATTTGCAAACTTTTGTTTGGGATTATTTTGATAAATTATTCGATATGTTTATTATACGTAGCGCGTCGTTTACGCCGGTGCTACAGACTGTACGTCAATTAAGCTATTTCTTATATTTCCAATATATAATATTTTGTTTTTTTTTTAGTTTGCTTTTTATTATAATAAGCTTTAAAATACAAATAAACTATTTTGATATAATTAATGTATCTTTCGTGTGTAAAACATAATTTAAAATTTATATACTTAAGCAGTGTATATGAATGTATAAGTAAACAATTCCTTGTTTTTTTTTAGGCATAATTTGGCATAAAAAAAGAAATATACCATCCATACATAACACAGAAAAATAATAATCATAACAATAGAGTCCATTTGTCTACTAACACTTGTAGTGTAAAACGTTCAATATCATTCTCACTGAAACGCGAATTTTCCCGCAATCGATCGCGGGGTGGACCGATCGGCGGGATTGGTCGAGGGGCGTGGTGGTTGTTATCATTAGAGAGACGTCGTCCAATGGCATGGAGGCAGTGATAAGAGGGTTTGGGGTTGTTCCGAGGGGTGGCATCAGTGCGTCGGACGCAGCGGTACAGGGCGGCCGTGGATCATGTTGGGTGCCATGATGTACCCCGGCGCGGAGGATGAACTCGCCGACATGCGCGTACCGCCGATACAACTTGAGCATCTGCCCGAAGTGTTTCTATGTACGTAAACCAAAATGTGTTGTGCTCGAATGTGTCAAGTATTTTCTGTGATTGTTTGTTTAAGAGTTTATACGAGACGAGAGTGCATTATAGATATAGTACTACTATATCGTGGCAAATGGGTCGTAGATCGATAACAATCGATATTACAATATGTCTATATAATAATGGAGTGTTCAAAAAACAATAAAATTTTCTCAACACAATGTATACAAGAAAGATAGGTTACATTTACATGATAAAAAAAATAATGAATACTATTCATTTTTGTTGTTGAACTGATCTATACCGATTCTTGATTCGATTAATTTTAATAACAACAGTACAATAGAGATTTTTTTTTATTTCATATAATAAAATTAATAATAATGTTTACAAGAAACATATACATAATTGATATATACTCGATGACGATTTTTCTCAAAACTTCATTTGTTTGGTTCTCTCCGTCTATTTCTTAATCTTCGTCCGTGTCCGTGTTTTATATCACGTTGAACAACTTTTGCTATTGGGTGACATTTAGTTATTTCTTATAGTCTAACTGGTTATAAACCAGGCGAGACAGTCTTTAAAATCAATTATAACCTAGATTCATGATCTAGCTGGCTTAGTAGCTTTACAACAAAAAAAATCATTCAAATCCATCCATCAGTATTTCGGAAGATGTGCTTATACAAAAAGATAAACACATATTCAGACAAACAAACAAATAAGACAATACCTAATACTTACTAACTCCTTGCTTATGTTAAGGAAGACGAAATATATTAAAAGCTCATACGATCCGACTGCCATATCATTGGGCGGATTATAAATCCATCGCCATCTATTCGCTTTCTTTAGATGTACAAGCTGAAATATTGTTAAATTATTCTATGAAAAAGTAAACCGTTAATCTATAAAAACTTCAAGAAGGACTTATATAAATCTTCTAATTTCACGTTTAAATAATGTTTTCCTCGTATCCTATACGAGTAATAAAAATAATAAAGAGTTTATCTTTTATTAAAGTTGCGGCTCTGGTAAGCGAGTTCGATGGACACTTCAACCTTCAACTTACCTAAGAATTGTCTATATCACAATATGATATTGTTACATTACTCTATGTATTATTATATTATATAATAGAATTTTTGAGGCTGGTCGTGGCGCAGTGGTACAAATTGTGCTGCACAATCGACTGGTTGCGGGTTCGATTCCCACTCGAGTAAATATTTATTTATGTTTTCATTTCTTCGCTCTGGTGAAGTCAGTCGTGTGGTCCCGGCTTAGAATAGGATCACCCTGGTACTGTCGGTGTCGTAAGAGGCGACTAAAGTACGTGTGGTAGAGTCACGTCTCCAATAATGGCAATACGCATGGGCAGACTCAACCGGATTTAATACCACCCCCGGCATTTAAAACCGGCGTGAAGTAGTGGCTTGTGCCACTGCGTTTCGCATTAGGTAATGCCGGGCCCCGGTGCCCTTCATCTCCACCTTAAAGGCTGGCAACGCACCTGTGGCTCCTCTGGTGTTGCATGGGGTCGTGGGCGGCGGTGATCACTTACCATCAGGTGACCCGAACGCTCGTTTGCCTTGTCCTCTCCCATAAAAAAAAAAAAAGAATGCAAACCATTACTTCATAATTCTATTCTTGATTGATCTGCTGTACTTTTATAATTCTCAACGTAATTCAACGTAATTCAACGTAATTTAGTAATATGGAGTGTAAAATCACCAAAATGTTTTGCTGTATCTAGATGTCATCTAAAATGGCAGTAGGCACAGTACACAGTAGGTTTAACGCTTGTTAGTAGTGCGCAGTGTACTCCTAAATAGTGGAAAATAATAACATCACTATGACAAAGTATTAGAAATCATAAGTACAGCGGTTCTTTTCGTAGCAAGAGCAAGACACAAAAACCAACAAACGATGAATAGTGTTTGTGAAAGAAGTGTCGTCGAAAAATCCTCACGAAATCCTTACTCAATTCAGTTGCATGTCATGATTTGGCCTTTATGATGGACACATATGAGAAACAGTTCAAAATATTATAAACACTATAGAATTTACAGTATCATGGAAAACAAATATCCTGAAAAGTCATTTAAAGTAAACGTATGAAGTTATCAATTGCGAGACCAGGAATTGACTTAACGTCAATTTATACGCAGCAGCAAAATCTGTTTATATATTGTCAAGAAAATTCGATCTGTCTAGAACTATCATCAATTCATTTCTAGAATGTACTTCAAATGTGACAGTAGTAGAATCATTTAGAATTTAGCTAGACCGAGAGTGGAGCTCGGTATTAGATGTCAGCTTTAATGCGCCTTTAAAGGACCTACAATGCGCATGTACGACGCTGAGTACCTCATGCTGAAATGCGATAGGCCTGAAATTCGCAACATGAATAGATCGAAGTAGTATCTTTTCTTAGTTTATATGTTTTTAGGCTAGAAAAATATCGGTGTCTCTACTTGGAAGATATTTTTGAGACAAAATTATTTTATTAATGTATTATGGTAGAACAAAAAACAATGATTTTTAAATTTTTTGTCTAATTGTCGCTTTGTCTGTTTGCCTGTATGTTTGTTATCGCTAATCTCTGAATCGGCTTAACTAATTTAAATGCAGTTTTCACTATTGGATTCTGGCAAGCTTCCGTTAACATTACAGGGCTTATTTTGTTACAATCGGTTCATAAATAAAAAAGTTATATTAATTTAAAGTTTGATAAAATTGCTAATTGCTATATTATTATTGCAGTTGTTTTATAGAACTGTTTGAATTGGTCAAATCTTTGGCATTCAATTTATATGATGATAAACATCGATATTTCAAGATTTAGGATTGGGATCGGAGTTTATGCGAGGAAAACTGCGCCTTCCGTGCACGCTCACTGTAATTGTTATACAGCATTTTAAGAGAGATCGTTGACATTTCATGAATAGTTATAGCCGTAGTGGTAATAGTATTTATCTTTTACAGCTAGTATACCCAAGTGTGGAGGGTGCCATGAAATGATAGTGGACCGATACGTGCTAAAAGTGTCGGATCGCACGTGGCACGCGGGCTGCCTACGCTGTGTCGAATGCCGTGCCATGCTATCGGGGAAGTGTTTTGCAAGAAACAATCAATTATACTGCACTGAAGATTTTTTCAAGTAAGTCTCTTGATAAATAAATTATCTAACATTATGTGTATGCCTAATTCTAAACCTGATTTACTCTTCTTATGATAAAATCATTAATAAATACTATGTAAGAAATAAATTAATATTAAATAATGGACAATGGGTATTCTTCGACAATGGGAATTGAGCTATGAGCAATCTGTTGAATGCTACAAACGTAGTATATTTTATTATAGAAAGAAATCAAAGAATTAATAACAAATATCACTTTGATAATGTTGTTGGTTGCGGCTGTTGTCCCAGGCGGTTCGGTACGAAGTGTGCAGGCTGTGGGCAGGGCATCCCCCCCGACGCAGGTGGTGCGCCGTGCGCAGGCGCATGTCTATCATCTGAGGTGTTTCGCGTGTGCGGCTTGTGCGCGCACTCTAAACACTGGTGACGAATTCTATCTAATGGAAGATGGAAAGCTCGTGTGTAAACCCGACTATGAAGCGGCGAGGGCAAAAGGTGAGAGTCATAAAATTAAAGATATCATAATATGGTAGTTGTAAATAAAATTTTATTGAGAAAAAAATTACCCATTTAGAAATTAGGGACATTTAAATTAGAAAAACATATAAATATAATTTGGTAGATCTTTTTATACTTTCATTAGAATTTTTAAACACCAGTAAGTATTTAAGATTGATTTAACTAAGTAATGGAAACAAATTTTGGCGTTAAATTTTAATTTCATTTTTGTAACAACTGCATTTGCCTACTTTTTTTATAGAAAACTATGATAACAACATTAATAAAAGTTCGCTAACAGGTGAAGGTTCCCTAGACGGCGACGCAGCAAGTAAGCGACCCCGTACAACTATAACTGCCAAACAGTTGGAAACTCTGAAGAGTGCCTATAGCAGTAGTCCAAAACCAGCCAGACATGTAAGAGAACAGCTAGCTCAGGATACGGGCTTAGACATGCGTGTGGTACAAGTTTGGTTTCAAAATAGGTAAATTATTTTTTTTAATAATTGAATTTTTAGCATCTTCCGCAGCACTCAGCATGGACAGATATTTAAGAAATATGTACATCACAGATAATACGGCTTTCTAATTTTTTTTTTGCGTTAGATAGAGAGAAAACTTAACCATATATACTATTTAGATAGCCAGGCATGAACATTTTTATTTCTACGAATGATACAATCTGATGAGATTAAAATCGAAATATTGTAGCCTCGGCTTTTAGGTTTTCTTCGTTTACTTGATTGAGTAATTATCTTCATACTTATTGAAATTGTCCAGCTATAATTGCAATTTAGAATACCCATATGAAAATAATATTATCTGTGATGATGATGATGAAGTTTACATCCTATTAAAGTATTAATAAAATTATCTATAATCTTAAATGTAGATTTGTACATGTGCACATTTCTTTACCTTACAAGGCAAATAGTCGCGTTCAACAAGTACTATTTATGCGATAACGATTTTCACAAGCATATTAATTTGAAATCGATTTTGGATATGAATAATCAATTTTGCATAAATGTTTAAACCACAAAGCGAGTTATCACTAAGGATTTTGAAATGGTTGATATTTAAAGACGTAAATAATCTTTAAGTACTTAATATTTTACGGTTTTGACGAACGATTCAACTTGTGTTTGTTCATTATTCAAATGGTAATTTTTTTTAATATAAGACCATTCATTTCATAACATGTAAAAATTCTATTGGAAATGAATTTAAACTGCCAGATGTCGCGCAGGGCAGCAAAAGTTCGACTGTAAATAACGTACGTCAGGTTGAGGGTTTGATTATTACATTTAAAATATTTATTTTCTCGCTCTGGTAACAAAACGTGGCGTTGACTTCCTATATTGAACACGCCTCCAGAATTCGGCGGAAAGTGGAGTGTCTGAACACTAGGCTCTCTCTGCCTACCCTGCTACATGCGAAATATAGCGTGATGCTGTAAAAAATTGTCGAGTGAAATTTAGAGTTTGATTTTTATCCCAAGTAAATACAAAATTCGGAATACATACAGATTTCCAATTATATTGTCGGTGAAGTTGAGAATGAGCACTTTACTTGGCTCTCATTTCATATTTGTGTCTTTAATGGAATAATACCTATATTGGCCTTTATACTAATAATTAATGTTATTTTAATGAGACAGAAAAGAACAATGTTCAATTATTCTTATGATTTTATTATAAGTGTAATTTAAGATTTATTTGTATGAATTATTTCTAAAAAATATATGTAATATGTGATCTATGATAACTTATGTAAGTAGTTTGTCCAATTTAAGCTATCGCGATACGTTTGGTTTCACGAGACCGGCTCGCGTCACGGCAGCCGTCACGCCCTGCGCGTTGGCCTCGCCTCGTAAAACTGCGCCCGTTATCACAATACCAGCCTTATACTGTGATCAACCATATCTATTGTCCGTGCGTACATGTTACACACTATAGCTTATTTATTTATATATCTCTTATATATATATATATATATATGGGCACAAGGGTGTGACTGTAACTGTAATGAGTTATTTTTTCTCAATATTTTTAATTTTTCGCTCTAGCACCAAGGCAAAAGCCCGTCGTTGCGATCCGCCACTCAATACGCAACGCAATAGGTTCTCTCTGTCTACCCTGCTGTGTGCGGGATACAGAGTGAAGCTGATTTGATTAATTTCTTTTCTCTTATAGAAAATAAGTTAATTTATGTATAACATGTATATATGCATATATGTACAATATAAAAGTCTAAGCAAATATTTTTTTCATTTCATAAAATCAATAAAATTACGCAATACTTACACAGTTAGGCAATTTCGTTTTTCCAATTATCCATCGGTAGTATCGTAGGCCGAGTCCCTGTGGACTGGGTGGAGGCGCATTAATTAAACGCGTACACGACGTCGGCTCCCCGTCGCTTCTCTAATAACACACGCTAAATATACACAATAGGGAGCTTTAGAGCTTTTCAGGACTTTTGATATTCAATTATTAATATGTAAATATTGTAACACAGGTCATTATGTGTTCATTTGATTTTTTAAGCTACAATAACAAATATACATATAGTAATCATTTTTAATCACTTAATACAATAATAAAAGTTTTAAATAATAATATATAAATAATGAACATTTGAAGTGACTGTTTCAATTATAATTTTTTGAAAATAATGTTAAACGTAATGTTGTTACAGAAGAGCAAAGGAAAAGAGATTGAAAAAAGACGCAGGGCGGACGCGGTGGTCTCAATATTTCAGGTCCATGAAGGGCAGCGGCAGTGGCTCCCCGAGACACGACAGATTACTCGACAAGGACGAATTGAAAATTGATCTGGATTCCTTCAGTCATCACGGTAATTCAAGAATATTTTACGTATTATATTATTTGAAGTAACAATTTTTCTAATATGTATGATTAAATACAGGTTGCATTATTTATTTTTATTGATGATATAATATCATCGAATTTTAATTTAATGAGTTAATTTGAATATTGAATATTAAGAGTAATATTGGTGGACTTAGAACTTTTTCTTATTTAGTGCCGGACTTAAGATGCAATTTTTTTTAAATTGCAGAGCTTAGTAACGACAGTTATAGCACAGCAGCGTTAGGAGGGGAGGAAGGGTCGCCTGCGGGCGGTGCGGCTAGCGCCAGGTTCGGGGCCACGCCGCCTTATCTGCGCGCGCACTCGCCACCTCACGCACACTACCATTATCCCCCCGATCATCTTGTATATACTAATATAGGTAAAATATTTAAATTTTGTTTGAGTTAAATTGGAAATATGTTTCTTTTATTTCCAATATAAATGTTATTTCCTGCTTTTAAAATAATTTTGATTCTACTTGTTTTCCAGAGCACTCTCTTATTAACTTTTTTCTTTTATTGTTCCAGGTCAGGCTATGAGCGGTGCTGGTTTAGGGGCCGGAGCAGGTGGTGCGTCAGACATGAGCAGTTCATCATCCCCGGCAGCTGGAGGATATCCAGATTTCCCACCTTCTCCGGATTCGTGGCTGGGAGAACCGCACCACTATTCACCGCGAGGCTATCCCTAGCGGCGGCCGCCCCCGGCGCACGCGCACCCCACGCTCCCCGCGCCCGCCGCGCCTGCCCCGCACACCATGCCGTGCACGCCGCAAGCCCTTGGCTTACAACCTCTGGAACTTGTCGTAAAGCGTGAACTGTGATGTCCTAATGACAGTGATTAAATTACAAAAACACTTCTGTGTGATGTGAATGTACTGTACATTATTCGTTATCGAATTTTAAAATTGAGATATGTATAAGGCTTTGTTTGTAAATAAGATACCGAGAGACTTGTATTTGCAGATTAAGCGTGTAATATCAGTGTATATAAAATTTTAAGAACGTATTTGATGTGATAAGTTCACTTATACTTAAGATACATATTTTATTGACAAATTGAAATTATGGCTCTCATCTCAAATTAGTGTTTAACTAATAGAAATTATTATTTATCTATGAATTAATAAGATATATGTTTTGTGTAACCATTACTAATGTACATATGATTAATGTAATTATTTCTTTAAAACTTTAAGTGTAATTTCATAGTGATAACAAATTTTGTGCAAAAAATCTAGTCGAAAAAATGCTATAATAATTAATAACACAAAATACGGTAATTCGACTGTAGTTTTATTTACAAATTGCATATTAAATAGTTATTGTAGCCAATTTCATAATTCGGTTGTAGCGACTCCCCAGTACTGCTGCATGCGGCCTTCTAAATCTAATGAGTCTTGTGATTGTGCAGTTTTTTCTTGAATGACGGCAAAGTCATATTCTAAATGATAAGGCATGAGTCGTTGTAACGAGCCAAAGTACGCAGCATTTGGACCACCGTTAGGCACTCGACCTGATCCAAACCGAAATTCTGGCTTGAGAGTATTGCCAAAATTTCTTGCACTTCCAAAATGCTTGGAAAGAAAGGGTACTTTACCCTGTTTTCCTGTTAAATGTAACTGGGGGCTGCTGCCCGACAAACCTTTTACATTTCTTAAACTACTTGTGTTGGACTTGATCCCTTTCGATAGGTTATCTAATTCCTTATCGAATATCATTTGTGTGTTTTGTTCTAGCATATACTCCCAACATTTAAATTGTTCATCAGAAGAGGGCACAGCTTCATTCTTTCTTTCGCCTTCTTTGTCTTCTTCAACGCGTACTCTAATAGCTCTAGCGACGCCCCCACGTGGTCGTCTTTCAGACGCTCTTATGTGCGACCTGACACTTGCATAGTGCTGGTTTGACTCATTTAACGGCCGATCACTTTGCCCACTGGGCGACGATCTATCACTAGTTGATTTTGGTGGGGTTATGGAATGACAGCATGGTTCCAATCTAGAGCAACAACAGTCTGCTTTGCACTCTGACTTATTAGTATTAATGGTATTTCGCAATTCTCGCATTAGCAT
>JBAIZZ010000012.1:1119891-1131877 GCA_037355905.1 Heliconius aoede
TGGAAGTATAAAAGCTGTACTTGAAAATGTGTTTGTAAAATATTTAAAGACATATTATTGCCCAAGTTTTTTTCTTTTTTTTTTTCTTCAGCTTCACGCTGTATCCCGCACACAGCAGGGTAGGCAGAGGGAACCTCGGTGTCAAGACACTCCGTTCCGCACTTTCTGACGAATTCTGGAGGCATTGCGTGTTGAGTCATTGTCCAAGATAAAATATAATAATTATCATTAAATAATGTGCGTTTATAATAAACTATAATACAACCAAAAATACTCACGGTTATAAGGCACATGTAATATTCTGAGTGAGGCGCCGTGTAATGCCAGGTGCTGTATATTATTGTGGGCCGCGTAGAGTTCGCGGAGGCCCCGCAGCGCCGAGACGACGAGCACCTCCACGGCGTTGTGAGACACATCTAGCGAGACGAGATGCTGTGGATGATATGAAATTATTGTTATTGTTGAATGTTTTATTCGTTTAGATAAATTTGAGCATTAGATTAGTATATAAATAATATAGTCTAGGCATTGAAAGAAATCACAATATAACATAAGAAATTTGACGGTGCTG
Source organism: Heliconius aoede (assembly GCA_037355905.1). Classification (NCBI taxonomy): domain Eukaryota; kingdom Metazoa; phylum Arthropoda; class Insecta; order Lepidoptera; family Nymphalidae; genus Heliconius; species Heliconius aoede. The sequence continues at coordinate 1,120,463 of JBAIZZ010000012.1, forward strand.
CAGTTTTGCAGCGAAATCTATAAAAATATCATATATCTGCATGCCTTACATATTTTTTTATGTGTGGCATATACAAAAAATATTGAAAAAGTCCATGTTCGTTACAAAGTAAAATACTTAGAAATAGCACTGTTCATTATAAATTAGTGAATAATAATTCTAAAATAGAATGTAATATAAATGATTATCACTTACTTCATAATTACCAAGTATAATGCTTCCTTTCAGTCTATTGTATCGAAGGTCGACGTTTGTCAGCGGCGCGCGGTACTCGCTCCTGTCTTCCTCTCCAGGACCCATTTGCGATGTCCTACTAGTCTGAAATCATAAAGTAAACCAAAACTTTTAAAGTCAATAAAATTATTTATGCACGTACGTAATTTAAGCTTGTAGATTATTCAATTGTAGAGTTTTTTATGTTTGATTTTTTATTTATCTCTTTATTTTTAAAGGTCTTTTTCTGGCTCTACTTTTACAGAATGCAATGTTCAGCTTAAGCCACTCGAGCTGCAGGGTATTTATATATTTTTCGTGTTTTAGTCTAGTGGTTGGCCCTATATCTGACAGCAAAAATTATAAAACCCTTGTCTATTATTTTAGAAAGAACGTTTAGGGGTCTTGTAAAGATTAAGTCTACTGCCAATTTAAATAAGCTATTGAGTTTTGATTTTTCTTTTTAGTTTTATGCAGTCAGGTTTTTAGATTTTTTTTATTTAGATCTCTTCAATTGAGTTTTATAGCAGTCTCGAGATATTTTAGTTGGAAGTGTTTAAAATCCTTTATTTTGTAGTAAAGTATAAGCACAAAGAGGTTTTTGTATTTTATTGGCGCTAAAATAATCCATTATGTTTTACACAACTAGTTAAGTGTTACATATTTTTATAATCTACGTAAAAACCTTGCATTTTCACGCTTTAAATGTAACCTTCCATATAAAAACACTTGAATTTTCGAGACGAATATATTAATTGTATTATACCTAATACCAGTAGCTTAGAAGATCCGAGGAAATGAAGAAATTAGCACATTTATAAGATATTACAAAACAAGTGTCTATTAGTAAAGACATAATAAAACATTGGATTTCTCTTCTCGTCCTGTTTATATTAAATGAACAGAAACGAAGACGAAGTTTTACTGCGTTACTTAGTTCACTTTATAGATTTAATATACATATCTACTACTAGGTTATCGCTTAGATATAGGTTTTTATTTTTAACATGATTCAAATCCGGATGGAACTATATTATTTTCAATAAACCTTACCCCGAAATTTGTAATTAGGTTTCGAGATGCTATAACTGCGCGTAGTCGTGGCAGTCGCAGGATGCAGTCTAATGATTGAATCTCGTTGTCGCTAACATTTATCTCCTCTAGCCTGAAAAAATATATATCTTGTTTGAATAAAACACAATCTATTTAACTAATCAGCTTAACGCTGTATCCTGCAGGGTTGGTAAAACAATTAGTGTTAAAACACTCCGTTTCTCATTATCTTTTTAAAAATATCGTCAATTGATATTTCAAAACAAAATTTATAAAATGAACACAATTTAACATTCATTCACTGAATGAAACATCGTTTAAATGATAGGTGCACGCACTATCAATTAAGATGTACAACAAATCAATACAAGCAATTATGAATAATTTGAGATTTGAAGAGTTTCACTTATCGTTGAAAAGGTCATTCATCTAAACCTACATATATTTTAGTTTATGTTAATCAATCTTTTAATAATAAATTAACAAAAAATTCTCTCACTGACTAACGAGTAAACAATGCGCTATGCGCGTTCAGAAAATCTAGTCATCAATTTTCTTTCCCTTATAATTTTTATTTTTAATTTTTGTATGAGACCGTCTGGGATACAACATACCCAATAAACGAAGAGTCATGCAACTACTCAATAAAAAAATTTGCGTGTTTGAACGTTAAAAATATTCACGTCGAATAGAGAAACGTCGGTTAAGAATGGTTTCACTTCTTCTCCATATACTTACTTTGAATTTATTTGTTTTATCGCAATAAAATAAAATCAAATGAATTAAAAATTTATATATCAAATATATGATATAATTGCAGAGAGCGACGATCAGAGAGATCGTTTTTTTAACAACCAATAGAATTAATGTAACTTTAGGGCTATCTTGAATTACGCCTTATCCAAACTTCCTGTAGGCCTGTCAAATATATATACAATACATACATATTATCGAATTACAACAATATCTACTCTTAAGTATAAGGAAATTTCTCAATGTTTATAATTTTTTCGGAGTTAAGATTTCGTATGTAAATTTCTGACCTACAAGTGAATACACCGCGACTGATGGAACATATTTAAGTTAATGGCTAAAATGGCTTTAAAGTATTTTTATTTAATAAAAGAATATTATATTATATATAGACAACGAACCTAAATCATTGTATAAACATATTACATTACATTATTAATTAGCACGTCAAACACTCGTATGATTGATGTATTTATTTTTATTGCAAACATCTATAAATCACTTTAAATTAGTCTTTTATCGTGCGTTTCATTTATTAAAACTTAAGAAATAAGTAATTAATTAAAAAGTGAATGTGATTGTAAGTACATAGTACGGTCAACGAGTCGTGGCCGCTCTGAAGTTGGCTGTAGATAGCTGCACAGATATTTTAGGATTTTTAAAAGTTTATTATTCAATATTTTCTTCCCGAGTGAACATCCGAATGTGCAAAAGTTCCAACCAAGACTATTTGACCTTACCGTAAATATCAGTTTCCAAACATATATATATATACCTAATGGTTAGACTGCTAAGACCCAATAAAATCTTGCGACATGTCAATATAACACCATCCCATTTTATTTTTTTTAATTACACGCATTTACTTCCATATATAGATTATAAGTAATGTTCAACCTAAAAAAAAGTAAATAATCTCATATATCAATACTTACAAAAATTTCTAGTAAATCCAAAGTTCATCCTGGATATTTTGTGACATGACGATCATTCATAATAAATTTGAATAGTTTAGCTTTTAACGACAATAAAAGCAATACGAAAAATTAAAGAAAATCCAAAATACGTATGACTATCACTAAGAATGTGTAGGCACTAACTGACCGCAGCATATTCGCGCCCCACTGCACGTCTTGTATACAGTCACGGACAAAAAGTTATAATTTTAAAATATTTTTATATGTTGTGCGGATCTAATTAACTACAAAAAATCCTCGAATTACTTCTCTTTTCTAAATGTTGATTGGGCTCCTTAATAAAACATAAGTGTCCACTAATTTTTACTCTTATGTACCTTACATTTTTTCGTGCAAAATTTGCTACAAATATTAAGCATTACCAAAATAAAACATTAAATATCTCTTGCCATTGTTATGTAAGGCTATCATAGTAATTAAAATTCTTATTTTTATGTAAATAATTTAACCAATAATATTTAGATATCCACAAAGTTTGTTTAATAATATTCATTATTATAATATAATAAAAATGAGCCTATTGCACCGACTGTATTGTCTTTAGTCCATATTTCCTATCAACGTTTGGCAATACCGCCTAGACGCAACGGATTCACCGGGCCGATGTTACAATACACACACATTATTCTATTTCTTATCTAATAAATCTATATGCAATAGCTGGTCTCGCAACTCTCAATTTCCCCTTTCAACACATCCGCTTCCTTGAGGTCTTTTTGTTGTTATATCAAAGTAGGTACAACTATTTCATTATCCATAAGAAAATGATTGTTTTGGACTATTATAACATACATATATTAATAGTTCAGTTTAAAAGATAGTGGTTGGGATTGAATTTTGTTTGGAATCCCCCCTCCCCCCGTCTCGTAGAAACAGAGAGTGAGACACTCTCAATTTCCGCCAATTTATAGACACTGTGCCTTCAATGGTTACGTTTTGTCGTACCAGAACGAAGTGATTCACAAATACATTTACCTATATTATATAATAATATTATATAATTAATCCCCAAGGGCTATTCCATAAATTTTAATATCAATTAAAAATATGTATATAATATTTATCTATGACCTTTATGAAGAAACACAAAAAGGCATTCTACAAATGCATTTTATCTGATCGACAAGTTGTTAAGTATTCACGGAACTATAGAATGAGCGGATATGGTAGATAATTCCTTCAAAAACCATCCAACCGACTGCTGTGAGATGGTATCAAATACTTAATTGTTAATTAGGCATTTGTTAACCTCGTATTGTAATGTAGGCACTAACTCTGTATTAAGAGATATTGTAAAATGACAACAAAAATTGCTTACAAATTATTGCAGCTAGAAGGAGCTATCCTTTTTATAAATTTGACTTCAATCATAATTTTAATTGTTACTATAAAAATCTACTCCTGCACGCTCCACGTCCACGTCAAACTATCACACGATTATCTTATCTACTGTGTAATAATTTGAAATATATTTGAAGGCTGTTAAATTTCATTCTCAAAATAGTAAGAATTATCAAAACCACTTATATGTATAATAATCGATCAAATAACTAATGTCAGTCACGCAATATTTATATATAGTATTCATGTATATATAGTATTTATTAACACAAACAAGGCCGCCGTTAATAGGGGTTGCGCGCAAAGTGAATGTAACCGGCACGCTTCGACGCCCTGATGTAGATACACTTACAAAGAACTAAGAATATAAAGATGGCATTATGTCTAACAGTATATAAGTAATAGAAGTATAAGAAAAGAAATGTATTTTTTAAAAGCTGTATAAATATCTGGATTCAGCAGGATTAGATCTATGACTGGTTCCAAAAGACGCGGTTTCAAAACTTTCACATTTATACGTTTTCTAAAAAATATATATATATTTATATATCTAAATCATGATATTGGTATAGTACCTACTAGCTAGTAGCTAGTACTACAAATTTTTTAATAGGTTCTTAGTTCAAAGATATATTTATTATTATTTTTTTACATGATATGTAGTTCATTTTCTTCTTCGTTTTCGGCTTTGTCTTTAATCATAAATAATACACCGTACTTTTACACAAAATAGAGCATGTAATATATCAAGATTTTAAGCTCTCTTAAATCCTTAAATTTATAATTGATGAATTTTTTACGCAATTTGTTGTCAGTGAAGACGTCAGTTAGTATGACGCGCGTTCGCTTAAAAAATTGGCACACAACGGAAACGTACCCAATTAACAGCTTACAACGGTTAGCTTAATAGTTATAATGATGACACAAGAATTTTCTTACTGACACACATACCTGTGTAATTATGAATTGTTATATTTGAACCTTTGAACTTCGGGTATAATGAGTGTTGTTTAAGCACGCTAACGATATACCAAGACGACTAATGTAAAGGAAATATAAAGTATACTAAGTTTTAATAATTAATATTTTAATGACTAGAGTTGTTTGAATCTAACTGTACTGAAGTTTAACTGCGTTTGCACTATTTTAAAAAAATATCCTATCGTATCGCAGCACCGCCCTTATTTTACAGGTTTTGATAGACACTTTTTGATGTACAGAGACGGCACTTCTTACTTCTACTCACAATATATCCTTCAATTTAATATCCAAGTGAATTGTGTATAAAATTTGTCATTGCCCGTATGTCCTGAGTGGTGTCTTAAGCTTGAAATGTATGACAACAGCGTAAATTCCATCTTCCTAGTGTCTGAGTCTGTGTCAAGAGTACCCATCATTAATATATTTACAATATACATAACGCACCATACTCTGCGTAAAAGCAAAGAAGGTTGATACTGAGATGCAGAGCGCCACGCTTCACCAACGGAGCGTTAAGAGTAGACCCGTAATAGCAGCATACACTGATCTAATGTTCTCGAATTGTGAGCCAGATGTTCTTCGAGCTATTTGCTTTGTACATATTGAATATCTTACTTAATCTATATAATTGTGATAGAAAATAAGTAATAGTAAATAAACAGTTCTTGCTGCTAGCATGTCTATGTATGGAAAAAAAAATTAAGATAATATGTCATTTTTTATAACTGAATGTGTATTTTATATGTATATTTTAGTTGTAAATTGGAAGAATTCTAATTAATGTCAGTATAAAGAACTTTAGAAAATATTTGTTATTGTTGTATGAGGAATATTTAAATAAGCTTGACAATGATATTGAAAGAAACACTTTTCACAGTAACTGTACCAAATAAATAGTTAACAATAATTAAATTACATACTTACTGTGTCAACCGACATAATTCCTCGGGCAGTTCAGTTATCTTGTTATCGCTGATGTCGAGGTGTGTCAGGGTGTTTAAGGCACAGGCTTGTGGAGGCACTGCGGGCAGGGCGTTGCCGCGTAAGCGCAGTACGCGCACCGCGAAACCGTCAGATGCATGTTGGTTCAACGCCGTTGATAAGTGTGATCGACTGCCACTACTGAGGTCTAGCACGTTGGGTGGCTGTGTACTTTGTGTACCCTGGATAAATACAAAATATATATTATAATATATTATTCGTAAATTTTTACTTACATATATTTTTATATAATATTTTTTATTATTTATACATTAATATCCTCTCCAAGTGCTCTCAATAGATTCAACCCGGAGGAAGTAACAGTTTTTTTACGACCCTCAACAAGTGCGTACTGTTTTGAATTTTTTTGAAAAGTGAAGAACTTTATGTGAAAAAGGCAAGTTAAGAAGTTACGTCATTTTTCCACACTAACAATGATATATTTAAGTACAATAACAAAATGAAATAATTTCACACTAAATTTCACTTTTCGTATCCCAAAAAAACCGATCGAGCGCGAGTCAAGCTCGCCCACCGAGAGTTCCGTACAGGAATTGAAGGTCTCGAGCTTTTTCTGAAATTCAAACATAGCTTAGCTAGAGCCCTCCCATCTGATACCTCACTTGAAGTAGCGATATTAAACCTGGTATTACACCAAATTTTGCCCTCTTTTAGCGTAGGTAGGCAGAGGGAACTTAGTGTGAAGATACTCCGTTCCCTCCTTTCTGTCGAATTCTGGAGGCATTGCGTGTTGAGTGGCAGAATTCAACGTCGCGCTTTGCCTCGACACGACAGAACGAAGAAATGGAAATATCTATATATAATATAGTAAACAAATATTTCACTTCCTCAATTGGGGATCGAATCCACAACCGTCACGTTACAGTCACGATGGCCTCAATATTATAATAATATCAGATAAATTTTTCGTAAGTTTCTTATCAACACAATAGTAGTTACATAAAGTAAAGAATTAGTAGAAAAACAATACATTTAATTTTACAATGAGACTATAAAATGGCAAAAACTTAGTAAAATAAATATAAAATTATTTTATAAGGGCATTTTTCCCAAATAGAATAATTTTTTGTTACTAATAGCTTAAAAATTATGTAATTTTTTTTCCAGCGTCACGCTGTATCCCACTAGTAGCAGTGTAGGCAGAGGAAGCCTAGTGGTAAAACACTCTGCTGCCCACTTTCCGCTGAATAAATACATACAAATATATACCTAATTAAATGACTATGATTGATTAATTACGGACGTACCGGATTTTCATATTTTTCTTTATACACAGAGGGTTCTAAGCTGTCCAAAAATACGTCGTCAGCGCTATGATGTTGTGAAAACACATCTAAGCTATCGATCTCCTCCTCTTCGCATTTCATTATATTATTTTCAACCATTCCAAAATTTTCTAAATACAATGAATGCTATTCATCCTAGGTGTTCTTTACTATTTTTTTTTGCACATTCCAATATTTCCAAGTAAAATATTTGTTATTCTAAAAACGAATTTAACTCAAACACTTGTATTAAAGCTCATATATTACGGCCGCGGCCGTCGAACCCGTGCAACGCTATGCTTATAGATTTTGAAACAATTTGAAGTTAAATCGTTATTCCGGTCACGAGCGTGTTCACTTGATAAACGACATTTAAGTGTCCCTGGTCACCTCCTATGGCAGTATATGTACCACTTGAACTTAAACTTGGATCTTAAGATCTTAACCTTATTGCACCTTTTTTTTTATTTATATAATTTTTTACTCTACGTGTGTCACCAACGTTATGTCACAAGAAAACGCGTCAAAGTTAAGGCTCAGTACAGTTTTGACTGAGTCAGACGCCCGCCCGCTGAGCATTTGGGATACTTCGAGCGTAACAACTGTTGCAGGGCGGGAGCATGCATTTTCTAATTAATACAGCTTATTTATTTAGAATTTGAAGTGTTTTTTTTTTGTTAATCGTATAAAATTTAAATAATCATTCTATTTTACTATTAATATATATTATAATGTTATAATTTTTAAAAAGTTTATTATAATTTTTAATTACTTGCAACATATCAAGTTGCATAAAAATGTGCTTGCGACTTATTTTATGTTACATAATTTTGAATTTAATATCTTAATTAGTTATTTTATTTCATAAATTGTATATGCAAATATAAATAAAAAATAACACATTTTTACTTTCTTTTTTACAAAAACAAAACGTAAGAAGTCACAACCCTCAACATAAAAAAATACACATCAAAATGTCAAAAGATTGTCTAACTGAGCAGATTTCTAGTAATTTGCCGCTTTTGTAAACGGATCGTTAGTTTGCGAAGTGTACCGGAATCGATTCCCAATCTTAAACTCGATTATAAAATACCTACGAGCAGATATAATTTAAACATCAACCGCTCACTATTGTAATGTAATATACTATTCGTTTAAAATTACATAAACGTTTATATAATGCAGGTATACATATTTTGACTAGTAACGTCGTCGGATGATTAAAATCGTATTACAATTTTTGAAATCTATATATGTGTGTATGTGTGTGTACAAACACAGTAGGTAAAATACAGTGTGAATTGTGATACCTCTTTCAGCCAGCAGTACCACATATTTCGTTCCCAAACGGTGTTAAAGCCAAGAAAAAGGTGATTGATTCCTGCATCTATCAAATTGTTTCCTGGACAACGTGGTTTTACGCACAGTACTAGCTTTTGTGCTTTTGGCTGACAGACTTCTATGACGCCGCCACTCAACTCTAGTAAATCCCACGAGACACCTGCAACAAATAATATAATTATTTAAATTTTAATATAATAAAATATCAATATAATAAAACTCAGTACCTTTTTATTATAATTCTTCAATTTACTCGTTTAATTGAGGTCATCGCGGCGAAGTGGATATGTTAACGCGATGGCCATGGGTTCGCTCTACATTCAGGAAATAAATTATTATTATTTTCTCGCTCTGGTGAGACAAAGTGCGGCGTTGAGCTCCATTATAGAACGCACAATTATGAATTCAAACGGAAAATGGAGAACGGAGTTATAAGTTTAAATCTGTTACGGTTATAATTCTAAAACTTTTACTTTCTAATTATATAAAGAACTTACCATATGTATGCAGTTGAGATCCAATTATATGAGCAAGTCGCGGCTTCCATTGTGGAAAAACGTGACCTTTTAGTACAAACACTGTGCCCGAGCGCAACACGCCCCCGGACCTGCTTGCAGGACCTGCGCACCATCGCAGTGAATGACGCAGCTCTGGATCCACGGCAAGTCTTAGTTGCCGAGCTACGGATGTCCATCCATTCTTCGCTAGAAATTCATCTTGAATCTTCAAAGGGAATTCATTAAGCTCTAAACGTCGAGAATTTTCTCCACCGAGCTGGATCCACAGAGTCAAGTCTTCGTTGAAGCCCAGTTTATTATTGACATCCTCGACCGTGGTATACTGTGATACTTTGATAAGCTTGCTGGGTGCATCAACAGCGAAAGGCTCGAGGCCGTCAAATACTCTGATCCAGGAGAATTCCGATCGTGGTCTAAATCCTCTAGTTGAAGCGAGTCGGCGTAGTGACTTACGGGGGTGCGATGGTGCATGTAAGCTGTCGTCACACACCATGGCCGCGGCAGATGGACGCGAGGCGCGGAGGCCGACGCCGCAATGCCCGTGCGCACGGAGTATGCTCTTGCATTACAAATGGGTCGATGGTGGGGGTGGGAAACATGTCGCTCGGTCAGTCGGGAATACGACATGGAAATGCTAATTTCGATACCTATACGCAAATTAAATAGGGACATTTTTTGTGATGTAAGATATTTTCGTTTGTAAATATTTTTCCGTTAGAAATATAATATATTGAAAAAATATTCAACAAGTTAAACTACGTTAACAAATTTTGTAAGGGAGCGTTGCTCGTAAAAGTTGGTTCCGCACTGACAATCACCCCACCTGCTGACTCACCTGTTGGTTCGAGGATCGTGGACCCTACTCATATAGAACAAATGCTATACGGTACAAGATCTACCGTACAGAACACATTTAATGTTATAAATACATTTTAAAATATATTATAAAAATATATGCATTTTTAAATATATTTAAGATATATAGTATTTCAATGGAATTTGGAGTTTGTCTAATTATACCGAAACGTATGGTATAAATGGTATAAATCTAAATAAACGACATACAGTTTAAATTAACGGTTACATTTATTTACAGAGTTTATATGTAAAATATGAATAATTATTACAATTTACTATCTACTTATTCCATACACACAGTACAATCTACCAAGGATAGTTCTTATGTATTCTTCCCGTACACGAGCAGGTAGCGTTGCACATGCCCCGCGTACAAACGTCCACTTGTCTAGAGAGAGATTCGCAGTTAGAGTAGAAATCTTTGACAGGACAAGAGTTGGTACACAACGAGTCCGATATACAACTGTCTGGACAGTCCCCGCACTGTGGTCCGACTTTGTATGGAAACTGAACTATAGTTTCGTAGTTACCCCTGAAAATACAGTTTATTACATTAAAATTATCTATTATATAAATAAAAAATATTATCAATATCAATTTAATTTTGTATGGGAAATGGGAAACATTTGTTTAAACGAAATAATATATTGTTATTTTTAAAGAAGCAAAAGGTATTAATTATTATATTACTTGCAGATATTATTGTTATTATATTGGTTTTTTTTTCAGCTTCACGCTGTATTCCGCATACAGCAGGGTAGGTAGAGGGAACCTGCCTGGAGCTTTGCCTCGACACCAGAGCGAATAAATGGAAATATACATGCAATTAAATTATTTTTTTTATTATACAAATATTTTTTTAATGTAGCTGTGACGAAATTTGATGCAAAACTAACTAAAGTTACATAGAATAAAAATTAAATGTATAGAATATGTTCATTAATTTCCTTAATTTTCAGTTCAGTTCAGTTTTTAGTTATACTAAGTTTATAATAATGAAAGCTATTTAATAAACTAAATGTTTGAAAAACTTAGCAATTATACACTCATTCTATTAACTATTGTTTTTCACTCAGGCGTTAGTAATTTATGTTACCATTTATTGTTAATCGT
>JBAIZZ010000012.1:1131977-1234883 GCA_037355905.1 Heliconius aoede
TATATATATATATATATATATATACTGTGGTTGTTGTTATTTTTTGTTCTCTACAAGGTTTCTTAACCCCTAAAATTAAAATTAATTCTTGTAGGAACACTTTATTTTCAATCTGTCAAGTATATTATGTGTGAAATTAAAGGATTAATAGAAATGCTGAAATTCATAACAAATACTACGTAGTATATGGTTACGGTACCATTTTATCTTTTATTAAATTAAAATAAGTAAATATTTAATTATCAAACACTTAATTGCAAGAATCGTATTGTACTCAATTACCACAATAAACTATGTAAAAAGTTTTCATTCCGAATCACTTTATTATTAAAATATTTTATTGAATTTTATTAAAATAAGTTTCAACAAATCTAAGTTAACGTATAATTTTATATATGGCATGCATTAGTTTCATCATTTCATCAACATTAAGAACTACTTACTATCTTATTTTTGCAGTGAACGAGTAATTTATCATATCACGTTTTATTTAAGGTTACAGAACAATGTAACGACCTAGACGTGATGTTCACTGTAAGCTCATTACAAGAAAAGAATGCCAATTATTTGTAAATTTAACTTGATGATTATAGAAAGAGTTAAAACTTAATTCTAAAGCTTTTGTATTTTTTTTTAGCGCCACGCAGGCGGAGTGAATCTAATCTTAAGACACTCCATTTCTCACTCTCCGCCGAATTTTCGAGGATTGTCGAGTTCCACGACTCAACGCCATTGAGTGGACGTTGAGTGGAACTCGAAATTAAAGAAAGAAATTATTCAATATTTAATTTTCTCTAGTGGGAATCGAACCCATAACCTATTGCGCTAATGGTCACGCTTGTGTGTAATAATTTATTATTAAAGTTTTTTCTACGTCATTTGTATACACTAACTATATTTTAATGGTAGGTACCGCATTACGTGTCTTATAATTTTAAAATTAGTCACGACGAAGCTTTTAAGCAATAAAATCTAATAGAGAATGCAAAACAAGCGCTGACCGCAAACAGTATACAGCAAAGTCCTTTACGTCTACAAGTTGGTACATTATTATTTTAATGTACAATTAGTATTCCTCCATCGAAATATATATATTTAATTTGAATAGTTAACACGAGAGTTAAGCTGAGCTTCATCGCGGATATGAATATTTCAACTTGTTCATATCTCACTTAGCCTAAGAATGTTATAATAATACTTATATGTAAGTATATTTCTATATATTAAGAACTTTATATATATTTAACTTGTAGCAAGCTTTGCCCATTACAAGTTTCTATGTAATCAGTTCAAACACTGATGGTTGTATACAAATTTAAAAAAATAAATAAATCATCTTCACGCTGTATCTCGCATACAGCAGGATAACCAGAAGGAACCTAGTATTAAGACACTTCTTTCCTCCATTTCCGCCGAATTCTGAAGGCATTGCATGTTGAGAATTCAACAGAATTCTTCACCGTCCTTTGCCTTGACACCAGAACAAAGGAATGAAAATATTAATTTTAATATATATGTCATTTCCTCGAATGGAGATCGAACCCGCAAGCAATCTCGTATACAGTCACACTGTGTGCACCTGCGCCACGGCCAGCTTCATTATGTATTATTCTATATTAATCTATTTATTATAAAAAAACTTTATAATTTAACTTACGTGGGGCAGTAATGGCAGACATAGTTGTAAAATTGTCCCCAAGGGCCACCTGCACATCGGGCCACTCCACAGCCGACCTTGTGACTTGTGGCCCAAACCATCTGAGTGTAGTGGCCGACTGCCTTCAAATTCCTTACTGGTGCTCCATATGTAAAGTTTTTGTATTCAAGAAACCAATTTTTTATGGCGAAAAACCTGAAATGTCATTATTTGACATTATACATAGACATTATACTTTTGCTCTGGATAGACAAGTCCTGAGAGTTTGACACAAAACTTTATCACAACTGAAAGTGAGGAGGAATTGTTAAGTTTAGACTATATTGTACCTCTTGCTGCTTTGCCTTTGCTTTCAAAAATAACTTTATATAAAAATATAAAAATAATTTACAAGAAAGTTTAATGGTTTGAGGTTTCTAAGAAATTCCTTTGTTAAAAGTCACAATGTGAATGTCATGAATAAATCATTAATTACCTGTGCCATCGCCGGCCTAGACATTCAAAAAGACAGATTGTCTGATACAAACACCGTATTAGCAAATGAATGTGTATTGTTATTTGACACAATTAATTTGCCGAAAATATAATGTATGAAATATACTCATCGGTAAAATAAGTTAAAGAAGAAATATAATATGTACATATTTTACATTTCTCATATTAGACATTCAATCATTAATAAGATGTTTGTAAGTAAATCCCACTGTATCTCTCATCAATCTCATGTAACGTAGGTATCACATGTAATGTATGTAAAGTCAGTGTGCTAATCCAATGGAAAGATGGAAACAAACAAATTCAAACGAAATTTAAATATTAGCGACGATAAAACAAAAGCCAGAGTTAATTATTTAATAATGGATATACTTATTACGAAACTTGAATATTATTTTGTACGGTCTTACAAAAAATATTAAAAAATAATTGTCATTCTAAATAATAATAATAAAAAAGTATATGAGATGTGTTATCTTAGACAACAACCATTTGAATTTAATTACCACAAACAACGGAATAATAAACATTAAAGTACATATAAATGTAAACTACAAAGGACATGTGATTATTGCGATGTCAGTCTGTGAAATCTTTAATTAGATGTTCACGAATTCCCTATTATCTTTGTACCGCGGCTACAACATCGTGAGCAAGAAAAATACAACAGGCAAACAAGAAGAAGAAATACAGGTAAAAAACATTTGTACCAAACGTTTAAATATCAAACGCTTAATATTAAAACAGAGTTTTTTGTCTAGAAATTATTATAATAATATCTTTAGAATCTAGAGAATTATAATTGAAAAATCATCTTATAAACATTTAAAAAAAATTTTGACTGATACAATTTTTTTACTGATGAAAGTTCAGTCAGAAGTACTGGGTCTTAGAAAATTTTTACCATTATTCCTTGGAAAATGTACTATAAAAATCAATAGCGAATACTAGATTATTCTTCGATTTTGATAAGTATAAAATAAATCGAAGAGATAACGTCTGATTTCTACTCACCAAGGGGTTTTCAATGAGGATACAAACAGATTTTGTCCGCAGCTTCCCAGATACGGTACAGTATTTTCACTGGGATCATTGTGAGTTAAAAATATACACTTCTCTGCATATCTTTGAGCTTGCTGAGCAGCAAGCGGATGCCACGACTGTAATAAAATTTTCTGTACATAACTATTAAATACAAACAAAACAAATAAAAATATGATGTAGAATTATGAGGGCTAAAATCCCCAAATAGTATTTTACACATGGTGGAAACATCTATTTCTAATAAAAAAAAACTACATCAGCTGCAAATACGATATTCTATTAAGATTTATACACAATATTAATACCTAATATGTTACAAGCATCCAAGTTATATGTCTATTTAAGTTCTCGAAATGTCGAATTAAGTTATCGATATGCTTTAATTTAAATATTCGTCACCTATCATATTAGTAAATCTATAAAGATAAAAATAATAAATAAAAGTAATATAATTACTTTTTAAATAATATTACGTACCATTAGAAGCATATTAGAAGCAGTTGGACGCACCTTTGTGCGGAAAAAATTGTGATACAATACAATTTTACGCCTCACGACTGATCTGCTGGGACTTAAACCATTCTCAGGAATTTTACTCGAAGGAAAAAGCTCTGCAAATTTTAAATAACTATATTTGATCACATTTTATATAAAGAATAAAATCTGAACATTAATTATAAGCAAATGCGAAAACTTACGTCTCTGCCCCCAAGGCTTGATAGTTTGTTGTTGTATTACATTGAGTAAACAAAATAATGATATCAAGAAAATTGTGCTGCGACACATCTTATGTTGTCTTGTGACACCTGAACAGTTATAAATACGTTAGAACCTAAATAACTTGAAGATTGATATAATGAAAATATTAAAGCAACCGTTATAATAATTATATTCTTTTATTTAATATTACAAATTTAGACATTTTAAATAAATTAACATTCATTGATATTTTTACTATTCGTTGTAAAGCTCTCGTAGAAGGAAATCGGAATACATCACGATCTTACTTCCTACTGTATAAATGACCTTAATTGTCAATAACTTTTGAGTAACCAATCGCATAAATTGATGATCGTACACAATGACTTATAAAAAAATGTGAAAATAATTAAAGTTATCTATCTAAGTGGGGAACGGAGTGTCTGAATACTAGGTTCTCTCTGCTTATATACATAGGATACGGCGTATAACTTAAAAAAACAAAACTTAAATGAATTTAATTGTATTTTGTTATTTTAAAAGTTATATTAGAAATATCATAATTAAGGGATCTTAACTTGGATTATTCTCAGACAACATGTTTCAGTATTTACATAAGGCATTTGTAACCCCAAAATGGAAATTTCATACAGAACCTATAATTTTAAACATTTAAGATCTACAGAAACACTTGAAGGAACTACGCTACCTGTTACTCTTAAAGGAGAGTGTGATAACATTCAATTAATATAAAATTACATTTTAGAAATCGAATATTTTTATGTTTAATTCAGCATAGCTGGATAAGCAGCAGCGTAGAAAGCCCAGTGTGATGACACTCTATTATCTACCAATTGGAGACATTACGAGTTGAGTGGCGAAAACCAATGTCGCGACATATTTATTCACGTGTCTTATTCCTTCTCAATTAATTATACTTAATTCTCACAATTAAATATGCTTAGAGAGATCTTTTACAATAATTTTGATTCAAAAAGTAAATAAAAAGTTTCCATTATGCTAAATTATGTAATAAATCTCGCTGACTCTACATTTGAGTCATTTGCTTTTATCACCTGATTTTATGTGGTCACGCTTGCTTCGTTCATTAAATTGTTTGTAAGTAATATTATAATTATTAAGAATTAAATATAACTTTCAACAACTTATTTCCTTTATTGTAAAGTAATTTAATTATTTTATATAAATGTATTATAGTACGTAGAAATATATCTATCTAAACGTTAAAGTATATCTAAACTTAGAGATAAATAAATATGATGCTCTACATAATTTAAAAAAATCTTACCTTATTTTTATAAATTCACAATGTTTGGTTATATATTAATAGTTAAATATATAAAAAAGATTTGTATGTAATTTTCGTATTGCTATATTGCTTTTAACAATAAAGAATTACGCGTTGATAAAAACTAATATATATATTAGATACGCCCGCCACCGCGCATTGCGAACGCAAGAATTCAAATAAATATGCGATCGAGTGACCGTATACCGTATACTGTACGAGTATACTACTAGAGTGAATAGCTGCAAAATGATCCTCAATATGAAATTTATTTTAAATGGCCTAGCATAAGCAAAAAATCGTATCACGTTGGTCTTGCCAAGTACTTGTATTTGCTTCGTTATACTAATTAAATACAGCTGGTAGCACATACGTACATCTATAATAATTGCCTAAAATAAATAAAGAGAACGGTGGCTATTATATTCATGTGATGAACGAGGTTTACGAGATCACCACAAAACATATTATTTTTTGACAGTATTCCATTGTAAACTCGATGGTTACATGTTTGATTCCCACACAATGTCCCCAATTCGTGCAATAATCACAAATTTTAAACTTATATTACAATTCTCAATTAGAATAAATTGTTATTTATAAGACACTGAATTTACAAATAAACATTATTGTAAAGAAGATGCTAACTTATATAAAAAAAATCATAATTAAGCAACATACCAGTAGCTTATATACTGTTAATTAAAATTTTTGAAGTTATTTTAAATTTAATAATAATCAAGGCGTATTGTTGGCAAAATGTATTGTTATTATATTAGTTTCTTATATACTTGACTGCCTTCAGCTGAAAAAAACGCTTGATAGATATTTCAATTTTACATTTCAATTGGAGCTAACGAGCATTTACAGTACAGAGTATGTGATAGATGTTCTAATTAGGTCGTGAATTGATATGCAGACTGTTCAAATTATTACTTATTTTATAATAACTACAACATTTATTTGAAAAAAATATTAAAAGCCTATATTTTTTTGTTTAAACTCATTTTTTTTTCTTCACTCAGTATCCTGCACACAGCAGGGTAGGCAGAGGAGACCTGTTACGACACTCCGTTCCCCACTTTCCGCCGAATTCTGGAGGCAATGCGTGTTGAGTGGCGGAAGTCGACGCCGCGCTTTTGCCGCGACACCAGAGCGAAGAATTGAAAATATAAATTTAAATAAACCATCTACGCCACGACTGGCCTCGTCTCAAACTTATGTCAGAGGATAATTTAAAACTGTAGCCCAGACCTCATATATTTTCATAAATGTTCACGCCTCAAATATAAAGAAAATCAAAATAAAATAACAACATAATTAATTTTTTCTGATTACCACAGTGAGGACTAACTTTTTTTAATAAATTCATATCACAAGAAGGGCTTACAACAGGATAAGCAAAAAAATTTAACTATTAAATATATATAATAAGTATAAAGTTCCCTTATACCTTATACTTATGTAGTATAAATAGTAAACACTTTTTTAAAACACCATTTTTTACCAAAAGAAATCTAACAGATGATGAATATGGCTGTAAATACCAACCTAATAATAATCTAGAACTACCTACATAATATTTATATTATACTATATACAGTGATAAAAAGGTATTTGAAGTTCAAGTTCACACTATAATTTAGTCATCTCGACAAAAAGCATAATATGTTATGCAAATCAAAAATAAAATCAACCGTAAACATTCCTAAATAAGTCACTCAATTAAAGTAATCATTGATATGGCGTTTAGCCCAAGCGAGTGGGACGCGTTGACGCCTTGTCGCCTCGCCCAGGCCGCGATTACTCTTAATAAATAGAATCATAGTTATTAAAGAAAAGTACTATAAAATTATTTCTATACAGTTTCTGTAGTATTTCATTAATTCATACGTAATATATAATAAAAATAATACATATTTTACGTTAGTAATACAGGGGCGGAAAAAAAATGTGTAGAAAAAAGTTTAGAATGAGTAACGAATAGCAACTAAAAGTTACTGCAAAAAAACTAATAGCTTGTTATGTGCTAACTATTTATAAGACAACGCTCGTATCTTCTGATAGTGTTACTTAGAACCTCAATTTTTCTTTTTGCTGCGCTGCAAGGGACTGTAGACGTCGATATTTGAAATAGATTATAGCTTGATAGCTTTATGCAATATTGAGAAAAGATCTATTTATTGTCAGAAATACATAAAAATATCCTTTAAGTTTCGTTTTTACTGTTGAGAATAAAAACTCAAATAACTTAAAAGAAAAAAATATACAAATACCGAAGTTATATAGGGGGAATAGATATAGATTATGTATTGACATAAAATTGTATTTTTTTTTAAATTGACGAAATATTGAGCCTAAAGTGTTACAGTCTGCAGATCACTTTTACCTTTAATGTGAAAATAACATCTCAGAGCTTATTATATATAGGCCACAGAATTATTTAAAATTACTTGTTTACATTACGTCTATTTGTTAACGATTCACCCATTAAATGAAACCTTAAAACTAAGAAATGAAACACAATTATATGATAGGGAACTATTATTTTATTATATTCCAGAATAATATTAGAAATTTACAAAATCAAATTCTCTTTGTAACTTTAAAGTTAAAAGTAATATTTCTTCATTAGGGTCCCAGCTTGCTTTTGACGTATCTGGATTAATTTCGTGTGGTAGAGATAGCTTCAAGTGATATTGAGAAGAGTCGATGGTTATACTTATTGAATCCACAGCTAATTCAATATTTTCTTTTTTATCTCCTGGCATAGATACTCTCACGATTAAATTCTCGCAACTCGCCGAAGAAGGTGTTTTCGGTCCCATCTGCTTGCAAAAATAAAAAATATAAGATAAATTTTAAAAAATATAATAGTACTTGTAAGATATAATAAGATATAAATTACTCCATACTCCAAATTATGAAACGCAAATTGTAGATCGACGTAATACAATATATACTAATAATGATAAATTTATTGATAATGAAATTTCTTAAGTGATCGTGACGCAATTGGGATGAGTGAGGAATGATTTAGTTTTTCCAAAATACGTGTATTTTGGTTTCTGGAGAAACAAAAGAAAAAACCTAAGCTATATGTTATTATGTGTTTACAGCAGGGTAGGCCTACCCCTGTTTATATTATGGGACAAAAATACGTCTCCAATTTTTTTTAAATTTAAGCGATTACAAATCAAACCTGTAGGAAAACATCTTCAGCGCTAACAGACTGTTGGTAATTCATCGTGTAGGCGGGTGTTTTACGATCGCCCGATCCAAACCCAACCTTACTCATCTGCTCTGCCTCCTTAGCATGTTGCTCTTCATATTCCTCAATACTCGCAGGCAGTTCCTGTGCTGGAGCGACGGCAATGTTGCGATTCCGTGTTTCTGTTATCTCATATTCTAAAATATTGTAAAATATTTTTTATGATATCTAATAGCTCGCTCATTTTACATTTGATAGGGCTAAATAATTTTCAAACTTCTAGCAAAAGTCTTCCAACACAAGTCATCCATTATATATATAATGTAATGTCATATATCTAATATAGCATTGAATTATAATTTTCTTAGATCATTTAATTACGATTAATGACGGCGCTTCAAATATACCCAGGTACTTACTTGTCGGCGTAAAATCATCTCCTTGTAATATTTCAGGTTCAGGTTCCCTTAGAAGTTCGACTAATTTTTCTATATGTGACACTGTGAAATCCATTTTATGCAGATCTACGTATTGATAACAGAATTGATCTAACAATATTTAATTCCATAGCGACAATGTCATTGCGTATTAAGTATCTACATATATAATACAAAGAAGCTTAGAACAAAAAAAATTTAAATAAATGTTCGAATTTGTTGTTAAATAAAAAGATTGATGTAAAAATAATTTGCCAAAATCATGTTATGTTACAATTTAATTATTAAACTGGCGTACCTAATATTATTGTAGTTGTTATAGTACCAGACTATACACGGTGGCTGTAGATTCGATCGACATTATATTAAATTATAGACAAAGGATTATTACAAACTAGCGATCCTCTCGTGGCTTCGTCCGCATTTACCCCACTACACAATTATTTATTTTCATCATTATAAAGATAATATTCATACAATAAAACATTTATTTTGTAGCAATATTATCGCATGCAATTATTTATATTGACATAATCTTTTTATTCATGAATCGATTGAAATACTCGATACTCTAAATTTTAAGGAAAATTTTCCAAACTACAACAGTGGAAACTATATTTAAAACGGTTGAGCCGTCTTTGAGATAAGCGCGACCAAACGCACAAACAGACAAAAAATAATATTTTTTTGAGTTATGAAATTAAAATCAGCTTCACGCTGTATCCCGCACATAGCAAGGTAGGCAGAGGACACCTAAGAGTTAAGACACTCCGTTCACCACTTTCCGCCGAATTCTGGAGGCATTGCGTGTTGAATGGCGGAACTCATCGCCACCCTTTCGGCGGAAAGTGGAAGGCAGTGTTTTAACACTACGCTCTCTCTGCCTACCTTGCTACATGCGGGATACAGCATGTACCTGTATAGCATGAAGCTACATCCTTTTAAGTATTACAAAAAGTTATTGAAAAGTTTATAATTATTTATATGTAATAAATTAAAAAATTTTACAAAAGCATAGAAAACTTATTGGTTAACAGCCAAAAATTTTTCCATGATCATGCGGAGGTTAAAGATCTGATCCATACACCCTCTTCCAGGTCTAAAGCCTCTTTGGGCCTCCAACAACAGCCTTTCAGATCTCTCTTGCATTCTTTTAGCATAAGCTTGACTACCTAAGCTAATCAAACTGCCCTATGGCTTGTGCTGTCTATCTGTTAACCATTCAGTGAATGAATAAGTCAGTAGTGACACTGAAAAACTTTTTATTTGATTTAAACATATGTAATAAGAAAATTATCAGTATAAGGCAAATACAATTATATATTCATTAATGTTAGGAATAATAAATTCAATGTGAGTGGGATAATCTAAATATCTTTTATTAGTAGTAAATTTTATTACAGAAAGCTACATTGTTAAATGACAAAAAACATATTTAAGGGAAACCATCATCATCTTCTTCTGCCATTTCTTTAGCCAGTTCCAAATCTTGTTGCTCCCTCTCTCTTCTTTCCTCAGCACTTTCTAATTCCTTGCCATATGACTTAGGCGGATATCTCATAGCTTTCACACTTTGATTATGCAATTCTAGGCAGAATGATATGCGTTGATGAAATGCCAATTGAGGTTCCCTTGTGCAGTAGATGTCAGAGCTTTCCTTATTGCTCATGTATCCCTTTTCTGGGTCAAGTGTTGCTTCAATGACACCATCTCTAATAGCTTTAGCAACAATGAATTCAGCATCTTCTGCAGAGTCTAAGCCTAGTTTTCTAGCAATATCCTTTGGAGATATCCGAGAATATGACAAGCCAATAGACCTGATAGCAGTCTTTATAACATTTTGTCTGAGACGTAAAATCAATGTGAAAGTATGGTCACTGCGGAATTGTGGTCCAAAATTTTCCAAAACTTCTCCAAATCTCTGAAGATTGCCAAGACGTACTGCTTGTGTAAGTTGAAAGTAAGGAGCCAATGACTTTCTAAGTGGAGCTTGGCGAAAGATTGCCCGCTCTGGTATATCACCCAATAACAACTCCACAACAATAGCTAGCTTTTGTACAGTCTGTCTAAATCCAACAGCTGCAGTTTGGGGAGCTTTGCGTAAAGCCTGAACTAAATGCTTGTGAGCATCACTGTACTCTAATCTAGCAGCTTTAATTCTGCCAAGATAGTACAAAAAGCGTGCCCATTCATTATTACTGGCACTTTCAGGAAACACTGATTTGCTGACCAATTTGTCTGCCTGGTCATACAGAGCATAATGTAGATAGTTTCGTAAAAGACAGTTTATTAACACTGCCTGGCCTTCGTAATCATTTCGTAAAGTCGAAGTTCGGAGACGAGCATGCAGCAATCCTCTAATGAGGTCTAACTTATTGGTAAGTTCAAACACTCTTGAATGATAGAAATAGCATTTTGCTGCAATTAGATCCAGAGTTCGGCGGTTTTGAGCTGTTACCTTATTCATCAGCTGCTGAGAACATTCTACTGCTTCTTCAAGTTTATTAGTATCTAATAATCGAAGCAGCACTAACAGGTGCATATATGCATCAACTTCTGGAGCCGGCGTTTTCGGAACACTACGGGAACGTGGAGTCTCTATTTCAACTGCACCTGGCAGTGGGTTCTCAACAAATGCGATCAAAGTTTCTTTGTCTGTGCTTGTTGGGTAAAGCTGATTAATAATAGCACGTAAAACATTACCATTTAGTTTTCTTCGTGTATTTGGTATAGATCTAAGAACTCGCATTGCAAACCTCGGCTCCTTGGATGTTACAGCCTTGTCAATTTGTCGAACATGTTCCCTTAAATCTTGAACTGCTAAGACATCGGCATCTTTCTTCACTTCAGCAGTTTCTACGTCAGTTGCAGCGGTTGGACTGTCTACATTTTTCATTTCCACATCTTGCTCAACGGGAGCCATTATTTCGTTGTTTTAGAATGGTTGTTAATTTTATGGAGAAAAAATATATTTACTACACAGGAGAACGCTACAAAATCACTTGTTCACGATATGTCAAAAATATGCCGAGTAACAAATTTTGTTCGGATACATTCTCCAGATTTAAAATATTACTATATTTAAATACAAGTATATGTGACATTTATATAATAAAGTTCTAATAAATATAATAAAATAAAAGCTAAATTAATATGTTTCTTAGTCTTAGCAAAATTAATAGATTTTTATTTTTTAATGTGTTCTTCTAGTGTGTGGTAAAAAAATACATCCAAATATCATATTTAACATATGTCCGGCCGCACTCATAGCTAGTTAGACCATGTAGTTTAATAGTATGTGTTTGTAAATTTGTGTTGGTACTCGGTATTCTACACGGTACTGTAATTTTTAGTTCTTACATTGGATTGTAATTTTATGTTGTTTTAAATATATATATTTTTAAAGTTATTAAATAAATTAGCGTTTATTTGTATTGTTCATCACATATTTTCTTATAAGATATCTTACAATTGTGATTAAATATTTCACATTATATAGTCTGTCTTCCTTTATCCCATAGACTATAGACAAGACAAAACTACTAGCAATGCTCGTAGTTGCTTAACCAATATACTTTTGTAAGGAAATAGTGATATAAAGCTTCTAACACTTTGGATTACTAATGTTACACTCAAAATATCTTGGATTACAACCATCACATCCCAATAAACGTGCGTGCCAAAAATTATAAGCCACAAAGGCGATACGGCCGCAGGGGACCGGTTAATTCTTTTCTTAAAATTTCAATGTGTTCTGGAAATGGTTTGCAAAGAGGACGTGGTATCATGGTTTAAAGAATTAGAAAGCTATAAACGCATAGATGCAATGTGTACATTATTAAATATGTGCTTGCCATTTGAATTACGCTTTATTGGCACGTATCTCGAAGAGCTCGGTAAGCGGGACTTTCAGGAGTTGCGTGGAGCCGAACTGAGAGCTAATAATCCTACAGATCTCGCTGCGGACATCGGAGGAGCAGACACAGATTCTCGGACGAGACGAAAAATGGCCTTATATGTGTCACTTTTACGATCTTGTAATTTCGCTTGTGCGACCACATTGTACAATGCTATGGTCAGTTTAGAGCAAAGTGGATTGCTGAAAGGCCTTTATGGTGATCTATTAGAAGAAATTCTACTTTTGTACACAATGGCCTTACATCATCCTGCTTTTACTTTTGATCAAAAGTCACATTTTGGTGAGATACTTGACAAGTTAAAAATTGAAGACCAGAGGTTGCAGTATCAAGAACAACAAGGGCATAATATAAACATAGCTCCTGTGAGTGGTCTTACACCATCTACCATTACGCCCAACTTGTCAATCCCACCGCCTAATTTGCCTAGCTTGGGACCACCACCTGGTATTATGTTTGTAAAGGCATCTGGGGTACAGGTCAGTGTCATCAATCATCATTCATAGTCACATATTAATTAACAATTGACAATTTTGCTGGTTTATGTGCTTATAAAGAACTGTATGCTTCTTATAAATCATTTATATATTTGATATACAATTGATAATAACATTAGACAGTAAGAAAGAAAAGTAAAAAAATAAACTTGAGGCTAAATGCTCCATCTTTAAAAGTAGATAGCAGCATGCCATAATATAAAAAAATATCAAATTTGTTGACAAATTCAGTGAAGAAAATAATATAATAACGTAAAAGTAAGAATAATACAAAAGTAATGAAACATTTAATAATAAATAAATGCTCCTTATTTTTTTTTACTTTTTAAGTTTATTATATAAATCTCTATCTAAAACAATGTTATGATATATTTATGGTATGATATGTTGAACTATATAAAATTTATATTTATATTATACCATGTTTTGTAGTATATATTTTCTATAAGAATCTTATATGATAAGTTAACCATTTGAAATATTATGAAAATAGTGGATTGAAAGTTTTTTTTTATCATAGATTTATAAATATCTTTTACAATATTTCTTAATCTATATTTAATATTTAATAAATATACATTGTTTGATGTAGTATGGCTTATCCTGGATTTAAGCTATTTTAGTTCATTTTGGTTCATTTGATTAAAGTTCATTGGTAGATATTTGCATACACATAATATAAGAAGTAATTTTGATATATTTTTAAATATAATTTGCAATTGTTGTATAGATAAAAATTATTATACTTTATTTGTATCCCGCTTTTGGTAATTCTGTGTAAATTTCACTTAATTTGGTTCATATATCAATTACATAAACAAATCATTTTCAGTGAGTTGTTCATAAAAATTGATCTTAAATATATCAGATTACACTTTTATTACATGGGCAGAATCTTTATTCCGAATTCTGAATTTTAATATTTTGTGAAAGATATATTTATTTATTTTCAAGCTTTCTTGACAAATTCATTGGTTTTTTTTTGTTATGGCTTATTTTTGTCTATGTACATCATTCCTGTAGTTTTTTCAAAGTGGATTTATCAAAAAAATTATAAATTCTTGCCATACACTTAGTGTTACATTTGTAATTTGTATATAAAGTAAAAGGTTATAGTATAACAGGTTTATTTTTACAATATATAATTATAAGTAAGAGTAAAAAATGTGGGCTAACAATATATTCAAATTAACTACATTTGATAATTTAAGATTAATTACATTTATAAATATAATGACATAATTACACCATTTTGATAAACTGCAGTTCACTAATGCTTTATCACATAAATATCTTACAGTTTATACATACTACCATAGTATGTGTCCATAAAGTATTTTAAACAATACTATATTCATAAGTAAAATGTATAGAAAAAATTAGGATAAGGATAGGGAAAAGAGATAAAAATATCTTTAATTTACTCAAAATATATATCATAACAATCAATCATTAATATATTTATTACAGTCACAAAGTTCAGATGCAGTTACGGAACTCAATTCACCATCAGTACTAAGCGGTGCAAGCAATATGATGCCTATAATGGGTGAAGTATCTCGTCCCCCACCAGGATTACCCATCCCACAGTACAATGTTGGAGAATTTATGGGACAAAATACATGGCCAGCCATTATTATACCACCATTAAATCAGCCTATAGAGGTAAGACTGGGGAGATAAAAATTTGATTTTTATCTAAATTTTTGTGGTAATTTAAAATAGTTAAGTTCATATATGTCTTTATTAATTTATAGGTATTTATTGTTATTTTGATTCTATTATTATATATTGTCTGTATTAAGTCAGTACCAACCCATAATAATATTAGAATCATGAATTACAATGAAAATTATAATAATAACTTTATTTATTTCTAGTTATGTTATGATAGGTTATGTTATGTTAAGATAGTTATGTATAGCTAACACAGTTAGTGAAATTTTTGTGGATGCTATATGTAGTTGTTGCATAGATTTCTTACCTTCAAAGTTTATTACATAGATAAAATCCATCATTTGAAACATGTACCAAAAAGAAACTGTTTTTATTTTTGCTATATTAATAAAGATCTTTATATAAATTGATATGTTAAGTTATTGTCAATTCTGCATATTAAGTAATTACCAATAATAACAATACACTGTAATAATATTGTGACCCATAGTCACATGGATTCATCCAATTCTGATAACTTAATCTTGAAAATTATAATAATCTAGTTATAATGTAAGTCACTTTTGTATTAGGTTCAGGTTTATATGTAAACAAATAAATAAATACATTCATAACTAAAATCAATGGTAAGAGACGCACAGGGGAACCTTGGTTGACATTTAAGAACACCTGGATGATAATGGAGGAAGGGCAAGTGAGAAGTTAATTTTTTTTATTACCTTAAGTTAGCTTCACGTTTTACCTCTAGTAGGGTAGTTAGAGAGAATGAAGCGCCAAATGCTACAGTGTCTCATTCTCCTTGTCTACTGGCATCAACCTCTTCATACATTTCATATCCTCCGGGGGTCCTCATGCTTTTTACGTGACCTTCCTCCAGTACCTTTGATACTGTGTTTTTGAAGATCAACAAAACAAATCAAACGAAAAAAATGTTATTCATTCTTCTATAATTTTTTCAGGTATTGAACTACCAAACGGTACCGGCGCCGACTTCACCTCTGGTCTCATCGCCTGGGGACAGTCGCGCCGCTTCGCCTCGTGCCAGACGTCGGCCCTCGCGCGACAGATCACCGCCGCTGGTGCCACTACCGCCTGAACAATCCTTGCCTCATCTCGCTGCTAACTTTGAGACTTTGACCGTTGCTGAGGTTAGTGATAATATATATTTTGCTTGCTTCACGCTTTTGTTGAAATACCAACCAAGGACACGGAGTATGGTTATTATCATGTTTCCTCTGCTTCACATTTTGCATTGTGTGGAGTAATTTATCGTCGCGCCGTGTCCTGTCGCCTCCATATTCATTCACCCAAATAACAATTGAATTCACAAGTATATCTGCTGTGTGCAAAATACAATGTGAACCAATTTGCAATTCTTTTTTTTTTTTTACATTAATTGTGAAACATTTGTGGTGTCAGACAGAATAGATGGTTAAGTGAAAATATGTGGAAAAAGTTAATTATCGTTAAAATAAAATGAAAGTGAAGCATATGCTATGAAAAGGTTGTGAGTTTGATTCATACTTGAGATCCATGTTTTTGGGTTGTTATCAATTTGACCAAAATTAATAGGCTTTTTCATTTTGTCCAAATTCAATCTCCTGCTGCGCTAGTATGCTAGGCAGAGAGAAGTTTATGTTAAACATTGCATAATGGATAGCAGAAGCTGTACTCCCACTTTGCATGAGCTAGAGGAATGGGAATAATTAAAATATGAAAATTTCAACTAGTAAAATAAATATATACGGGGATTTCCCTAATGACGCTGTGACGTCAAATATAACACTGATTGAATGAGTGAGCATGGTTTTAACTACTTCAAGAGCACTTACTAATCGCTGATGTAGTATAAATAGATTTCAACTACATGTGTGAGCATTAAATGTTACAAAGAATCACATCATTTATTTACTGTATGTAACATTTATTACTATTACAATATGTCAGCTTAATTTATTAATATGAACAATTAAAATTCTCAAGAAGTCTATCTTGATGCATTTGTGCTGACGTTTTGGTACCTTTTTC
The DNA here is from genome assembly GCA_037355905.1 of Heliconius aoede. Taxonomy (NCBI): domain Eukaryota; kingdom Metazoa; phylum Arthropoda; class Insecta; order Lepidoptera; family Nymphalidae; genus Heliconius; species Heliconius aoede. Next base: position 1,148,949 of record JBAIZZ010000012.1, read on the forward strand.
ACAAATTATGGCTGTTTGGCTCCCCATACCTACTTTATGTAGTCCTATTACAGGGTGATTGGATTCCCTTTATCACCCCACTCCATTTTAATATCACAAAATATGTTGGCGCAAAAATAAGAAAACACAGTGAACAATCATATAAAAAATATTTTGTTGCTTATGTGATCATTCTGTAAGCAGAACATGTAATTAAGTATATATCCAATCCATCCAATATTTCTTGTTCTAAAGACCCCCTTTAAATTTTTATTGTCTTTTAAATATCAAACTACTACAAATCAGATGCGGAGAATCGGCGAAGAAAGGTTACGCGAAATATCCACCATGCACCACCAGTACACATCGCTCGAGAAGCTGAATGGCGTGAGGAGGCGAGCCGCGCACACTGCGCCTCCGCGGTCGTCCTCAGACAGCGGGTCCAGTGCCGCGTCGTCGCCGCCCTCCACACCCGCACCCGCGCCCGTTCCCGCGCCCCCCATGCGCCGGGCCGCGCCCCCTGCGCCGTCCGCGCCCGTGCCCTACCTGCCCTACGCGCGGCCCTACGCCTATCCCACGCCGCCGCCCAATTACCGCGTGCCGCCGCCCTTCGCCAATGGCGAGCCGCCGCCCTACCAGCCGCCCTACGCCGGCTTCGTGCCCGTGCTGTACGCACCGCCCAAGCTGTCCTGCTGGAACTGCGGCGCCACGGGCCACGCCGGCCACGAGTGCAAGGAACCCAGCCTCGAGGAGATGACGCGCGCAGGCGGCTACCAGCTCGACTTCGGGGGCGCGCCGCCGCCTCCCGAGCCCGCTCGCGACGATAAATAGTGTATAGTGTAGTGTGGAACTGTGCCTCGGGTCGAGTCGCTCCCGGGTCCCGGCTTCTGGCGACCGTGGTTCATATTAGATCCAAGTATTCAGTAGGTTTGCCTTAGTGTAAAGCTTGTTGGGCTTTTCTTGTCTATTCATTTTCGTTGATTGCACTTTCAATTTGGCAGTTGAATTGATTGTCATTATATGTATTATTACTTATTGAGATCCACTTTCCTTGTACAATTTCCTCTGTAATATTTAGTGGTTACAAAATTTGTAATCACTAATATGTTTGGTTATAAAATATAGAATTTCGTAATTACTTTAAATATATATTAGTATGTATAAATAATATTTGCATATATTTTAAAATAACTTGTGTTATATAAAGTAGACAAATACAAGTACAAATAATTAAATATATATGAATTAGTTACAATTTTTATATGAATGTTTCATCTGTTAATTTGAAAGTGTAATGGTTAACCCGGAAATGTTTAGTCACAAGAGTTTATGGGGATTCCATATTAAACAAAATCATCTTTATATGACAATTTAAAAGTAATGTTATTTTTTTCAAAATTAATGTCATAATTTTTGTTTTCTTTCGATTGCTATATTGTGCCATAATATTTTTCAGTGGCCTTTTTTATATAGCATTTTTTTTTAATTATTAAAATTAAGTTAAAACATAGTTCAATTTATAAGTACAAATAAATACGAAATAACAATTCTTAAATCAAGTTTTTAATAATAAATTAATATGGAATTCCATTCAACTCCTTACAAGTGGTTAATATGTTAATATGAACAGTCTATTGTTATGTTTTTAATGTAATAATAAGAGTAGCTTCAAATTTATCAAAGTTATGCTAGTGTTGCTGTTTAGTTACAAGTTTTTGATAATTCTCAAATATAGTAAGAGTTAGTCTTTATTAAGTATATTTTATATAATTTATTTTGTTCAGTTAGAGATCTGTATGTATATAATGGCTGTATGTGGAACATTTTATATTAAAAACATAACAGAACATAAATAAAAATCACCAAGCCATATTGTACAAAGTTGAAATTCGTATGACTGAAATTATTGTTAATAGTTTCCTTTGACCCAAGACTGATTTGTAAAACTAATGATTTCCAAGATTTCTTAAACTTTTACAGTTTGAACAGTTTTGGACAAAGTTTGAAAATCAGTGCTGTAAGAGAGTAAGAGTAAGTGAAAATGTTGTAAAATACAAAAACAAATAAATGATAATATGTGACTGCGCCCATAATGTAGGAATTTTTAACTATTTAAATGGTATCAGCCAATAGGTAGCTCAAATTTGAATCAAATATTTCTGGTATCAGTATCGTTAAAAGATAGCAATCGCAAAAATAAACATTTACAGAAAAGTTTTTTCGGTCAGATTATAAAATTAAGCGTAAATATTTTTGTAAAATAATAAATTATCACAATAAAATACATATAATATGTTAGAAATCTACATACGTACGATGGCGATACCGGAAACGTAGTCAAGATCAACTGACGCCTAGGCAATGCTCTTGTATTAGTGTTAACGGAATGTAAATAGCTACAAGTGTGTACAATGACACGCGACGTGATCATACTATGTAAATATTCTCGTTTATGTATGCCTAGTTGGTAAATATATTTATAAATTACCCCCAACAATTCGAGTGTCCCATAAATTATTGAATTGTTTTGATTTTTAGATTATTTATGATGATTGTCACAAATAACAATATTGCATTTTGAAATCCCCGTTTGTAATGTTCAAATTATATAGGTTGTATAATTGTTTTTCTTTTGCATAATTATATTTTTTTAATCGAGTCGAATGAGTAACGCATGGTGGGTGCGGCGCGTTGGCCGATTGCCTTCTAAGACACAAGTGATTGTTTGGTTTTCTATATTGCATTTAGTATTCCAGTCTGTAATCTGTATGTATATCTGTATGTATATCCTCTGTAACTAATGGTCGGGACCATTGCGTCCCACGCGTGTATATTATCACCAAATTTCATACATAATATATGTACATAGTAGTTTTAGTTTTATAAATTGATAATATTATTTAATATAATAGTGTTTGACTAAATGCAATCGTAAAATCGTTTTTGCCCCTAAATGGATACCAGTTGTAAGCTGAATTGTGAGGGTGTGTTATGAAAATTCTCCTTATAAAGGTTGTATGTCCACATAACGTAAATATTGTGTTATTTATATCTTAACAATTTTATTATATTTATAACGAGTTTGTAGAATAAATTTAGATGTAACTTACTATATTTGCCTCGGAACGAACATGTATGGTTATGTACGGTTAGGCCGTGGTGTAATTTGTGGAATAAAGTTGTGTCTACACAATTTCTATACTATGTCATATGCACTTTATAACAGAGAGCTCTTAAGCCTAAGAAAGTGTATAGCGACTTTTTCCTACATTTTACACGTGTTCTTGTGTTCTTTTTGTTTGTCATTTAGGATTTAACTCATGCGTACTATGAAGAGTACTGATAGTATCACACTTGTAGGCGCCAAAACATCATAGAGGCCGACAACGCGCCTGCAGCTCCTCTGGGCTCAGCACGGGGTCGTGGGCGGCGGTGATCACTTACCATTAGGTGACCCGAACGATCGTTTGCCTTGTCCTTTTCCATAAAGAAAATAATATATTTAATGGCAGATGTACGTATTTGAATGGATATATTCAAATCGTTTATTCTTATATAGTTGTGTATATTTCCGAGTTATATGCGTGTATAAATTAGCCCTTATTTATAATGACCAAAAAATAAAAAAAATAAATAAAAAATTGATTATTCGTTATTTTTTAGAATTAAAAATGATTAAAATAAAATGTTTTGTATTTTTTTTATTTAAATAACACATTACGACCTTAAATAATTAGTTTTTTTTTTAAATCACTAATAGGATGATTCGTATTTAATTAAGTATGTGAACGTAAAGAGAAATGGTTGCCCATTCCTAAATAAAATAAAATAAAATAAATAACTCGTAAAAAAAAAAATGATATTCGTGTTAACCGTCCGTTGTTTTTTGTCCTACAATGTTTTTTTAGTACGCGTGAGTTAATTAGTTAATTAAACTTTGAGACCAAATTAAATGTTCACGAATAACGATAACAGTTTTGATTTAGTACTGGGCGGAAATTTAATATTTTTTTACTTTGTACAGATGTTATAAATGTGATAAATAATTTTTAACAAATTTAGTAAGATGTGTAGTTTATAAAAAAATATATATCGCTTTACTAAATGAATAATAATACGAGCTAAAGCGATATGTGTAACTTCTTTTCCACAGTTTTGTATGAGTACATGCTGTTGTATTGTGTACTAATAAAAGACATGGATCAGCATTACAGGATATGGAAGGTTTCGGCCCAATGTAATACCTGTATCCCACCAGTGCTGTGAATCATTTGCTTCCTGACAAATAAACAACCAAAATCTTGTGTTGTGCTTTTATTGTACCCTTTTATGTATACGCAATTATACTTAGAAAATTCACATTTCTTCCATTTTAGCTTAAAAAAATTATGTAGCGGATTTTCACGTCTGGTTACAGTGCAGTATTTACTTTTCCATTAATTTCAGTTTTTATTAAAGCTTTGAATGGTAACAGATATCAATAGAAAATGTTTTCTAATTAAAAAACATCACTTAAATAATATTGTTTTGGGTTACGATTATGTAAGGCAGTTAAATCTTAATCTTAATCTAAAAGAGTAGTTGTACATGATTCGCGTATATATATTTTTTCTATTTGTATGAAATTATTAGTATCTGTTAAAAACTTGAAGGAAGAAAAAGCTTTCTTAGAACGTGGAACAATCCACGAAAAGCGGGACCTATGGCTGTCTGCATTGGAAAATGAAATTTTGGGCTAAAAATCGTGACATCCTGCAACACTGGTTGCACCGCACGCGTCATCGTCAAGCAAATTAATTCTATGTCTTCTATAAAGTAGCTACAGTGTTCTTCGCTATTTTGCGACTAGGTATTCCGTATTACCCATTAAGCACTAGGTGGCGCTAGCAAGGGATCAAACGCCAAAGAACAAATATATAATGAAAAATATTTAATAAAAGGGCAAATAAAATCAAAAATATCGGAGAAGCGTGAGTTGGGCTCGCCCATCGAGGTTCCGTACAATAATTGGATTTCTCAAGCTTTTTCTGAAATTCAAGCTAAGCTTAGCTCTTTCATCTGATCCTCCTTGGACCTCACTTGAGCTAGCGGCCTTAATAAGAAATTTTGTCTCCCTTTGAAGGCTATTATTTTTTAGGATATAACCATAAACGTATTTTTTAAAGATCTAGTACTACATGTAGATGCTAGCTGCCAAATGTAATAATTTTAGGTCAACCTACTCTCTTACTTTACCTACTTGATTACCTTTATAGTGTCGAAATACGTGTTTTTTGCGGTATAAGCGGCCATATCTTTTTTAATGTAAATGTAGAAATACGTTTTTTTTTAATAAAATAAGACGAAAGAGAGAAATAAGAAGAAAAGACTAATATCAAAGGACTGTAGACCTAAGTATATAGTTTGAATTTCAACTCCATATTACAAAGCGTTTCTGAGATAAAGGCTCTTGACACAGACAGACGGACGGACGGACAACAAAGTGATACTAAATATTTCATTTCCTTGAATGGGAATCGAACCCACAATCTGTGGCCCATCTGTGGTACAGTTGCATGCGTGTGTCACTACAGGCTTCCTTTTTTTAGGTTTTTTTATTGATATCTATTTTATGTATTTATGGTCCCATTTTATTTTCACTCACATACGAGCAAAGCGCAACTAAAGCCTCTTAAAAGAATTGTACTAAGCTCTGCTATTTCAACTGAAATCGGAGCTAATAGTACGAAAGAGGGTCGCAGGTAGGTACACTGTGATAAATATATTTCTAAATTTAAGTTTCACTTAAGCAATTATATTTTTAATACGCTATAATACAAACTTGCCCCCACTTTCACTGCATCTGTCAAGTTCCCACGACGCGACGGCAAGTTTGTTCAATAGATAGAAACTTTATGTTTAAATCAAAGTTTCTTTCTAGTAACAGGTCACGTTCTCTCAAAAGATATTTTATTGGTCCGTCGCTTCATAGAATTTAATATCTCCTTGCTTGTCCCATAAAAGAAAACTTTTCCGCCAATTTATTAATTACTCAGATTAAAGCTATATTATTATTTGTTCACAGAAATGAGGATAAGACGTAACGGCTGTTATTACTTCGAAATAATGAAATTATTTGAAGACATACATATATGTATATACCTGATATGTATATTAGTATTTAAGAAGATTACTGTAGAAGCGTTTCAGTTCAATAAATGTTAAACGTTTATTAAAATATTATGAAGCTACTAAATCAGCAAGTATTTTATGAACTAAAGTCGTTGGAGTCGAGTAATCACTAATTAGTAAAGTTTCAATGAATATAAAATTGAAATGTAGGCAAACAAGAAAGAAATGGATACGATTATTGTTATTTGAACACACGAAGTACTTAGATATTCTTACGTTACGTTACGTTAATATTAAAATTAAGCTTAGTTAAAGTATTGAGTTTTCAATAAGGCTTTCATTGCTCAAATTAAGATATTAGACATGAATATAAAATGTTTTAATGGAAAAATGTCAATATACTTAAACGATATCGTTTTGTTTGTAAACTTTCAACCCATATTTCAATTTTTCAGAATCCCTTCTTGGTGGGTGTCCACGTAGACTGTGCGTGCGTACTACCTCAGTCAGTGCCAACATCTCCTTTCATATCGATAATTTAATCGATATCGAGGATAAAAATAAAATAAATAAAAAAGTAAAAAGGTTTCGGATCAATCGTCTGTAGTGTCGTTATTTAAATGAAAACAGTTAATACAGGAGCTTACATACCAAAATATGAAATTACAATCTCAATATTATTTTAATATAGATGACAATACATTTCCATGGTATATTTCGTAACACATTATTTCAATAGGTTATTTCCTAACAAAGACATTACTCTTGAAGCGATGGAATACGCGCCGTGAGCCTTATGGCGTCGTAAATACGGTTCGTAACACACGATCATCCTTTATTAATGTGTCGTAAGCTCCTCGAAGGATACAAACAATCTCCGTAAACAAAATGTTCGCGTTTTACGGAGTTCCGATGGGTAAACAAGGAGCCGTTGCGTAATGGGTTCGCTTATATTACATGTATCACCCACTTTCGTTTTAGCTTTCTTCTTACAAGATTTGATAAAAAGCTCGCGCTCTACCTCCCAGAAGTCACATTAGCCGACATTTTGCAGATCGTTGGACTTGCTTAAATTGGGTTAATTTTTTTTGGAAATTATAAAATTTGGAAACTACTTGATTAGAAGATGCGTTTTGTTTAATCTTGAAGTAATTTTAATTTCATTTTTATTAAATATAATAAATATTTTATTCTTTTCAGCTGCAACTATAACTTCTTTTTTATTGATAAAAAAAACTTATAAACTGATAACTTCATCTAGAAAGATAAATACGGAGGATGCGAGTAGTAAAAAAAGTAAATAGAAAAACAAGGTAAATAGATCGATTATATAGCTAGAGAGTATCGTACGTTTCTATCTTCTCATCTTTTTCTTAAACTTTTGGCCCAAATTCGAGACATTCTTTTTGTCTGGTGAAACCCACTGATGCACTTTATCTTTCTAGAACAGGGAAATTATGAAAAAAATATTACCCGAAGGGAGATAGAACGAGAAACCATCGGGTTAACATGAGATTTTATTCCACTGTGCCACGCGTGCCAAGAAAGTCAAAAGCTCTTTAGCTTTCTATTTCTATCAAAAGCTTTATATTTAAATGTATATATTTTTAAATCTAACGTCCCTTTTAATGTCGCCGGACTTTAATTTTGCGCGTACACTTACGAGTAAGTGTACTTCCGGCAGCCACAAGCGTATTATAATATATTACTATAAAACATAACTTCATCCTCGCTAGATTCACTCAATGTCGACGTTATCCTTCCGTTTTATCAAACTGTCATCAATCTTGTCATGCTTTGAGGGAGACTGATGTAGCGAAGCTACTTTAGCTATCTACTTATTTAGTAATTTGATATTTGAATCCGAATGTGGATCAAATCACTGTTATATATATATAATGTCGATATTTATTGCTTGACTTCCTTTTAAGACGCCTACAAGATGCTGTTCGATAAAGTTTGTTAAAGTAACTATTAATTAAGAACATTGAGCTTCTTACGAAAAGCTAGTTGATTTTTGTTTTCTTTTAAACTATGTAGTTAAGTATGTACCTATAGCTGATAATTACTTATATCTTAAAGTAACTTAGTCGCCACGTTATTATATATTATTTGATATATTTTAAGTTATCCACTACTACAATTTAAAGTGTCTGCAAAAAAATACTAACAAGTAAAGCTGTTCAAGAATATTTACAGAATAACGATGTGTGGAATTAATGTCTATTGAATGTCACGTAGAATTTTTTCTATTTTAACTGAGTTAGTTTTAAAAACAGTTAAAAGTGCAACAAGTTACAAACACTGTAAGTACGTTTTGTATCTAAATATTAGTTTGAAAGTAAAACTTCCACTCACTGCTGTTTAATTACTGATGCGAAACTTCAAACATAATGGTACAAAACGTAAAAGTTGAAATATTTAAACCACTTTGCGGTGCAAGTTCAAATTAGATAAAGATAAGAGCAGTTTGCGAACCGAGAGCGCCTTGCTCGCGCCGCACGCCGCGTTTACAATAAATTAAAAATTTAATTAAACTACGAGAGGTCACACAAACTTTTGATAAATTTGCGTTTCATTCGCTTGTTATTAATTATCACAGGTTTTAGATACTAAGAATATGTGTCTGCGAGCAAATACGTGTTAGGTATATAAATGCTAATTAATTCTTGTTTAAATTATTTCAATTAAATATATTTACCCGCAATATGTAGGCAGGAAACTTCAACTAGCGTGATTTAGATGGAAACTTCGCGCGGTTTCTGAGTGCAGCAAGTTTGCAGAACTGTCTCACACATCCGCAGCAAATATCTGATGTAAGTAAGTATAATGATTGGCCTGACAAGTCCTGGCACACTATGACATACTTTTTACGTTTTTATTAAATATGTAAAGCGGGAAAGATTTTTCACCGATTTTTATTAAAGATCTTGCTTTTATAGAATTATAACTTCTGCGTGCGTACATAAGTACACACTCATATGTTTTTTTAGTATTTAATGATGTTAGTTTAACAAAATCAAAATACGTATTATAAAATACGGCGTCCACATTACTAAACTAAACATCTGTCCAAATTTCACGTTTCTACGCACATCGGTTATGGCTGTGCCTGCATCTTACCACAGTCAGTGGCAAAATCTCTATTTATATATATAGATTATTAAAATAATTGTAGCAGTCAGCTTAAAAAAACAAAAAAAAATTTACAATATATAAGCACAGAGGATAATTGTAACCCACAAAAATCGCATTTAGTTCATAATGCACGTATCAATTGCGCCATAAACACGTCGTAAATAATTGAATATACCACATAACTCTTTGAATAATTGGAATGGTTTTTGAGTCAGGCATATCGGGACAAGAATCAATAGGCAGACGCATATATATACTTAGAGGCTAAAGCTGTAACCAAATTAAAGATTTTGAAAATATTTTAATGTCAGCTAAAAATACGCTTTTCTGTGGCCTATGGTAAACTTTATATTACATACTAATAAGAATCATCACGAACAGCATTTTTTTCAGCATTTATTTATTTATTTTTTGCCAATCAACAGCTCATGTAACTTGTAATATTACATGAAAGTTCCTGTATCGGTCTGGTTCTGTTACAAATATCAATTACAGATATGTACGTTATAATATAGTTATAATATATCATTATATGACAACAACGGCTATTACGTTCAATTAACGAGCTTTCATAATTAAATGAATGGAGATGTTGGATTAGTGTGTCACAATGAGACAACTGTCGCGACTTAATCAAGGTAAATGTCGCTTTGTAACCACTAATTTGCTACAGTACCTATAGTGTGAATGTTTCGAAAATAAATATTATTTTGATGTTTTATCTATCAGTTAGCTTGTACATAATTATATATAAATGTATGTATGTACGTATGATCTAATTTGCTTTTGTCGGGCATGTTTGATTAAGTGTAGTTTGTGGAATCGAATACTTATTTTTTAAATATTTATAAATTTTTGGACTTCGCCGTCCAATATTTCTCCAACTTTCACACCATATGTCGCAGGTAGAGTAGATAAAGTGAGCCACGTAACTAAGATACTACATTCTCATTAAGACACGTCTGTTGTCCACTTTCCGTCGAATTTCTGAGGCACTGCAGGTTGAGTGGTGGAACACAACGCCGCGTATTGTCTCGTTAAAAGAGCGATTAGGGTTCTATTACATTAATGAATGTCTCCAGTAATAGATATTTTTTTATATCGTTTTTATACAGACAGCTATCAGTTACAAATTTTTTATATGTATAGATTTAGAGAACCCACAAGCGTTGCGTTAACAGTTGTACTGTTGTGCTTCTGTGCCACAATGCCCTCTTGTTCATATGTATAAAATACTATTAATTAAAAGTAAGTTACTATTTAAAGTAAAAAAACAAAAGAAAAATAATTGAATGAAAATAAAATGTGAATGAAACGATTGATATTATTATAATGAAATATTTTATTATTTTAATGAGATATCTTTCTTTTTACAGAGGAGGCTTGTGGTAGGTATTTAACGAAGAACGCCGTTGTCAAAGTTTTGGCTAATTAGGGAATTGTGCTTTTTGGAGAACACTTTTTGACACTTAACTAAAACCATTTAATATATTTGAATATAATAAATTTTTGTTGTTAAATATAAATATACCTTTGATTAAATTTTAAGTCCACTTTAACAGCACCTTGCCTCAATTAATTAAAATAAATATTTATAAAGCATAAATAAATAATCATACAATGTGTTAAACTTGTCTGATGAGATGTTGATGAATACGTTGTCAGAAGTAATATTTCTTAGAAAATATTCCTTTAAATATTTTTTAAATATTAATTTAAATTAATAAGTCTCAGATCCTCGCGACATGCCTCTTGCCTAAACTAAAGATATAGACAAAAATAAATTATCTGTAAAAATTAACGGATTTACTACATAATATTTGTATAAGTTAGCGAAAGCAATAGACGGCACAGGATATAAAGTTCAAAGTTTGTAAGTTGCGATTTAGTCGCGTCGAGGCGTGGTGGCATTAAACCGCTGTTTTCACCAAGCTATAAATTTAACTCAGCTTAGTATATAAGAGCAGACTTCATAAAATTATTTATAGAAGTAGAAATTTCTTTTTTCTTCAAAATGTATGTACTTTTATTGCTTCTGTTTTTTTTAACGATATTGTAAGCGTTTCTAATGTCTTAGGTAACTTTTTTAAATCTAGATATTTAAACTCCTGCATACTTAAACAAATAAAATATTTTATTTTATCAATTCCGAATTTTATATATATATATATATATATATAACGAGGAATTTGATTTTGTCAACATATTGCCTCGGTTTAATACTCGTTAATTAACTAAAGTGACGGACATCAATTGCTTCGTCTATGCAAGCGTAGGACCCAACTGCGGCCCCATTCATGAGCAATTGCTATTCCTATTATAATTGCATGCCGGATTCATTAGCGTAGAGCTTTAAAAAATTATGACAGTGCATGACTAGTAATAATATAAAAAAAAACAAATATTTTTTTTTATTATTTACATAATAATTTTGTTTTTACATTTTTTTAAAAAGATTGTGTGTAAATTTGTAGAATTCCACCGATTACTTTTACTCTCTCTCAGTGTAAAACAATGCAAAGCAAATCTATTTTTTACAATGATAAACATCATCCCTTCAGCAGAATGATATTTCAAAACAGCGACGTACCCTCATTGTTGCCTCAAGTATTTTCGTCATCTTGGACTTGTTTCATTACATTTTGATATTAATATGATTTAGATAAAATTAATAAGTATGTTTTCCTCCGACTGAGTATTTCTCAGCCGTTAAAACAAAACAAAAGAGAAATATTTTCCTATATCCTGCATGTAACAGCGTAGGCAGAAGAAATCAAGTATTAAGACACATCGTTCCGCCATTTCCGCCGATTTTTTGATCCATTGCGTGTTGAATGTCGGAACTCAACGCCGCGCTTTGCCTTGTAACCAGATTGAAGAAATGAAAGTAATGATTCATTCCCCCAAGTGGGGATCAAACCTATAACCGTCCCGTTTACAGTTACACATCAAATATTAGTAAAGAAACATTTATTAACATTTGAATAAAATAAAGAAACATCGAATTTATTTCGACATTTTAGTAATTTCGGTTCAATTTGTTTTTCATTTTCTTAACAAAACATCATTCTTGATCACTTTTGTGTGACGCGCATATACTTGTTTATTCATGGCGACCTGCAATTCCTGTTTGCTTGTGTCGTATGTAGCCTGTGTGGGAGTCGTCACACTCTAACGAATTTTGGGGAGAACCAATATGAAATATTCGTTATATATATAAAATATTAAATATATATAAAATATTCGTCTTCTTCGGGTCGCTTCTAAGGGTCGCTTCATGTTCATTTCGTTTCGGTGTGTTTCCGTTTATAGTAGATGGACATATTTAAAGTAAACTTAGTTACTATACATTCTGTATAGTAACTAAGTTTACTTTTAATATGTTAAGTTAATATAGAAAATTGTAAAAATATATTACATATAATGCAAAATATACAGTAAAAAGTTTTTTTTTTCATTTCGCGGAGATTATCCACACTGTAGTATGTGTAACGCAGCTACGAATAGACACCAATAACTTAAACATTTTGCCGCTAATACCTATGACTCGATTTCGGAATGAGGCGTGTACGGTGGTGTCCCCGCGGATAGGTTTATGTCTGCGTGCATTCTTAACAAATGGCGTTTTATTTTACAACGATAATTTTACTTATTTTAATTATTTTGATTGATAAAATAACTTTCTAATTTTTGGAAAAGTCTCTTTTGTTTTAATTGTCTTTTAATTGGCTTTTATAGACTAGTTAAAATTGTGGTTTCATTTAAAATGGTGATGACATAAACACTATTAAAATATTATATTTTATAGCGTATATCTATATAAAACTAGTGTTTATACACAAGGCCAGTTGTTGTGGGTTCGATCTCCACCCGAAGAAATGAAATAAGTTATTTAATATTTTCATTTGATCGCTCTGATAACGAGACAAAGCGCGGCGTTCGGTTTTAACTACTCCACACGTAACGCCTCCAGAATTGGGTAAAAAGTGGGCAACAGAAATGCCATACGGAGACGCAGAATAGTAGAACGGAGTGTCTTAACTCTAGGTTCCCAGGGTCCCTCTGCCTAACTGTGCTATAATGATGGAGATGTAGCAGTTGTCGCAGCTTTGTGAGTTTTAAAACTTTTGAAAGCATAGACTTTGTGCATATACTAACAGAGTATATTTTCATTTCAACTTAATTCAATATACTAACTGTAAACGCAATTTCATTGCCACGCTTACGAGTAGTTAGTTGGACGAAATGCGATGTCAACTCTGTCACCAAAACAATGTTCTGGATTCGGAAGAAAGGGAAGAACAGAGTGTCATAACACTACGTTTTCCTATGTAGAAGCCTATCCTGTAATTTCCGGGGCAAGCGTGATGCTTTAAAAAACGTGATTTCAATTTTTTTGTTCTCTACATTTGTTTACTATTTTTGGATTCAATCTAGATATTGCAATATGGCTGATGCAGGATGATTCATTACTAAACCAACAATCAAATATTTGTATGAAAAACAAATATTAATTACTATATATGTATAACTATAGAGAGTTGTTAAGTCGAAATTTTAGTAACTTTTTAATAAATAGCTGCTCTGCAAAATTTATTTTGTGAAAAAATGTACGTGCTTTTACTTTGTGTGGTTTCCTATTTTGCTCAGTAAAGTTTGTTATTTAAAATTGTAAAAGCTCAATTAGACATTGTTATAGTTCATAATTACGTTCATAATATGATGTTATTAACAAAAATACATTAAAATAAATTTTGAATTATTATAAGCAGCCAGTAGCAATAAATATAAATATATATAAACCTCTATGTTCTTTATATATTTGACTTAGATTGTATTTAATTTATTTTAGTTTTCTTATTCATTTTTTATTATTTTAGCTTCACTTGTATGTAGGCAGAGGCCTGCCTGTCGGAACCTGATAACTTCCATTCTTTCCTTTTCGCCGAAGCCATCGCGTGTTGAATGACGGCACTTAACGTCGCGCTTTGCGTCGTGGTAACGAGGGAGCGAGGAAATAAACTTATTAAATGCAACCCACATACTGTCACGTTCACGAGCTCGCGCGACGAGTGCCTACAAAAAAAATTGCAATAGGAAGTTCTAAAGGGCACAATATAGAATTACGTAGCATCGAGAGCGTAATCTAGGTATGCATTAAGCGTTAAAGCCAATTAGAGCTTGTCAAACGTCATTTGTACTGCGGCGTCTTTGTGTGACGTTGGAACTTTGTTAACGATCGTCATTTGTGTTAACTAGGCTCATGATGGAGCGCGCCGTACCGTACTACGTACACGCTTGTACACGCCTGTGCCCCTGCGAGCTGCGCTACGACTGGACTGTTGTTGTTGTTACTGACACTAATGTTATATTGTTGTTTGTCCAGATTAAAAAGAAAAAATTGGAATGGGCGAGTGGGAATAAGCCCAGTTCTTTTTTTCTACCGAAATTCATAATTAACGACGCATTCTGAGAGTCCTCCGGCAATTATAAAAAGATTTTGTTTAATAATTCTCTTTTTTATTCAACTAATAATAATGTTAATAGAAAAATACTAATACACCAAATCGGCCTTTGTTTTGTTTGAATAGACCTATGTTTTTGTACCTACCTGTGCACTAAAAGCTGCAAGATTTGAAAAACATTGAACCCCTGTTCATTTGTCAGATACGACACAACTATAGTTTAAAAAGTTTTACTATTCCAGTAGATACGGAGTACATTAATGGTATATTTGAATCAGATCGGATCAGTATATTTGCAGCGCGCTACACTCAACTGCACGATCATTTACTTACGAGATAAGAATTGTGAATTGATAAATAAGTGCACTGACTATTTATAATTTACAATATACAAACAAAAAAGTAAATATACATCCTGTCAATAATTAAATTGTACAGTTGTACATTATGTAAAAAGACTCGAGAGTAGTAACAACTAAAGATAATTAGTATTAATATAATTATATTCGTATATTTTAATATATCAATTGCCCAATGTAGTGAAATATGAAAGCATTTATAATAATTTGGAGCTCTTGTAATTTAATGCTGTTTCCGATATTCACTGCTTAATAATATTTTAATTAAATTCAATATATATACATATATATACAGTATTAGGTCGGTATAAAATTATACGATATCTTTTGTTTATATAAATTATTTATTAGGCCAGTCGTGGCTCAAGTGCATGAACGTGCGACTGTAAGCGCGAGAGATTTTAATTTTATTCGGTCTGCCGTCTGGGGAACGAGACAATGCGCTGGATTGAAGTCCCAACTGAACACACAATAACTCCAGAATTTGGCAGAAAATAGGGAACGGAAGTGTTTTAGTGAGAACGGAGTGTCTTACCACCAGGTTCCCAGATGTTATGATGTAATGAGTTATCACTCACATGACACCTAGGAACCTCGGGAAAAGTTGTAAAGTTAAAAGTCATATAAAATATTTTGATTAAAAATTTAAATTTTTATTTTATTCTATATATAACATATAAAATAGATTTCGAAGTTTTTTCAGCTTCATGTTCTTGACTTTCATTCCAAATTCAAGACTTTATATACCTACTGGAACAAGGAGCACAAGAACACCTCACACTTTGTATATCTACCACAATAGCCTCAAAGTTTAAAATATAAACGTATATATTTAATATATAAGCGGATATATATTTGCCACACGTGAGCATGTGTGGTTCCGCTGCACTGTTAGTAACTTAAATGCATTTCCCTAGGTGTTAATACTCTGTTCTAAATTCTAATCTACCACGAAATTCTATGCACAGGTACGTATGTATGTACATTGTGCATTTACGAGGATATTTAAAAGTTAAACTATAAATAAACTTTATATATAACAAACCTTATGCTTAATATTTTATGAATAAAGTAGTATTTATAGGTGTTCACAAATGTTTTAATATGATCGTTACTAAAATTAGGTAGGTATTTGGTACTTTTATGAAATAACTAGTCGAGAATGAATATCTTTTTCATTGTAAATATAGTATAAACTAACTAGCGACCCGCTCGCGGTTTCGTTCGTATGTAATGTAATACTCGTTTTCTCGTACTCGTCCCAGAGATATGCAGAAACGGATCGGCTCATGGAGCTCATGCAATTGCCTATCGATATATCCTTTGGGGTCTTCAGACTACTGAGCGTCGTGCCTATTAAGCGCGGCAGTTGCAGAACACCTGCATCTCGTAGCGTAGGTACTTGTAGGCACTACAAGTCAGCAGATTGGTATGGGATATGTACATTTTACTCATTTTATTCCTGGGGGCAGGTTTGCTTCTGTTCTGATGATTCTAATACCTTTGCTGCTGCTATTGCTGACGTGGTTCTACAGGGCGTGGAATTTTATTTTCCTGTATCTTTCATAATTATTAATTTCTCTTATATTATTACTAAATGTATAAAAAGATATAATGTAAAGAAAATGCAATACAAATAATCAATCAAAAAAAAATTACCGTTTAAGCATTATGTTTTCTCCACAAGGAAAAATATTTATGATTTATTTACTACGAATAAATATTTTCGTAATACTCGTATACTATTGGAGAAGCAATTTTCCTTACACGGACACTTACATTATTGCACCTTTTATTTTAGTGGTCTGGGGAAAACTAGCTCCAGACAATTTCATAGCTTCCACGAAGTAAAGGGATATAGGTAGTTTGTTCTAAATTATAGCCTATTTATCCGACGAAAGTAAATTCAACACAATCATTCCCCGACGCTGTCCCGTTGTGCTACGACAGATTCGGCCATCAATTAGACTGTATGCGCATATTGAAAAACCAGCGGTGGAGTGTTATTGATGCTTATTTATTTCATATTCATTGGTGCCCATGTCGTGGCGCAGGGACACAAAGGTGTGACGGTAAGTGCGACAGATCGTGGGTTCGTGGGTGAGACTCAAGGAAACGTAATATATTATATTTTCATATCTTGGCTCTGTTGTAGAGCCAAAACGCAGGGTTGAGTTCCGCCACTCAACACGCAATGATTCTAGAATTTGGCAGACTATGGGAGCGGAAAATCTTAACACTTACTTAACTTATAAATACCGAATTCGTGTGCAAATATATTTTTTAACAATTAATGTATGAATAATTTTCTTAAAAATAAAAGGTAGCAATGTTTACTGTAGACTGAATTCTTTTTTTGGGTATTCTCTTTTCCTTGCCCTGATTACGAGGCAAATAGAAATAGAACTTGAGATCAATACGTAGGTATTGATGTGATGTGACTTCATAATACACCTACTATGTAATTATTTCATTTATTCCATATTTATTTAATTTTCTGTAGAATGCGAAGGCGAATATTTACAGTATTTTAAAATGCGATCTAGCATTATAATTTCGATGACCTTCGACAGTTATAAGCTTAGCTCAAAAAATATTTTTATATCCGCCTCGCTAAGCCGGGCAACTGCACGTGATCCTTTATTAACATGTATGTTTGTGCAGTCAAACATGGCGCGGTCACTAGAGTCACTGCTCGTTACAAACTTTCAACTTCAGGTCCACATACGTTTTTCGAATAAAACACAATTTGAATGTAAATACAAAGAATCAATAAAAAAGTAAAATTACAAGAAATAAATTACATTCTTCCAAATATATTTCGTTTTAAATATATTTCGGCGGTGTTGCATCCCCATGCAACACCGCCGCCCACGAGCCCTCGTGGGCGGCGGTTATCACTTACCATCAGGTGACCCGAACGCTCGTTTGGCTTGTCCTCTCCCATAAAAAAAAAAAAAAAAACACGATTTTTTTTGTCTAATTGAATTCAAAAATTATTACTTTGTTATAAAAGCTCTAATTAATATGACGAGCATGGCGTCATGTGTGTCAACTTGCATTTTTTTATTTTCTAAAAAGTAAATTGAGTGATTAACAGCTCTTTAGCTTATTATACAAGTAATTAGAGGAACTTACTTCAACTTGTTAAGAATATAAAAACGATTTTCCTAGAATTGTTATACAGCAGATCGATAGACGCTTCGGGCAGTTCATGATGCCAGTTCTTTCGCAGCCCCAGGGTAATAACGCATAATGAATCCATAATAGAAGTGTGCTGTTACGGTTTTATAATTATTTACTTTGCATGATCTATTATATGCGAATAAGTAGTAAGTAGAAAATAATTATTTTCAGAGAAAAAGCAATATATTTTTGTTGTAGCTAGCACTTACGTTAGTCTATCGCCATAGGTCCCCACCATCACAGTCAAAATAGTTCTAATAATAAATCCATGTCTATATTACACGTCACATTTTATATATTCTACTTTAGTAGAAGTCTCCATAAGTCAAATATATTATTGTGAGGCCAAAGAGAGTCATTAGTATAAACAAAAGTGATATAAATTTATAAGAGAATTAGATAGAAAGGCCATTTTCGAATTTTCGTTTGAGTTATAAAAGTTAGGAAGTTGTAATTTGGTGGCGGTACGGCGCGGCGAGGCACAAAACTACCGTATTTTCATCTCGGGGTAAGTTCGCCTTCATCCTGAGAATGGGGAAATTAAATTCATTAGACGTGTTAGTTCCAAACATGTTTTATATTGTCGAGTTTCTTAAACTATTTCACTATTTAGTTTTTAATTATAAACTATGTTTTCTATAACTCTCGTTACACTGATTTGGACATTTATATTACACGTCCTTAAATATCTTTTGACATATTCATAGTTCATCGGCTAGCCATTCGGCTTTGTAAACTTTGTGTTGATTTCTATTATATTTTAGGTAAAATAGCTTCGAGGCAACAAAAAAATATTTATTATTTTTCCATTTGTTATACCCGTAAATCAGAAATCCAAAAGACAATGGAAAAATAATTCACAAATTGCAAAATATAACTGCTAATATATCGCGTCGAGTATCGTTCACCAATTAAATTAATCGGCGATCGTCAATTACTTCACATGTGCACAGTATATGTGAGTTGGGGGCAACTGCGGCCCGCTATTCATGTGCGATTGCCATTCACCATTATTGCTGATGTGCTGATGTCAGATGGCTTCGGGACCTCTGCGGCTACATTATATGTAACGTGTAATAGGTACATTTACTAACTAATAGGATAGAAGACCGAACGTTTGCGCTTGAATAAGTACCAATATTTTAATAGAAATATTTTTACTTTGAAAAAAGAGTAAGATTTTGTTCGTGTTTGCAAATAATTTTAATTTTTTATTTACGATAAGAGAAAATATCACAGGTCTAACAGAAATATAAGCTTGCAAGTTTCTAATTTCTATAAAATTAAAAATCTTTTACAGTTTCTTTACATTATATACATTGTCTGTATTAATTAAAAAATATTATTATTTTGTTTTCTTTTTATGCAAAGTAAGCAGATTACTTGCAAAACTACTAAAAGAAACATAAAATTCCATGCTTAAAATAAAATGGCTTAGTGGCTAATAGCACTATACGTTTGTAGTATGTATGTATACATATAAGCTGATATCTTAATCCCACAGTTTCCTTAATAGGTGTCATTTCAATTGTGATTTACTCAATGTGGATTGCGTCTGGGTTTTTAACTTGTGTCTAAATTTAATATGCATATTTTTTATATTTATGTCATAGATGATGAGAAAAAAATAAAAATCGATATTTAGATTTTCTTATATAAGAACTTGCAATACAAGGCGTTAGGTTCCAAAGCCTCGAAAGTTTGGCGGAGAGTGAGTAACGGAGTGTTAACACTGGGTTCTCTAGTGCTACCCTGGTATATGCAGGGTACATCGTGAAGCTAAAAAAAATTCTATGCGAATTGTGTGAAGTTCAATTGGAAAACTAAAACATGATCTTAAAAGGACGTCTTGTTCCGACTAGGCGAGGGCGTCATGAATTAGATCTAGGAACGACTCGATCTAATTTAAATGAAAATGAAGAAGCTATTTACTTACTATTGTGTGACACGTCGGAACAGTGTACTCATTATACGTAGAACACCATATATATTTTAAATATTGCTTTTAGAATTCCATTTCTCAAAAGAAAAAATTGGGACCAGATGACGAGACGATATTGACTTTGACTTTGTAACCATATTGTAGAGAAAGGAATAAATTGTAAAATTTAGTATAATACTTAAAAAAATAGGAAAATGTAAATAATGAACAATAAACCATCTGTTAATTACACGTGCCAATAGCCATGATTGTGTTTAAGTAAAAGCTGGCCTAACCATTTTTTCTTCTATTTCGTATATCATCATTTTCTTTTAAATGATGTTGGGTTCACTTAAACCTCTACAATTTATTAACAGTCCAATCATGTATCACTCCTAAAAATATAAGTTTTATTAATAAAACATCTGCGGATTTTGGCAGTCCTACTGTCTCGTACTCTTAGAAATCTACCCCCAAGATATCGCATGTTCCATTATATAATGTTGTAGCGTCGCTGTTAAGATATTTGTAAATTAAATACGATATTTGATCATTTCAAATGATTTATTTTAAAATACAAACTTAAACTAAATGTGAATATAAATTTAGTACAAAATTTTTCTTATACCATATACTGTTGTATAGTGCTATGTTGGAAATAATTATTTGCTGTTGCGCATTCAAGCATTTCGGATAATTATTTAGTATATCAGAATGAGTCAAAGTTTATTTTCACTGAATATTTGTTATATTTATCAATATTTTCGTCGATTTTTTTACTTTTATAGTTGGTTTTTTTTTGTTAAAAATGATTTTCTCTATTCATGTTTTGGTTTTATTACCAAAAAGAACGCTTTCCATAAATTTATTTCGTTGTAAAAATGTATTTAATGAAACAAAATGATGTATTGCTGTATTAATTATGATGATGAAAAGAAATAAATTAGGAATAGAAAAATATAATAGTATAAATAGCGTCAGTAGAATTACCGAAATATGGCAGTCTGCTATGGACAGCTTTATAAAACCAACCAGGTTAATAAATTTTAACTTCCTGAGTAGAACCCAAATATTTGTTGATGAATGATAATATATATTATTAAATATTATTACTATAATAGTTCTGTTTTGTTTGTTTATGCAAATACATTTAAACGAAACAAAATGTAATATTAAATTTGCCTAATATTTAACTTGCCTACAATTCAGTACTAAGTACATGTTTATCAAAAAGTAAACGCATATAAAGTAAGCATATTGTAGCATGACAAAATTTTTTTTTTTTTTTTTTTTTTTATGGGAGAGGACAAGGCAAACGAGCGTTCGGGTCACCTGATGGTAAGTGATCACCGCCGCCCATGACTCCGTGCAACACCAGAGGAGCTGCAGGTGCGTTGCCAGCCTTTAAGGTGGAGATGAAGGGCACCGGGGCCCGGCATTACCTAATGCGAAACACAGTGGCAAGGGCCACTACTTCACGCCGGTTTAAGATGCCGGGGGTGGTATTGAATCCGGTCGAGTCTGCCCATGCATGTTGCCATTACTGGCGACGTGACTCTTCCACACGTACTTTAGTCGCCTCTTACGACACCGACAGTACCAGGGTGATCCTATTCTAAGCCGGGACCACACGGCTGACTTCACCAGAGCGAAGAAATGAAAACATAAATAAATATTTTCTTTCCTCGAGTGGGAATCGAACCCGCAACCAGTCGATTGTGCAGCACAATTTGTACCACTGCGCCACGACCAGACGTTTACTATAGCATACCAAACAAAAAATACATCCGGGACAAGTAAAAAAATTTCAATCGGGCAAAATTCCGGAAATTACATTTGACTCGTAAGCCTGAGAACCGCTACGTCTACAAATATTCTTATTATTTTCATGTCACTGTTTAAATTTTGACGAATAATTTGTTATAGGAGAAAACTTCGCCGGTGTTATGCAAACATGTTTAAATAATATATTCACATCTTCACTCTGGTGATACTTACAAATAAATTTTAAGTTTGCAAATGCAAGTATATTTTCTACATTTGTACATTTCTGTGTTATAAAAATATATCTTTCCATAAATACTGACACATAAAAAACTCGATTGTATCTGGATTTGCGATATACGCGTTGAAAGCCACAACTAGAAAAATTTATCAAACAAATCTCATCGATCTTCCCACGTACTGGTACTATTTTCCTTTAACGTGATCGATCTTATGACAATGGTTAGAGCAAAGAAGCGTTAAAGATATTTTAGAAATAAATAAAATATATGAGACCGTCGTGGCGCAGCGGGTCAAGCCTGTGACTGTTGTGAACGCGACGGTTGGTGAGTTCGAGGAAGTGAAGTATTTATTTACATTTATAATTTCATTTCTTCGCTCTGGTGTCGAGGCAAAGCGTGGCGTTGAGTTCTGTCACTAAGTCTCCAGGTTCTTTCTGCCTACCGCAGAAAGGCAAGGTACAAAAATCTTTCTATCAATTGTACAGGGAAATAAAAAATATTTGTATTTATAGATACATTATTGAATCTACTGATTAAATTCTTTTAGATTCTACTTTTCTAGTATTTCTTGTTGTTGTTTTTTAATTATCGGTGTGCACCGAGCGCTGCAATAGATGAAGATGTTATAATGACGACAGATTGCTATATGATACGAAAGCAATAACTATAGAATGGGGTAGAATATATCACATTTTTAAAAATATTTTATGCTTATAAAATTGAGAAAGCATTATTAGTTTTTTATTTTTAATTAAAAATATAGCATTGGCAGCTGACCGAAACATAAAAGGTAGAAAAATCACTGTATATATTAAAATAAAATCTAACCCATTTCTTAAAAATCTTATTTACTAAACGAATTGCATACTTTTTAGAAGAATTTGATGTCATGTTCTGTTATTCATGTGATTCATGTCTAATTACAGACTGGGAAAGTTATATAACGTTAAAACTTCGTGTATTACAACAAGTATATTTTCAACTCACAAAAATAACATTCTGATTTTTATGCACATGTCAATTGCGTTTAGAAAACGTCACAAATAATTGAATATAAATCAAGAATTCTTGGAATAATATTTATTTTTGTGTCAATTTACGACAATAATTAAAAGACAGAGAAATATTTACTCGGAGGTTAATTAAAGCTGTAATCAAATTACAGATCTTCAAAATATTTAAATATTATTATTCGGCCTGGCCTATTATTCAAATTGTCTATGGAAAATGTTATTATAATAATATATATAATAAAATAAGACGATACAAGCTTGTACGTAATTTATCACCAGTTCACTAAAGTCAATGCCTTAGACCTGAGAAGAAACTCAGGACTTGTTTTTAAATCAATTCTATCCAATAATATATATAGTATTCAAGAAGAATTAATATGCCGTTTGGCAACAACATACTATAGCGACTATTTATATGAGAACAACGGCTATTACGTTCAATTAACGAGCTTTCATAATTAAATGAATGGAGATGTTGGATTAGTGTGTCACAATGAGACAACTGTCGCGACTTAATCAAGGTAAACGTCGCCTTGTAACCACTAATTTGCCAGCTTCAGTATGTACTACATAATATTCTTTATTGTGCTAAACTTACATAAGAAAATAACATTAAAAAATATTTAGTTCACAAAGGTGGACTTATCTCTATGAGAGATCTCTTCCAGCCGACCCGTGGAAGTGTATGAGTTACAAGTAGCGGGTGAAATCATAGTACAATTAAGTGATTACTTTAAAACTTTTATTTAATTAATCACAAACAAAACAAGATACACCTATTATAACTTATTATAACATATAAATACATAATTAAAACAAATAAATATGACGATATACATATATGCGTATAATTATATGATAGATGTATATAATAAAAAATACATAGATATACGAGATGAACATGTGGAAGTTTACTATACTTTCAATATTTAATAATTAGTGAAAAATTGTGTGAGAATGTGGAGTTGGAGTCAACCTAAGCACAAGTATTTAAATTTTTAACACATATGCTTATTAAATTAATTAAAATTAGTAAAAAAAAAAAAAATATTGAAGAGCTCTTAAAAACACGTCTTTGCTGTTGCGTGTCTATATAATGACTCAGTCATGTCTCGTAAATTAATATTGTACTCGTATCTTGGTTCTGTTCTTCTACCCTCACCTGGTTCTGTCGGACACATTTGATTGAAGGAGAATCCCTAAACCTTTGGATTCTGCTTACATTTCTTCACAGTATTAATCACAATATTTAAACAAAACTATAAAAACTACCGATTACTTTTGCTCGGTGTAAAATAACGCAAACATCTATTTGTTACAAAGATATTTCTTTCCCTCAGCAGAATGATATTTCAAACTAGCGACGTAACCTCATTCTTGCCTCAAGTATTTTTAATAATTATATTTTCGTCATCTTGGTATTACGTCATCAGTTTTTTATATTAACGTGATTTAGATAAAATAGATAAGTTTATTTTACTCCGACAGTAATTACTTAACTGTTAGAATAAAAAGAAAAATATTTTTTTCCGCTTTACGCTGTATCCCTCATATAGCAGGGTAGGCAGGGTAGGCAGGGGACCCTAGTGTCAAGACACTCCGTTATCCACCTTCCGCCAATTTTCTGAGATATTACGTGTTAAGTGACGGAACTCCACGCCACGCTGTGCCTTATTACCAGGGTGAAGAAATGAAAGTAAAAATTCATCCCTCGAACCCACAACCGTCGCGCTTAAGTCAAACTCTTGTACCACTGTGCCACTGTAAAAATATTGATTAACACTTAACAATGAATTCATTTCGGTTCAATTTGTTTTTCATTTTCCAAACAAAACATCGTCTCTGATCACTTTTGTATGACATATATACATAGTTGTTTATTCATCGGGACCTACAATTCCCGCTTGAGTGTATCGTATGTAGCCTGCGCGGTTGTCACGACACTTTTGAACAAATCTCAACATCAAGAGTCGCTCCATGTTCAATTACGTTTTGGTGTGTTTCTGTTTATAACAGATAGAGTTGATAATTAATTGTAGTATATATAATTAATATAGAATATACCCTAAAAAATATACAAACGCACCTATTTATATAGGTTTATAATAACTAGCGTTTATTCTCAGGAAATATCCATGACTTCCTAAGTGGATGAGAAAAAACAGACACAGGTACACTAGATATACTCGTAGGTACCATATAACTGATATGGGTACCATATAGGTACCCTTCAGCTGTGTAACATTAATATATATGTATATATGTTTATATAATAATATATTATATGTATATATAACAATATATGTGTATATGATGTATTTCGATAGAATGTCACAATTTAATTTGTTATTATTCTATAATTTTTTTACATTATTTGTTCCTGATGATGAAGCGATTGTTGCTGTACAACTGCGACTGTAAAAACTTATGAAGTAAATCACTGTGGCGACTGACTCTAAACGCAATAATAGTGGGTTCGATCCCCACGCAGTAGAAAGAGTAATTTTCATGGCCCCGCTCAGGTAGACAAAGTGCGATGTCGAGATCTGCCAACAAAAGAACGTCTCAAATTCGGCAGAAAGCCTACGCAGAGCTAGAGCTACTATGCTATTTGCGGAACAAGTGTCTAGCTATAAAAAACGTAATTTGTAACATTTTCACTCTACATTTGTTTACTATCTTAATATTAATTACTATATATGTATAACTATTGAGAGTTGTTAAGTCAAAATTTTAGTAACATTTAAATAAATAGCTGCTCTGCAAAATTTGTTCACTTTCACTTTCGTTCTGTCACGTTCACAGTCACACGGCCGCACCCCTGCCTGCGATTACGATGTACGTAGTTCTTAGCACACAATATAGAATTAGGTAGCATCGAGAGCGTAATCTAGGTATGCATTAAGCGTTAAAGCCAATTAGAGCTTGTCAAACGTCATTTGTACTGCGGCGTCTTTGTGTGACGTTGGAACTTTGTTAACGATCGTCATTTGTGTTAACTAGGCTCATGATGGAGCGCGCCGTACCGTACTACGTACACGCTTGTACACGCCTGTGCCCCTGCGAGCTGCGCTACGACTGGACTGTTGTTGTTGTTACTGACACTAATGTTATATTGTTATTTGTCCAGATTAGAAATACCACATTGGAATAGTCGAGCCGGCATGACCCTTCATTTCGACGTGAGTTCTTCATTCCGAACGAAATTCAAAACAGAGGACGTATTACGCGAGTACTCTGCTAATTATAAAACTATTTTGTAACTATAATATATTATATCAAATAGTACTTACATATAAAACAAGTTACTAGAAGCTACATTCATGTTTTTATTATTATTTTTCTATATATCTTATATTTATATATATATTTATATCTTTATTCTTCAAGTGATCACAAATAGTTCTCAGAACCACAAGATGAGAGTTATTCCTAAAATATTTTAATTTACATTAGTGCTACAAACATTGAGTGAATGGAAAAAGTAAACAGGAAATCCGCACGAAGTCAGTACTTTGAGAACATGTTATATTTATTTAGTATTTCCTGGGAAAACGTTACTTAACTTGCCGAGCTGTCTTCCCGTTCAAGTTGGACTCTTTCACGATAAATTTTATCAAAACATCACATAATACTAAATAGTATTTTAAGTTATATTTTATACATCTTTTTAAAATGACACGTCAATTTACGATACGTTTGTATCGTGGTGTGTTCAATAACTAAATATTTTTCAATTATTTTTGTTATAATTTTTGAATTGAAAAATCATCACCGCTTTTTTATCATCTTCTGTTTCTTTTTTTAAACTCTTCTGCTTTATTATATTAGTACAGATTATACTGTTCATCTATATTACGTTTACGTAATTTAATGATTATAATTATTCAATAGCCAGCCACTCACTTCATTAATAGATAGATTTCACAGAAATTTATGTTAATAAATATTCATATCGAAGAATATATCTACTATTGCTTTGAAATTGCAAGCTATTAAAGCAATGTAACGGTTGAACTAATTGATACGTTTCGCGAAATGTTCACTTTATGTCGATACGTACAGGGCAATATATAATAGTAGTTATTTACCCACGAGTAAAATAACTGATTCAGTTTCAATTCAGTTACAATTTTCATTTCATCTTCGTAAGTATATATTACGTTATAGTTGATTTTCTAGTCTATCTTTCTAGCGGTAACAAGAGCTCAGCTCTTGTTACCGCCAACTATCAAATTCTTTTAATGTATAATTTGATGTATTAATTAAGTGACATATGATAAAGTAAATTTATGCCGTAATTTATCTCCTCCTGGAGAGGAGAGGCCTTGAGCGTCGCGTTTAGTTATAGGATAAAGGGGGTAGAACAAAGTGCGACGCTCAACGCCAGCACTCGACGGAGTGGGAAATAGTCGGAAACCTAGTTAGTATTGATTTGACACTTGTAAAACAAAAACTGGTAGGATAAATAATATCCCCACAGAAAGTAACCATAAAATATGATATACCTACTTCATCTGAATATATTCGTAGCTTTTCGTCGTATTTAGTTTAGAATAATTTTACATTCGATGTACAATATATATTACTTTGTACATTGTACATGTGATATGGTACAGAATAGATAGATGCAGAAAGCCGTTCCTCTGAATGGTATATCGCAGCTAACACCTAATGGGTCAGTTCATGTCTTTGTATAATTTAGGAATCTGAGAACACTATTGCCAGCAGTTGGCGAGTGAACGTAATCTATGTAAATATTAGGCTCTCACAGAAACGTACCAGTATGTGCCTACAATACATACTAACTGTTCGCAATTACGTAATGATTAATTATAATTAGATTAAGAGGTTTTTAAATTAATTTTTGAAATTGAGAAATTGTATATTTGTTTTATATCTTGAGTACCTACCCTAAATGTTTGACCTAAAATCAAATAAAAAAGATATTTTTTAAAAGTTCATTGTATTTATAAACATAAATAACTGTGCCAAAAAATTGTATTATTTATTAAAATAGTACAAACGTTAATAAATAGTATATAACATATAGGATCATTCAATCATACCAATGCTTCTTCACCTCGGATGAAAACTAAAAACACCCGCATGAAACGTGAACCGTGCCTTACTTTGTTACATTTTATGAGGCAGAGTTAAAAATTTTGCTTTGACTTTTATATTTCTATTCACAAAATTTTTTAGAACGGAATGCAAAACTTCAAACGAGTGAAAACAACAGCGTGTAGTAATGGCTGAGTGCATCGATTTAGTGCGTTCCAGTCTCTTGCCTTTGTTTGTCGTTTTACTTTATAGATGAAATAAAACATTCGGTTGCATTAGATGGGGGAGTACTATATATAAACTGTTACAGCCATTTAAACCATTAAAGTTAAGTTCTATACATAAATAATTAATTAATCATTTTCTCTCTTGTCTGCGAGAAGTTACAAACTACCGGCGTCGCTGGCTTGTTGTGTTAAGACACTCCGTTCCCCACTATCCGCTGAATTCGAAGGCATTGCATTAAATATTTCAAGATTTTAGTTCAATAAGTAAAAAAATTATTGAGTTAAAAATTGTTTAGCTATTGCATATCCATCCCAGCGCTGGTCGCCTACAGCGGCAGGTGCGCGATCACCGCGTTGATTCTCATTCCGGGAAAAGTATTATTTACTTATAATGTTTCTCTGTGAATATATATGGAAAGGAGGTTATAGTGCAAATAAGCAATTGAAAAAGCTTAGTATTTAAGTATTTTGTTTTCCCATGAGGAAAAATATTCGTATTTTGTTTACTATGAATGAATGCTTTCGTAATATACTGTTGGAAAAGCAATTTTCCTTACACAGACACTTACATTATTGCACCTTATATTTTAGTGTTCTGAGGAAACTAGCTCCCGACTGTTTTATTGCTTTCAAGAATTAAAGGGACTGAGGTAGTTTGTTCTAAATTATACGTATTAATTTTATCCGCTTCACGTTTTTTACAACAACAACAACAAAGCCTGTGCTAGCCTGCCGACCCGAAAGGAGGATTTAGTGTTAAGACATGCCATTCTCTGTTTTTCGAAATATTGAGAGTTGAGTGGTGAAACTTAACGCCACGCTTCATCTACTAGAGCTGAAAAGAATATATATTCATTCTACGGAGTATGAGGCTGTCCCACTGTGCTACGTCGGCTTCGATTATTATACATACATACAAATGTATAAATATGTATTCTATAGATTTTTTTTATTTGAAGCCGTGGCAGTACAGTGGCACAGTAGCATGTGATTGTAAACACAACTTATCAATAGGTTTTCTCTGTTTATCTTGTACTAGATACAGTGAAAAGTAAAGTAGAGAATCTTAAAAAAAAATACTATATTAAATTTTTTACACAATCAGAGATTTTAATTGACCTGACAGAGAATATACGTATTGTATCTCTAAACGTATATTCACTTCTTTCCATATATGACAAAGCACTTAAATAATTACATTTAATATTAAAATCGAAGAACTGAAGTTTCTTTTTTTAAACAATTATGCATTATTTTTAATTCTTTTTACTGTTATTTACTCTTAAGTTGAGATAAAATGACCTTCTGAACATCATCCTCTTGCTCACTTACAAGGAATTGTGCTAATAGAAATAGTATACAATAAAGAAGTATGTAGACCATTATGCCTCATCTCAACACATTATACAACGTGACAAGTGAAGTGTATCTATAGATATACATTATAAATATATATAAAATTAAATAAGTATTATATATAATTGAATTCAATAATTCGATAATTCAACATGATATAAATGTGTGGAGTAGTATGCGGTGTAATAAAATGTTAAATTGCAGTCATTATGCGTTCATTATAGTTCGTAACGAATAGACAATATTTAAAGTCACACCAACTGCAAATTTATAACTCGGTGTATTGCAGTCACTGCGCATCAATTAACTTAATTGTCGGCCATCAATTAGACTGTATGCGCATATTAAAAAACCAGCGGTGGAGTGTTATTGATGCTTATTTATTTCATATTGGTTGGTATTCACAAAGGTGTGACGGTAAACGCGACAGATCGTGGGTTCGATTGACACTCAAAGAAACGTAGTATATTATATTTGCATTTAATTGCTCTGGGTCGCGGCAAAGAGCGGCGTTGGGTTCTGTCACTCAACACGCAATATCTCCAGAATTGGGCGGAATTGAATAAATATTTCATTTCCTCGAGTGGGGATCAAAGCCCCAGCCGGCGCGTTACAGTCACACCCTCGCAGCTGCGCCACGACAGCCTGGAACTTTACGGTTTCATAGTTATTTTCTTTACATGATATACGAATAATTAGACAGAAAATCTGTATATTTTTGTTGGTATATTAAATTCTATTATAATATAAAAAAGATATAATACTATTATATCTTTATAAACTCTATTATTACCACCTTGGTTTTTTTTATATTTTGAAAATGAAAAACAATGATTTGTTAGGAGCTTAAGGTGTCATGAATTATTATTTACGTTATAAATATATCCAACACAGCGATGCGATCGATGACCAAATCCCAAAGTTTCTTCTCAATAAGTAAAATATATTATTGTGAGGCCAAAGAGGTTCATTAGTAGAAATAAAAGTGATATAAATTTATAGGAGCGTTAGATAGAAAGGCCATTCTCGAATTTTCGTTTGAAATACAAAAGTTAGGAAGTTGTAATTTGGTGGCGGTACGGCGCGGCGGGGCACAAAACCACCGTATTTTCTTCATCTCGGCGTAAGTTCGCCTTCATCCTGAGAATACGGAAAATTACATTCATTAGACGTGCTAGTGCCGAACATGTTTTATGTCGTTGACTTCCTTGACTTAGTTCTATTTATTTAGTTTGTTGAATTAACGTACCGGTATATGCCAATAAACATATATACAGTTTCTTACCTTTGAAATAACGATATGTTGAAAAAACAACTCGCTTTTGGTCAAATCGAAAGTGCATTTAATTTTTAACATAAAAAAACATAAAAAAGCTACATAAGTCTACACAAGAAATAATGCTTGGACCAAAATGTTGCAAAATCTGTATGTATAGAGTATCGTTCGTTTGAAGTAGCTTCAAGCGAACTACGCTTTACTTTTATTTTAACCGATTTCTATAAATAAGTCGTAAATTCGATAACTATATTTTTTTTACGAATGTCCGCAATTAAGAGCCAATTTTAGATTGAATTTGTAGCTTGTGCATTAAAATAATTAAATCAGCAATAATAGGTACTTACGACATGGAAACGTCTCATTCTTCATTGTGCATGTTTGTTGTCAACTTCGTTGTATTTAATACAATAAACTATGCTATGATAAGTATTATTATACTAATTTGGACATTTATTTGAAACGTCTTTGAAGTTTCTTCGGACCCCGAGGCACTCAAAATTGTTTCCTTTAAATATCAAATTCATAGCCCCTCGGCTATGTAAGTAGCTTCGAGCCAACAAATATTATTATAATTTAATTTGTTGTACCCGTAATAAAATTAATGATTATTTCATCAAGAACAAGAATTATTAAACACAATATGGCTCAAATTCATCAGAAATCAAAAAGACAATGGCAAAATAATTCACAAATTGCTAATATATCGCGTCGAGTATCGTTCACCAATTAAATTAATCGGCGATCGTCAATTACTTCACATGTGCACAGTATATGTGAGTTGGGGGCAACTGCGGCCCGCTATTCATGTGCGATTGCCATTCATCATTATTCCTGATGTGCTGATGTCAGATGGGTTCGGGTCCTCTGCGGCTACATTATATGTAACGTGTAATAGGTACATTTCATAACTAATAGGATAGAAGACCAAACGTTTGCGCTTGAATAAGTACCAATATTAGTGATTGCAATATATTAAAAAAAATAATTATTTATATATTCTTGTAAATATTTTTAATTTTTTAATTTTCATATTATGAGTTAATGTCTAAACCTTTTACAACATAATTGTATTAAATAAAATTATTATTGTTATTTTTTCCCTTTTTATGTGGAGTAAGCAGATTACTTACATAAAATATTCGCATATCCAGACTAATACAAACTTTAAATTCCATGCTGAAAATAAAACAGAGAAAAAGCAACGCCAATTTTAGGTGGCTAATCGCACTATATACTCGTATGTGTGCATACATATAAGTCGATATCTTAATCCCACAGTTGCCTTAATAGGCGTCATTTCAAATGTGGTTTAATCAATGTAGATAGCTTCTGGTTTCTTAGTCTAAATTTAATTTATTATATCTGTTTTCTTATATATCAATGATATATAAGAAAATTATAAAAATTTACTTCACTTCACGCAGCTTCACGCTGTATCCCGCAAGTAGAAGTGTAGACAGAGAGGACACCGTAACTCAACACGCAATGACTCAAAAAATTCGTCGGAAAATGAGAAACGAAATATCTTATGAGCAGGTTCCCTCTGCCTACCCTGGTATATGCGGGATAATAGCCTAAAAAAATAAGACTTGAAGCTTCTATGCGAATTGTGTGAAGTTAAGTTGGAAAACTAAAACATGATCTTAAGAGGACTTCTTGTTCCGACTAGGCGAGGGCGTCATGAATTAGATCTAGGAACGACTCGATCTAATTTAAATGAAAATGAAAAAGCTATTTACTTACTTACTGTTGTGCGACACGTAGTCGGAGGAGTGCACTCAGTATACGTATATTAGAATGCAACATATTTTTAACATATTATTTATAATATAGGTAGGTACATATAGGTTATAAATCATAACCAATTAAAAAGTGTCTTAAAAGAAAGGAAAATAAAAATAGCCTTTATTCTCTGAATCAAGTTTCTTATATCTAAAATATATTTTATTTTACAATATTACTAAAACTATAAAACTTATTTACACATTACTTTCATCGCACATTATTTGCAACCAGGTCAGATTGTCTTGTGACATAGGCCTCCTCCATTTCTTTCCATTTATCCTTTCTAACCGTCCTTTGCTAACCGTCTCCATCACTTTGGCAGTTCATCTTCCCATCTTCTAATTTGCCTTTCTCTGTCCATTAACATTAACGAGGAACAAATTGGAATCTGTATCGTTTAATCAATATAGAGTGAGGCTGTAGTCTTTTGATAGTTTATAAATTTAATTTATAAAGTTCGCTCGGCCGTTTCAATCAAAGGTCACCAGGGACATACTATGCTATATATTGTTATAGTAAACAAAATGGATTTATTTTTTAATAGAATATAAAAAAAATATTTCTTATATTCTAGAATTGCTAATGTATAGAAAAATAATTTTTTTGTTCATGTTTTTCATATATTTGTACCATTTTTGTACATTGTGTACATTTTTGTTGAAAGGATTAGCCCTTTAGCTTTTCGTAGACGTCTCCTCGCTGTGCTTTCCCTACCGCATTTATCATGGAGAGTGTTCTGAATAACTGTTTGACCTGTTACCTGCCGCACATCACGTCACAAGCTAAAATATCATCCATTCGACCTGGATACGTGGCACTCCACTATTGTACGGTTTAATAGGAGCTTCCTTCCACGCACCACGGAACTGTGGAATGGCCTACCCTTGGCAGTGTTTCCAGGTCGATATGACATGGGTACCATCAAAAACCGCGTCTAGCTTCACCTTAAAGGCCCGCAACGCACCTGTAGCTCCTCTGGTGTTACACGGGGTCGTGGGCGGCGGTGATCACTTAACATCAGGTGATCCGAACCCTCGTTTGCCTTGTCTTTTCCATTAAAATAAAAGAAAACGAATTAGCTAATACCCCAAATGTAATATTGTGCATATCTTTCAATAAGTTTATAAAAAAAATTGTTGACGACTATAAATCTTCGGGAAATTATATAATTTAATTTTAAGTTAAATAAGCAAGATGATACAAATCTGCTAATTGCTCCGAATGCTGGAAGAATATCGTTGGACTTGCGTTTTGAAATTACAAAGTTTTCGAAGTTTGTATTGCGGATTGCGCGGCGCTTTACCGCAGCAAATTTTAATTTAATACTCGATTGTAATTTTAGTTTAAAATTGTAAATACGTAGATATTATTTTTATAAGTTTTACTAGTAGGTTAGATTTATAATGTAACATATTAGTAATGTAACTTTACTTAAACTTAAATAGCACCCATTTGCCGGAATACTTTCAAACATATATATAATATATGAAAAAAAAAAAAACAATAAATGAAAAAAATTAAAGCTTGTTCATATAGAGCAAAAACAAAACACTAATTCGCTATATCTTCTTGAATTCGCATACACTTACAAATAAATAGTTTCCATATATTTAGACTTCTGTGTCCTCGAATAGCGTTAGAAAGTTTTACGGCAAACGAGTGCCATTGAAGTTTGTAACTTTACTAGTAGGTCAAATTTTACAAATTGATGTCGACTTTAACCCTGAATTTTATTAAATAATTTCTTTTTTCCTTTTAATATAACTAGCTTGAAATTTAAATGAAGAGGAAGATAGGACGCACTCTTCTTCGGAAGAGCTTCGAGTTATGACAATGCAATTGTCGAGTTTCCAGTTATCTAAATAACTCAGATGGTATAATGTAAAATTCTTAACACTGTTACCTCTGAATCTCTGAAAGCTTTTGGATTATTCATTATCACAACTATAAACGGTTCTAACCAGTAGACACACGTCAAGACGTCTTAGCTATAAGGTATGCCAAAATAAAAAATTCTATGCTTTCGTCCTTCGCCATAAATGATATCGGGAGATTACTCAAAATGTTTATATGAGCGTTACATAACACTGTTTTATGGGAGCAACGGGACAACGTGCCAAGTTTAGTTTTAATATGTCTCCAGCGAAGTATGTTGTGGTGTATATGATATTTTATAAAAAAATATAATTAAATCAGCTCTATGCTATATTCCGCATATAGCAGGGTAGGCAGAAAAGTTGAGTGAGTGAGAGAGAGTGAGTTCCCCACTTTCCTCCGAATTTTTCGAGGCATTGCGTGTTGAGTGGCGAAACTCAAAGCTGGCCTTTGCCTCTACACCATAACGAAGAATTGTAAATATAATATTTAATCAAACCCATAACCGGTTACATTTACAGTTCGTGTACCTGTGCCACGATTGGCCTCGATTCTTATGTGCTTAAAAAACACACACACTGTTTTCTAATGAAATTACGTGATTGTTGTACCGAATGAAAGGAGAGAATGTGAATTTTAATTAGACTATAGAATAATTGTTAATTAAATACGTTATAAATGTATGTTTTATATTGCATTTATAATACGATGCAAATTTTAAACAGGAGTGGTTACACGTAAATTGCTTGACTTAATGTCCATGGAATTTGGCAAGCGCAGCATGTGTTAAGGAGCGCGTAGTATATTTTACCCAGTTACAAATCTTTAAAGCCTTCAGCCTTTCAGTGTGAAAATACAAACAAAGTTAGGATATATTTAAATTTCTAATTATAATATTCATATATATTTTTTATACTTACGTACTACGTATGGTTTGAGGAACGCTTATAATACATATTATGAACATAAAGTTTTATCGTTCATTTTAAAATACAATTTAATACTATTAAATTGTTCAATATTGAGTTTTCACATACAATCAATTAATGGGTACATTTTAAGCTTCTTTTCTTTATATCTTGTTATTGTTATAAATATTACATATTTTGTTTTCATAAGTTCTTAATAGAATTATTTCTGAGCTGTGAAAGTAAAATTTTATTTTTGTGTAAATTGCTATATATTCTTGTTTTGTAAACAAAACTTGTTTATATATTTAGTTCATTTTATTTATACATTTTTGATGTAATAATTTTTGTTCTATAACCTGTACTATAATTACTACAATATAACATATAGATATGCAATAAAACATGTATTAACTCAGAATAGAAATCGAACCCGCTGCGCGTAAATAATTTCTATTAATGCTACATTGAGCATAGCGGTCGTAGTCGTAAGGTTTTTTATGTATATTCAGTTCTATGTTATCACATTTAATTAGTAATTTTTATTAAATCACATAGATATGTTTTTATATATATCGCAAAATTGAACAAAATTATTCTTTTATGTAATAACTTATTGATCCAATTGCCTTTTTATAATATTAAACACAATACGCTTATGCTACCATAGTCGAGTATTGTGCAGAGCAAATGTAGTGCTTCCAAATTAGAATATAATTATTATAATATAGCTTTAACTGTTCACAACAATCTCCCACAACAAATACCCATGGGTTTTGTTGTGGGTTTTGATCAACACTCCATACTAACCACGCTTTTGACTAATTACACCGTATTTATTTTAAATAAACCAAATAACTTTAAGAATAAATAAAAATATTTCTGTGAGTAAGATTCATATACTGTCATTAATTATTGCATTAGTCAGCATATACGAACTCAACTTATTATTAATTAGAACTTATAATAATCAGTTAGAATTTGAATATCCTTTTATTTCTCACGCTGAGTTTTTTTCTAAGTTTCACGCTGAGTCCCGTTTGTAGCAGGGTAGACAGAGGGAGCTTAGTGTTAAAACATTTTGCTCCTCACTTGCCACAAAATATTGGACGGATTGCGTGTTGAGTGGAAGAACTCAATGCTGCGTATTGTCTCGACACCATAGCAAAGAAATGAAAATATTAAACATCGTTTCCACTAGTGGGAATCGAATCCAAAAACTGTCGCGTTCAGACGCTTGTACCCCTGAGCCACAACGGGCCTCCTCCAAAATGTAGGTACGTATAAAATATTTTTTTAAACGATTACAATAAACATTGTAAAGATACACATACATTTACATATTCAAATTATACTGGTGTATTTTTTTTTCAGCGCTTAAAATATATACCTAGTTTTAAATTTCGCAGTTATTAAATAAGTTGAATGCGAGATTCAAGCAGAACTAATATTTTTCACTTATAATTTACTCCGCTTTTAGCACACTGGTTTAGTGTCTACAAGGAGAATGGATGGTTTTACAACAAGTAAATAAAATTGTATGAAAACTACGTACGAACTCGTACATTGTTCGCACTTTTAAAATATTGCATGTTATTCGAGAATTATGTGTACAAATTCAGGTAAATTATTGTATGAAATATATTAAATTGCTAAGATATATAAAATACTTTTTTACAAAGTACTTTTGTTTTGTTTTGTTATTATAAGAATTAGAATGTAGCAGGATTTGAACCCGCCTTGTCGTCTTTTATTATCGTCTCCATATTTTTCTTTCCTAAGTCTGGAATACCACTTAGTAAATAAATACTTTGGCATTAAATCACGTCAAGTCTTCGTGTTAAAATCAAAACGAAAACAAATATTCATACTAACTTAGATTTGATGTAAACGCGATACAGTGGAAGCCGTTGTTAATTATAAAACCATT
Organism: Heliconius aoede; assembly: GCA_037355905.1. Lineage (NCBI taxonomy): Eukaryota > Metazoa > Arthropoda > Insecta > Lepidoptera > Nymphalidae > Heliconius > Heliconius aoede. The sequence continues at coordinate 1,186,551 of JBAIZZ010000012.1, forward strand.
GCACGAACAAAGTATCTGAAATTGGAGTTTCTTGACTGGAAATGAATACCATCGGTGTCTGCTAGTTGTAATTTGATGTTGATCTAATTTTATTACTTAGATGCGTGTTCCAGCTCAGTGTTATATTGACACAATTTATGTATATATATATATATATATCTATATATATATCTACATTTATTCTCTCTTCTCTTAGTCTTCTTAAGATATGTTTGCTTATGTTTCTTATAAGCAGTTGTGGCCAGGCGTGGCGCAGAGGCACAAGTTTGTGACTGTAAATGCGACTGGTTGTAAGTTTAATCCCCACTCGAGGAAATTAAATATATTTAAATTTATATTTTCATTTCGTCGCTCTAGTGTCGAGGTTTTAAATTTCCCCTCTCAACACGCAATCTTGCTATGTACAGGAAAGAACATGCTTTTATTATATTATTATTTTAATGTATACCAAGTTGAAAATTCAAATCTACCTTACATGATATGACTCTATAGATAGAGCGAAGAAGAAGTTCTTATAACATATTGGACTGTGTCACGGATATATTTAAAATGGAAAATGTAATTCTCCTGAGATTGTTATGGCGCGTTAATACCGTTATCACGTGAACGTTTCACTCACATTGTTTCTATATTTGCTTTCGTTTTCTCAACACACTATTTTTATTTCCATGTATTTTGCACTGTTGTGCATATCGCATTTTATAAAACTAGAAGCACGTTTTATTATATTATATAAAAAATAATTATATGGTCCCTGATTCTTTATATATATATCTGACAGTTTATTTAACTGATAGCTTTTCACACTATTCCTGCATATTGTAGAGAGTAGATGGATGTAAGACATGTAAAGGGGAGACCTCGGTTGACCTTCGGAAATACAGTATCAAAGACTGGAGGAGTTAATATTATTTACATACGAGTATATCACATCTGGCTATAGGCCAGATGTGTCCCTGAACCTAGTAATAATATTATAACTATTCTTCACTTTAAATCAATACAAAAACATTGTGAGCTGGCAACGACCGAAATAAGATAAGCAACCTCACCTTAGAACTAGAATTCTATACCATTGCGTTTAAATATATAGTACATAATAGAAAAGACTTACTTACATACAAATTACTTAGCAACTATAGTATTTTTGAATACAGCGTCGTTTACGGATATGGTGCTTCAGTTGCTGCGTTATTCAATGCGTTTTATCAAAGGTAAGCTCGTGACACACCTGAATAGTTTTCAGAGAAATCACGATCCACACTCATTTCTGTATACACTTGTATGTATTTGTGACATAGATTGTATTCCTTTGAAAAGCATATTAATTTAATTGTTTGTATGATATGTTATGTATGATATAAATTTAAGCTTATATAATAAATAAATAATAATGCTAAAAAGGTTAAAATTCGAACAATGTTACAGGTCCCTTAATACTTATTTGAAAAAGAGGAAATCTTTATAAAAATGTACTTAGAATATTACTGATCGCTTTTTTCTTGTAAGAACATTTCTATATTTGCATAGTGAGTTCTGAAACTTTTGAAAACTAAAAATTTGCGGATAAACTAACCGCAACTATTTTCATCTCTACTCCAATTTTGCTGAATTCAGTGAACTGAAGCCTTATTGTAAGAGGTTACTTTTAATTTCTATTTTTATGTAAGTGTATTCTAAGTAATACTTTTAAAAATTATTTAATGTGGCGGCAAAGAGCGAAAAAAATGAGGTCACGCCTTCATTTGTGGGAAGGTTTTTGTGTCATAAACACATGAAATTTTGAAACATCTGAAACAATCTGTTGAAAATAAAACATTTGTGCTCGTTTAAAAAACAGCTGTTTATTTACGACGTGTTACGGCTCATAGTCTTGATAGAGCTTCATGGAAGAGTAAATTAAAATTATGAACAAAATATTTTTGTTTGTACAATTTCCACTGGTCAATCTACTGATCTGTGAAGTCAGTTTACTGACGATACTTTTACCTGATAACGTCATATGACTAAGTCTTCTTTATTTTACTCTTATTTTTCTTCTTATTTTTATTTTACTTCATTAGTGTATATGATTATATTATCTTTTTCTTCTCAGTAGCTAGTACTAGTTATTTATTAATTACGTTAAATTATTCAAAATAGCTAATGTAAGGTATTACAAAATTTTAATAATTAATGATGATATAAAAAATATATGTATTAAATTAAAATTGTCTGTACATTTTTTATATAATCAGTAATAGGTAAAAAACTTAAAAAAATATATCTTATAAGTACGTTTTAAGATACAAAGCTTAATATTCAGAACATGGAATCATTCATTGTTCAAAAAGACTTCAAAATGAATTTTCCCTCACTCCAATGTGTTTAAACAAAGGCAGATGGAAAATTTAATGGGTTTCAAGCAAAGAGGGAAAAGTTTGACTAAAGTTTATGCTCTGTATAGTGCTCTCTAAAATCTAAATTCATCATATTCGAATGTCAAAATTAATATAAGTTAATGGTACGAAAAAATATTTGTATGAATTCTTACATTCATTAAAATTACATACAAATGAAAAAAGAATAAAAAAATGGCTGGGTTCGCCCGCTGAAACTAACAATTTATGTACAAATTTTGTATATAGCCAAATTCCACAAGATCCTTACATAAATTGTAAGCATATATATTATTCTGATATATAAGCTGTCAATTTCCATATAAATCCGTTTACTACCTATTGCATCACATTTATTATATAATTAGATTCCTACTATAAAAAAACCGGAAGGGCGAGTCGGCTTGCCCATCGAGGGTTCCGTAAAAAATTGGAGGACTTGAGCTTTTTCTGAAATTCAGGCTCAGCTTAAGCAGAGCCCTTTTATTTGATACCTAACTTGAATGAACGCCTTTAATACCAACTTTTTCCCCCTTTTTAAGGTTATTATTTTTTAATATTAAACCACAAAAGTATATTTTTCAGATTTTTCCTATAGATGATAGTTGTCAAATTTCATAATTCTAGGTTAACCGGAAGTGTCCTATGAATTTTGATTCCCTTGATAAACGGTCATATCTTATTTCTAATTAAATATAGAAATACATTTTTTTATCAGGAAATCATAGCGTCGTAGACCTGAGTATGAGGTTTGAATTTCAACCCGATATATTCAAGCGTTCCAGAGATATAGGGTCTTGACAAACAGACGGACGAACAATAAAGTGATCTTATAAGGGATCCTTTTTTTTAAAAAAAGCACGGAATCCTAAAAATATGCAAATATTCAAAGCTTATACTATATATCTTCAAGTAAATTTTATATGAAAATTTCAACACAAATAGCTTTCGCTCGTTTCATATAATAATAAAAAGCTTTGACCCCATTAAGAGATATTAAGAGGAAATGGTAAGACACTTTAACTGTAAATGTGTGCATTTGACGATTACCTACTCATTGCTTGAAGAAGTTAATAAGAACATCTCGTTTTATGTCACTCCTAGAGAGTAAAAGAGAATGAGAAGAAAATTTAATATATTATATAGATATTATACACGTCGATTATAATTATGATCAATTTATATTTATATAAAACCTTATATAAATATATATTAATTAAACCCTTTATATAAATATATATTTATATAAAGGGTGCCGCAAGCAAACGCGACGGTTGTGGGTTCGATTCCTACTCGAGGAAGTGAAATAGTTCTTTACGTTCATATTTCCATTTTTCTTCGCTCTGATGTCGAGGCAAAGCGCGGTGTTGAGTTATGCCACTCAACACGTAATGCCTCCAGAATTCGGCAGGAAGTGGGGAACGGAGTGTCTTGACACCGAGGTTCCCTCTGCCTACCCTGCTGTGTGCGGGATACAGCGTGAAGCTGAAAAAAAAATATATATAATTCTTTTAACATATATAATACATTTTTTTTTAAATACTTCTCACTTTACCGTTTGCAACTGGTAAAATCTTTTCTTGAACTGAAAATGTCCATACGTTATGGGCGACGCGACGGAGCACGTGATGTTCACATCGAGAATACTTCTTTGTCTAATATTTAATATTCAGCCATTGTACATGTACATTTCTATTAAAAATATTTTATATTTTTCGCTCTGGTGTCAACAAACAATTCCTTCAGAATTCAACGGAAATTGGTGAGTAGAGTGTCTTAATACTGGGCTCCCCCTGCCTATACTGCTACACGCGGGATACAGCGTGAAACTGAAAAAAAAAAAATTAAAAGCATATGGTGTTAAATATATAGAGCCAGTTACTAAATAATAAGCTCTATATTTATCACGAATTCAATATATATTATTAGACCAAAACCTTTTGTAATACGCAATCTGCGTAGATCGAAGAGCTTAGCTTTTTTTTAGAAGATTTTTTCTATTTAAAGATAAAAAGATAAAGCTATTTTTGTGTAGAAAACATTTTGTTCGATATTTATTCGTAGATTCGTAACATCACTGGCAATACGTACGCCGGCGAAATATAGTGTTAGTGAGCCGCGGTACTCCATCTCACGTTCTAGCTGTTGTGCTAGTTTCCATTCTGTTTAGACACAAAAATCAATAGTACTTCACACGAAGCTGCAGCATACTTTATTTAGCTTTTCTACAACTTTCCAAGATTTGTTTTGTCGAGTCGGCCAATAAAGTAAATAACGCGCAGTAAGAGCTTGAATGTGTGCTGTTAATATAGTTCAGCTTATTATTAAAGTTTGGCAAATTTTTACAGGAAATTTCCTGCTACAGGAATTTCGAGAACTAATTTTCGGAAAAATAACAATATAGAGCTACTAGTTTCTCATACGATAAAAAACGTGTAAATGAGGCATATATTTTATAGTAGTAGTTGGTCCTAGCATTGCGTGTTGAGTGGCAGAACCCAACGCCGCGCTTTGCCTCGATATCAGAGCGAAGATAATGGAAATAAATAAATATTTCACTTCCTCGAGTGGGAATCGAACCCATAACCATCGCGTTGGCGAGCATTAGGGGAGGCCTATGTCCAGCAGTGGACTTCAAAAGGCTGATGGATGGAAACACAACTAGCGTTTAATTGACTTATTTTTGATTGATTTTTTCCAAGCGCGATGTTTGTTTTCCGTATTGATGTTATTTTTACTTTATTATTTTCCAAGCTTGCACCAAATTCCAATTATTGAAAGGAAAAAGTAGGTATATTTTATTTGCCGCCAATATTAAAAGCAGAATTTAAAATTAAACATAAGCCACATAATTAGACCAATCGTGGCGTAGGGTTATAAGCGTGTGATTGTAGACGCGATAGGTTATGGGTTCGATTCCCACTCGAGAAAATCAAATATTTAATTTTTTTTTTCGCTCTGGTATCGAGGCAAAACATGGCGTTGAGTTCCACAGTTCAACACGCCTCCAGAATCCGGCGGAAAGTGGAATGCGGAGTGTCTTAGCTCTTGTTTCTTTCTGCTTACTACTACTACTACTACCTACTAAATGCGGGTTTTTTCATCTTCAGGCTGTAAAACTGAAAAAAATATAAAATTAGTATGCAAAACCGTCTAAGAAAATAACCTTCATTTACCACTTAGACAGTATATTTGCAAAACGTTGAAAAAAGCTATGTTCCTTTCATCCACTTAGAAGTGGACTTTTAAGAAATACTTTCTCAGCTTAAGAGATTCAGCGTCGGACTATGAGTTAGCCGGTGACCCGAATATTAATTTCATCCGAAACTCGCTATTACCCGTGACTGTGACTGTCATATTATTAGTAATAGTTGTTACATTAAAATAAAAAATAAAACTATCAAAATTTCATATACACATTCCATTTAAAAATATTTCGTTTATTTATTTATGTTTTGGTATGTTTAAAATATTATTATATTTGCCCAAACATATCACACATTCTAAATATTACTGTGTTCCAAATCCAAACAGAATTACTGTCTCAATAAGTTTACAAATTTTTTTACCTTCACGCTGTATCCCGCACACAGAATTATCAGAGGTAACCCCCCGTTCCCATTCCCGTTCAACTGCAATTTAAATATTGTTACAATAATAAATTTAAAGTATTAAAACTAAAGAAAATTAAAACTTAAGTCCGAAGTTTCAGTAATGCTACAAATAATGTCTGTAAATACGTAATAGCTGCCAACGCTTCTATGAACATTTTGAAAACGGTTCGTTAACAGTATATTGTTTATATGGAAGTGATGTAGCTTCTGTATGTTTTTTTACTTTTTATGAGTTTAAAATTTTTATATAATATAATATTGTGTGTAATATTTCTTAGTATGTTGTAACATGTATAAACACAAGTATTCGTCATAGTTGTACTAAAGTAGCCTCAACATCGCTTTAATACACATTTATCATTTTAAAACATAACTTTTAATTTATAATTTCTCGTCATCATAAGAATAAATATTTCTCAATTACTAAAAATTGCTTGTTCATTTTTATATGTTATGTTATAACATCCCACTAATTCTCCTAGTTCTATAAATATAAAAGTTTGTGAGGATGGATGTTTGTTTCTCTGTCACGTAAAATCTACTAAAAGGATTTAAAAGAATTATTTTGTATAATTTGTAAGTAACATAAGAATAAGTTTAAGCGAACAAAGCCGCGTTTGGGTCGTTAGTGTTTACAAAATTAAATCGGGATATTATATTAAAAAAAAAATTGTGCTACTTTAGTTATACAATAACATACATTCGACCACATGAATGAACTGTACTGAGAATATTTTCCACACAACCGATGTTAAGCAGAAATCAATAGGTCAATATCTTTATGCTGAATCGCTTTTGTCCAATTTTAAACATGAATTCTTTACAAATTTGCTTTAATTTTTCACCGTCCGTTGTTCCGATTACTTTTATGAATATATGAAAAGCCTTGTTTGTGAAGTTTTACATTGAATATAAAAAGGGGTATTCTTTCAATATATTTACTAGCATGTACGAGTATCTAAGCGTATATAATTCCTTTTAAATAAATGTAAACATAGGGTAAAGGGATAAATAAAATGAAACATGTATTTTTTTTCATATTTTATTCGTTCTTTTATGTAATCGTCAGAGTTGTATAACTAAATAATCACAGTAGAAACAAAACATAACTATGTAGGTATTATAGTTAACGTCTAAAATAAAATGACGTGCACCGGCGTCGGTCGCGGGGCGAGTTCGCACCTCATAATTTGTACTGGGATTCTGTGCTCTGCTGTCTTAATTAAGTGTACAGGTTTAAGAAAAGTCATCAAAGTATAGTGCAAGTAGCGTGTTACAATCCCTGAGACGGGTTAAGCGTGAATTTTTTTTTACAATTAGTCAAAGGCGATTTTTAAAATACATTTAAACTCCTTAGGATTTGTATTAAAACTCCAGATTTGACAACAGATTTTTCAATGAAACCTAAATGTAATAGATGGCTTTTCTTATATAAAACTTTAAAAGGACCAATATTATTCGAAAACACACGGCACACAAAAATGTAAAGTTAAGTCTTTGGTAGATATAGGTTATTATATCTAATTCTAAGGTACACGACATCAGACAACGCAGAGCTTCACAAAAGAACGTAGCTAGTCTGTTAATTTAAATGCACAATTCTGTCGCAGGGGAAGAAGTATTATTTGATAATAAAACAGTCAAAAAAACTAAATTTATCGTAAAGACTCAAATATAAAAAACGGACCGAAACTCTCCACATTGTAATTCTTCTATATGAATAATTATTGGCAGTGTAATGTAATGATATTATAAAATAATAATAAAACCTAAATACATAGATGTTCTACTTACACGATTAGTAATTAACGAGAATTGCTTTACCATTGAGACTTGAGTAGTTTCGAGTGCAAACTAGAGGTGTTCTTATAGTAGATATATTCAAAGTCTATAATAATTAAACAACCGAATCTACAAAATCTTAGGCTCCGAACGCATAATAAAATCAGTCATTTTAACACAATACAATATATTCTAAAATGTACATCGATCCTATTTCGACGTCGAAGTGAGACAGTTTCAAAACCTGTAATTTAATTAATTATTTTACTATAAATTCTTATAAATTATCGTTAAATTAGTGACTTCCAACGGTCGCAATAACTATCTCACGTCAAAATCGATGGAATAATTCTAGCACAACACTCTTAGTAAGTTATTGATATTTTCCTAGGTGCGACTAAATTTATATTTAAATATATCGAATAAATAAAGTGCAAACACTTATCCCTACGGTCGATAGCGGCGTCGCCGACGCGTCCTTGGCACTTTCACACTCGCTCTCGGAGGCCGCGAGGTCCAGGAGGCCGCACGACTCTCCACACTCTCCACACTCTCACCTCTCACACACACATGCGTGGAGCTATCAATAAATTAGCTACAATTACGAGTAGACCGTAGACTTATAGATATTCTAGTTTTACGTCTAACGCTACATGGAGGAGAGGAACACCAGTTACTGTACAGTTCGCTTACGATGAAATTTCGAGTAGGATGTAAATCGTTTTAAATTTAACTAAGATAATTGGGGTACTTCGTTAATTATCGTATGTACATCCCCCGTGAATATTTCCATATAGAATGAGCTACTCGAGGTCCAAAGGGACGCTCGATACTATAATTAATATAAAATATAACGTATTTCAACAGTAGGTACGTCGATTGATGCGGAAGGGCCGTACACAAGTGTTATCACGTAAAGCTGTGGACTTACAAAATACTCGTATAAATTATTCACATTTATAGCACACTATCTACAAACACCCCACGGATCAGAATCACATCTGGCCCTCCGGCAGAAATCCACTTATCTCGACTTCCGATAAAATACTGACTCGTAATATGGCTAACTCGAATATAACTTATATCAAATATTTGGTGAAGATACCGGCTCAGACCTTATAAAAAGTTACGCAATCGAACGCATATATGCCTTAACATAGAGATACTTAAGCTAACGATTTTTATTGTATAAAATAAACTCGTAGAAAATCGATAAGAAACGCGAGTCACGGTGTACGAGTGATGACCATCGCGGATCCAGGAGCCGAGGGTAGGAAGGCCGGCGCGGCTTCAGTGGCGGGACTTCTCTAAACCTCTCTGCTATCAATTCTCGAAGGATATACATTATACGTAGATAGATAACCTTGTAACTGCAATCTTATTACATAATAAATATAAAATATTATATTTTATTTTTTAATAAAAGTAAGATTTTAGAGGAAACTAATTTCATTACAGAATATAATATAAAATAATAACATTGAAGTATTGCAGTTAACAGGTTACCGTCCTAACAAAAAGAGATCCATGTACCACTAAAGCCGTCACCGGGATACAATTGACTATTCGGCCGTCTGCAGCTTACAGTTGCTCGTCCAGGTCGGGTCCATACAGGTCTGCCAACTTATCGAACCGAGGGCCCCACGCGCTCAGGTAATCATATTCATGTACTTCGTCGTCAGTTCCTGAAAGAAAATATTGTTGTTATTTTTTCAGCTTCACGGCGCAGCTGCATGTAGGCAGAGGGGGCATAGTGGTAATACAATCTGTTTCCCATTTTCCGCCGAATTCTATAAGCATTACGTGATGAGTAGCGGAACTCAACGCAGCGCTCGCCTCGACGCCAGAGGGAAGAAATGAAAATATTCAATATTTAATTTCCTCGAGTGGAAATAGAACTCACAACCTGTCGCGTTTACAGTCAAACGTCTGCGCCACGACTGCCTTCTATAAAGGAATGAAAATATGGCTGAGCTACAATTGATATAAAAAAAAAACTATAATTGTTGTGTAATCAAAGACTAATAGAAAAACCAATAGAGAAACCGTATATTTTTTCAATGACATTCTACGCGATCTATAAGCGTATAAGCATAAATGTTTACATTTGTTCAATAGCACACCGAGCTCGTTCAGCATACTTCTGTTTCATGAGCTGCAAACAAATGCAACAGTGGTTGTTTTTTATAATCAGCATTACATATTTACAAATAGTAAACTAATAGTAGACAAATATAATTGAGGTCACGGTGGCGCAGTAGGGCAATGTCTGATTTTAAATGCGTATATTTGGAGTTCGTCACTGTACACGTAGGTGTATTTAAAATATTTTCAATTAATTTGTACGGAGAGATGTAAACGCGTAAACAAAAAATAAAACAACTTTCGTTTTGTGATTTTAATGAAAATAAAACCTTACGATACGAGACATCTCTGTGAAGTCTATAAAGAAAGTTTCGTCTAAGCTCTACAAAGCGTGTAAAGTTAAACAAGTAGCGGATGGAAGAGAAGATAATTAGTGTCTGCGTTATATATCTACTTCACTCGATAAGTACGTATACAATGAAGTTAAGCTCAACTTGTGAATATTATGTAAAATGAACTCTTCATTTTCTGGTGATATTTACTGTATTTGATTAAACGTAAATATTTGATTCAACAAACAGGGACCAATAACTTTTTGATTGTGCAAACAAATTTATGTAAATATATGAAAGTTCATATAAGTTTCGCAAGTTTGATACAATAAATGGAGCAGAGATACAATAAATAGAGTAACAAATTTGATTTATTGATTTGTTTCAAATGAAATTCGTTCTCTTTTATCAATTTCACACCAAAAATATTATTATATTCTATATGAATACAAAAGAACAAAACGAATATATGATTGTTTAAAAAATGCAATATATGAGAAACATTTTATACAAGCTATAAGTTACCGGAAGCCAGCGAGGACAGGGAGCCGGCGGTACTGCCGCCGCCCTCGTACGCGTAGTTGCGCAGGTCGTCGAAGGGCGGCGCGTTGGGGTCGCTGTCGGCGCGCCGCTTGTGCTCCTCGATGAACATGCCGACGTTGGTCTCGCCGGGCAGCGGCACGCCCACCGCGGGCGCCACGCCGACCCCGAGCCCCACACCCATCAGTGGATCTAAACACGTATGTTAAATTTAGATGTTACTCATTATTCCAGAACAATCTTATTGTATAATAATTGAGTAGAAATCACATTTGAACAATCTATCAGACTGTAAACGCTACTGTTGTGGGTTTGATTCTTATTCTGTACAATAAATTATTTCAATATTTTCATTTCTCTTCTCTGGTAATAAAATATCTCGCAACTCAAAAATACACTTAATCTGCTATTCGCGTGAAGCTATAAAAACAAACAGATTACCCTGGTATTTTACTAAACGAATACTTCAAGTGGCGGCAATTTAACATGAGATTAATGAATTAAAAGTGGATTGGATAACAGGCCTAATCTAGAGCCGGGATAAGCGGACAGAAACAGTTGGTGCAAATTAAATACTTCTCTCTCGGCAAGCAGCAGTCTTTGCTTTTTTTAAATTTTATTGTTGCGATTTAGCGAGTCGGCTGAATTACAATGGACAGAATTTTCTCTTGTTCAGATTGTCGTTGCTGACAATAAATTGCAATATTAACACTATAGAGACCTGTGCTTCATAGTTTGAGTAAAATCTATTTTTTTCACGCTGTATCTCGCACATAGCATACTCATGCTGAAGGAACCTAGAGACCTAGTGTTAAGACACTCCTTCCCCATTAAGATATTTCCGTTCCGTTCCCCATTTGCCGCTGAATTCTAAAGTTATTCCGTGTTGAGTGGCGGAGCTCAAAGCCCACGCTTTGTCTCGTTGTGCCCGTGTTTACCAGAGCAAAGAAATGAAAATATTAAATTTATTTTGTTCTTATACTCAAAAAATAACATAAAAGCAACCTTTGCAAAGCTCGAGTGGGAATCGAAGCTCGCGTTTATAGTAGCACGCTTATGCCCCTGCGACTCGTCTGGCTTTATAATCTAATTAAAATCTGTGTTTTGAGGAGCAAGACGACAGGCTTATTAATTATTATACATCTTCCAAAAATCTTTTCCTTATTAAATGGGCCTTTTCAATTAAAAATATCGTAACATTAGCATAATATCTGTATATAATATGTATATATAAAACTAAAGGGAACTATAACGATAAAAATATTTTCCAAGTTTCGAACTTCGATTTATTCCTAAAGAGAAACGTGCACAAAGACCAGTGAGATATAAAATGTAACTCGTAACTCGTATAAATCGTGTCAGCAGTTTTATAAGTTGAAAGACAATATATCAATATATCTTCAAACATATATGAATAAATGTTTTTATTTTGTAAATCGTCTTAAATACACAGGGGCACTAAGTGTCCCTATTAACGCGGCTATTTATAGGTTTGATCCCCACTCGAGGAAGTAAAATATGTTTTAAAATTTATATATTCACTTCTTCGCTCTAGTATTAAGGTAAAGCGCCGCGTTAAGTTCCGCCACTCATCACGCAATGCTTCCAGAATTTAGCGGAAAGTGGCGAACGGAGTGTCTTAGCACTAGGCTCCCTCAGCCTACCCTGCTATGCTTGGGATACAGCGTGAAGCTGAAGAAAAATAAAAAACCAATGAACTCAATTATGCTTAAGTGTCATTGTCTAAAACTTACACGGCATTTTAGCCGGAACATGATCTGGGAGAGGTCCGCCAATCGGAATCTGAAGGGGTGTGATATCGAAGGCAGTCATGTCATCTTCGCCACCGCCTTCATCGTCGTAGTTTATAATATTCTCACGTACATCGTCATCTGGACCGGGGTACTTGATGTGAGCTTCCCGACGTCGGTTGTAGACCACGAACACAAGCACCAATACTGTGGACAGCATTCCTTGAATTACAAATCAATACAAAATATTTCTTATTTTAAGCAAATCATATGTGAGTTATATTTCAAAACGATTTCGTTTTATTAACAAATACATGATAACGGTTCAAGCGGTAATATATGGTAGTATTGTGTGACTGTGGCACATAAACGAGCTGCTAAAACAGAAACTAGCTGTATTAGTGTTCATTTTCCAAATACGAGGTTTATCGGAAGCTACCATCGCAACTGAAAATTTGATCCCACGAGCGCTCAAGTATGATTTACGTAGCGCTTTATAAGTGGATTTGTAACACAGTATAGTATTATAATAACGGCTGGCGCTTCTCCAACCTACGAGTAGTATCCGAAATAGGTGATATTTAGAAGTTAGTTTAGTATATAGATTTACAATGTTTCGCATTAACACTTCTATTTTTGATGTATGGAGATAATAAATATAGATTTTATTTCATATGAATGTTGGTAATGTAAATTACATAATGTAGCCATTTTTTATTGTTATCATTTATAAAAAAGACAATCGAAGGATTAAAGTGTGAGCGAACATGTGTAATTTATAATTTCCAATGTCAATGCAGCTTTTATGTATTGCTTTTATGGTAAGTCAATAGTTCTCAGTGTTATTCATATATTTGTGATATTGTTATGAAATTATTATTTCGGATAGGCAATTATGAAGGCAATGATTATTAGGATAGGATGAGCAATTATTTTATTTTAGCAAGAATTATTTTATTTTTGAATTTAAGTAAGTAAAATTTACAATAGGTTTGTTTATACACAAATTCATACAAAGTTTATGGACAAAAGCACGCTCACGAGGCTGTCCATAACAATTTGATCAATTACGGTCTATGCAATAGAACACGGATAGAGAGAGGGCTTTTAGAACGTCTATTTTATCAATTCATATATGGCCATCTCTAGTCTTATAGAATTAATGGTTTCTAAACCACGAAATGTATTGTAATACTATTTACTAGACACTAAATGAATGTTGATATTTCAAAACTTGATATACAAATGATGATTTTGCTACAAAAATATTTTTATTAAATTTGGTGAACATTGAACACTTATTTACACGAGAGGGATATAAAACATGCAAAACAATAAAAGTGCTCACCTAAAAGCAAAAACAAACAGACAATGATAGCTATAATGAAATCTCTGGAGGGCATGATGATTCCTGACGCGAGTAGCTCCAGCTCGCAATCGTGTCCGGTGTAGCCGAAGGGGCATATGCAGTCGTAGCGCCGCGCCGGCTCGCGGTCCAGGCACGTGCCGCCGTTGAGGCAGGGGTTGTGGACGCACTCGTTCACATTGACACAAGTCCCCCCGGCGCGGGTTGATCCTCCCGGACACCTACACAACGTGCGCTTTACCTCGCGTCGGCCTACCAGCCACGCGCACTGAGCCCCCACAACGATACGTATGTATAAGCATGCACTATGTATGTATATATGATAATAATGAGTGCGAGAGGGTGAAGTGAGACGCGGGATGCGCTAGACCAGGAGTGGCGAACTTAGCTAATGCGTGCGAGTTCTGTTACAATTTGTAAATGAGTAATGGATGATGAAAGAAAAATCTACACAAGATACGCATGCCACAGATTCGCCAATCCGCTTTGAATATTGCTCACTCATGATAATAAGGAGGCAGACGAGGATGGCCGCGAGAGCGCCCATGCTGAGTTTGAGCGTGCGTCCTTCCTGAACGAGTTCGCAGTTCTCGCCCCAGAAACCCTCGGGACAATGGCAGCGATAGCCCGGCTCCCGGTTGACACATGATCCACCGTTGCGACACGGGAAGTAGAGACACTCGTTCTTGTCTACGCAACCCTTGCCGTCCGCAGACAATACCAAACCCTCACCGCAACTAAACACGACAATGTGTTAATAAACTACACACGATTAAACATTATATGTTATTATAAATTATATGCTAAGTATAATGACATACATGTATGTAAGTACATAGTAGTTAATTGTTATTATTATATGCATGTTAATTGCAATTATATGTACATATATGCGATATATAAAAGCAAAAAAGTTATAGAAAGCGGTATATTAAATGTTACTATATTATAATAAAATAATATATATACGAAAATGTTATAGAAAATAAAACAATGTATAAAGAAAACTCAGTGCGCGCCTAAATTATCAATAAATATTATTCATGTAAAATATGTTTTTAGATTATTGAAAAATCTATTGTAAAAATAATTACGTCAATGTCAACTCAACAAACAATTTAGTAATAAAATAAACAAAAGGCTTTTAAATATTCAAGTATTATAAAATTTTAAGAGCCTAGTAATTTTTTTTATTTAATAAGTACAATATAGGTATATAGAGTACTCACGTGCATTCGTATTCATTCCAGAGGTCAACACACTCAAATGGCTCATTACAGTGAACGTTAATGCAAGGACTATTAGACGGACAATTTCGGTCTAAATTCCTGGCCATAGTAGCCTGGCCCCATTGCGTGCCATTCATTGCTGGAGGCAGGGGTAAGTGCTTTCCTTCTAATCGTATATCGTCTAAACAACCTTTCTGAAAATCAGCGTACACTTCAAATGTTCTCACACCAGTGTATTCAGCTTTGCCACCCGCGTATACACCTTCTTGTTTGTCAACTAAAAGCCATTGATGTCCTTCGAATCTAAAGGTCTCGTTATACCTTCTTCCTTCACCACCATCGATTTCCAACGTAGCTGCACTTCCATATCTACTAACACGAGCAATGTGCCATTGACCATCATCAACTGCTACAGAATTCAACCAGACGTCGCGTTCCTCAGTTCGTAAGGAATTCAAATTATATCGGAAATGTAAACGTGAATCTTTTACTTCCAGTATTCCATATTCACGGTTATGTTGATCGCTAACTCTAAAAAGTTCTCCATGTGGCTCACGAGTCCTGAATCTTAACTGTATTTGAGTGCTAAATCTATCCGGTTCAAAGCTTAACGCAAACTTAACGTAGCTTTGAGGTCTGAAACTAGTTGGTGTAGTTGGTAAATTGCAAGATGGGCCAGTCCATCCTGGTTGACATTGACACCTAGCTTCTGAAAAACTGCCGACACAAGTGCCATGTTCCCAACATCTTGACGTTGTATCAGCTTGGTTACAAATTTCTTCTGTTTGTGGACAACCAGCCACTGAATTACGTGACAAGCCAGGATGCGCCAAGTCATATAATTTACTATTATGTATTAAATTTCTAATGCAACCATCAAAACCTTTTCCAATAGGCATATATTGCCAATGGTAATGCGTAGGATCAAAGTGTTCTATATATAACCCACCAATTTGTAATGGTGCATTGACATTTAAGTATTCATTGAACGGTGGTATAGTACCAGTTGCTTGACAAGTGGAGTCATCAAATTCTGGTGGAGTACCATCTTCCATTTCTTGAATATCTGCTGATTTACAGTAATCAACAATCATTCTAACATTTTCAGTATCCCAAAATATGTCAATACGATGCCATTCTCCATCATCTAAAGATTTTTTAGTTTTCACGCGAAGTTCAAGTGTACCTGATCCAAAATCAATTAATAACCTTGGATTTCCTCTTTCCAATTCGACCGATATAAAATCAGAAACCACGATTTCTTCTGGTTCTGGTGGTACTATAGGTCCGTTATAGAGTAAAACTCCTTCTGATTTTCTAGTTATAAATTCAAAACTAAGATGTGAGCTATCACACATTTCAAGTGAAGGATACCACGCCCAACCAGTGCCCCTAAAACTTCTTGATGTTTGTTGACACCGTGGCCCTGTGTACCCAGGTGGACAGGAACATGTTAAGCCATATTTACCTTCAATACATCTTCCGCCATTATAACAAGGCGAATTCCGGCAAGTTTCGGCTTGAGTAAAGTTTCTGGCACCACATGTACATTCTGCAATAACATCTACTCTCACTCCAACCAGAGCAGTTTTATTAGCATTGACCATGTATGGTAAATTACTGATATCCAAGACATTTGTGCATGAGCCTTCACACATTTGATTTTCGTACAGACATTCGTCAATGCCAACCATAGTTATATTAATTCCGACAGCTCTTTCAATTTCTTCTCTATGCATGAGAACAATACCATTTAACCGAATTGGCTTATAGTAATGAGCTCCATGTGCAGAGAAACGAATATCAGTTACAGGTGGGTGCTTCTTTCTTAACTGAACGCTAAATATATCAATATTTTCACGCTCAGTATTGAGTAAGTCAGCGAGTTTATCTTTAAATATATCTAATTTACTTCTTGAGAGGCTTAACGTTTTGTAATTCCAAACTCGGATAAAATCTTCATCTGATATTCCCGATATTCGAATGGATCCTGAATTTATGAGAGCTTCATGAGATATTTCTTTCACATATACAGTTACATTGGCAGGAACATCAGTTTGAGTATGTTTTCTATCATATACTTTAAATTTCAAATGGTATCTACCTTCTCTGGTTTTATGTCGCATTTGTATCATCCCTGTTTCTTCATTTAGGGTGAAGTTTGGATGTTCTGAACTTTCCCAGAAGAATTTCTTGTCTGGTAAATCCCAATCATCTAAGTCATATACATAAACTCTTCCGATCTCTGTGTCTGGTGCCTGTCCCTGGTAGTTATAAACAAGAATTTCTTTAGATCCCGGTTGCATTTTATTATCATTTACATCTCCGATTACTACGGTAAGTGTACTTGTACCAGTCATAGCAGGATTACCATGATCTTTAATTATTATTGGAATAAGATACTCTTTTTGTTGTTCTCTGTCAAATGATCTTAGTGATGAAACGATAGCCATACCATCTCCATTAGCACCTTTTTGGTCTTGTTCTACTTTAAATGATGCCCTTATTATATCGTCAGCACCTGGGTCTAATCTGAATTGGAATGGAGGACCATTGCTCTTCGATCTATCATCATCGTCTGTAGCTAGTATTTCAGCAACTTTTTTTGGCGTAATGTGTTCAGTGAGTACGGGTCTATAATCTTTAAGGAAAGTTGGAGCGTTATCATTAATGTCTTGAACAATTACTGTCAGCGTAGCCGTTGCAGTTCGAGGAGGAGCTCCATCGTCAATAGCTAATATTTTAACTTGATGTCTAGGTGTGTCCTCTCTATCCAATGATCGTTGGATACTGACAGTTCCTTCTTGATTTATTGAGAATTGCCGTTTCCTATCTGAAGATCTATCGATAGCATATGAAACTTTACTCTTACCACCTTGATCAGGATCAGTAGCCTTAAATGTTTCGAGACTTTTACCTACTTCTGCGTTTTCATATACAGAAACTTCTATATTGGCTCTTTCAAACTGCGGTTTATTGTCATTTATATCCCTTAACTTAACTAGTACCCATGAATAAGCTACATGATATTTGTCATTATCATTGTCTTCTCCTTTATCATTAACTTGTATTCTGAATCTAAAACCATTGCTTTGTAATTGGTCTTCATAGTCTAAAGGCTGTACAATTTTAAGTGAACCAGTACCATCATTATTTCTAACCATAGTGAATTTGTCTGCACCGTATCCACTGTTTTCAATAACTTTATATTGAAATTTATTCGTTTCATCTTCGTCATGAACAGTCACTGTAAGGATAGGCATTTCAGGTAAATTAGTCCCGTCAGTTTCATCTACCTCAGTAAACCATTCATCTTTAGTGAATTGAGGGGGCATATCATTTATATCTTTTACTCTTATTGATGCTGTTCCTGTTCCTTTTAAGCCCCCTCCATCTGATGCTACTATTTGTATCGAATAATCAGGTGTTCTCTCGCGATCTAAACAACAAACAGCTGTTTTGATAACACCAGTTTCTGGTTCGATTTCAAATATAGGAGATCCTGTTTCCTCTTCAATTACGTTTTTCTCAATAGAATACCATAATTTTGCATTGTTACTTTCGGCAGGATCATCATAATCAATAGCTGTCATGGTCATGACGACCATACCCGCTGTTCCATTTTCAGTTACATTACCAAAATAAACTCCTTGTGGGAATATTGGTGCATTGTCATTGATGTCTTTCAAATTGACTTGAACGTCAGCATAGCCTACTAGTCCCTCACCACCTTCGTCTTGTGCAAATACAGTAAATCTCCATTGTGGTCTCCCATTGGGTTGGTCACGATCTAAAGGCTGGAATAATATTAAATATTAACATTTGTTAATAATTAATTATACTCGATTTTAATAATAAAAAGTGTCATTGTTTCAAATTTCCTAATAGTTACCTTTAATACAAATATTTCGCCTGTAGTTCTATTAATATCAAATTTACTATTTGATGGGTTGTCAGGATCGATACCTTGTCCAGTCAGGAAATATACAATGTTCTGTTGTCTATCCTTATCGCCGTCGGTTGCCGTTACCTGATTTACACAATAAAACACCTTAATAAGTTGTATTATATACTTTATATTTTAAATTTTTATACATTAAAAGTTTAACATTATCTTAATTTAATGATATTCAAGAAATAAGCTCCAAATATTAAAAAAACTATTAAGAACGATAATTTATAAATTGCAATAAATATTTCTTTAGAATATGTTGATAAAGTAAGTATATTATATATTATTTTATAAATATTATAGACAAGATATTTAATAGTGAAACTTTACTATTGTTCCGTTGTTTACACAACAATGTACTGTAATATTTATTTAAAACAAAATGTTTAACATTGGTTGTATACTGTAGCAGTAACGGTGATATTTTATACTAACGAGAGAAACGAATAATAATTTCAAAAGCATCATCATTGGCTGCCTTTAAGATTTATCTTTTTTCATTTTATCTCATTATATTATTTCATTTCCTGTTATTTTCACGAGATCGAGATTTTCATATATGTATTCAGTCAGCTATTTACTATATATGAAATTTCAAACTACACTTCTCACAATATTAATGGCCAAGAATAAAAAAATGTACACATATAAAGTATAATTTAGCGAGTGCGTCGTTAGTCGTTACGCGTTACAAAAGTTTTTAAAAGTTATGAAGTCGGCGACGCCGGCAGATTGTTTGCATCGGCGTGTGACAGCGGGTGTTCCAAAACAACTAAGAAAAGTTCATTCTTTTTGGTGATTCCAAAATAAAAGTTTGAAAATAATATTAAAGTAAGAGTTGGGAGAAGTTAAGGTGAAAAAAATAAATGTTTTTTTTGCAATAATGTAAAACAATGTTTAATTAGATTTTATCATATAGAATAATATAAAACTACAATTATTGTTTTAAAAAATATTAATGGTATTTCTTACAAATTAACGAGAAAAAAATATCGTTATGATATGCTTTTATTAAATGCCAATTTTCTTTGAGCGTAAGTTGGGACTATACCTCAACAATTTTTCCCGAGCGGCGCTATAGAAATGAAGAGGGTCGACGTTTGTGTAATTACTTGAATTATTTGCGAATTTAGATAAATTATAAAAAAAACTCCACGTCACGATGATAGACGGGATGACATTTTTATCTTTTTAATGAAATGAATCTTAAATTCTTTTTTTTTTAATTTTTTGCTACATAATATTGCTGTTAAATAGTTTTAATAAATAATTTTATACAGGTAGTAGACCTGTTAACTATAAAAACGAAGTATCACAAATTGATTGTAAGTTGTACTTATTTACTTTGTGTAAAAAACATTGAAAATACATTAAACGTTATCCGTTACTTTGTCTCGTGCCTGTGAAAGACTTCACAAGGACGATTAATTGAATTAAGTAAACAAAATGAACAATAGCCAAGTTTGAAAGACCTAAGACGTTGATGTAAACTGCTTATAAATAAATAAATTTCAAAAATAAAATAAACCTCACGCTATTCTACTACCATATTATTTAACGTGCAATAAAATGTCATAAAAGAATATTGAAAAACCAATGCAAGCATCTTTTACTGAAATCAAGCTCAAACTTAAGGCAATTTCTAATCACATAAATTGCACTTACCTGTACAGCTGTAGCAATAAAAATACTATCGTATTAGTTTTAACGACAAACTTAATATCTATTGTTAGTTATGTGGTACAGTTACTAGTTGTGAGGTCAGGATTATAAATAAAATATAATAAATCAAAGTGAATGGCATAAGAAAGTAATAAATAAACGTAATTATCCGCCACCTTAAAGAACAAAATGAAGGAAATATTCAAAAGAACATAATAAAATAATAAATAAAACAAAAACAAAATAAAACCTGTATAAGGAAATGGGGGTAGGGGCCGGTTTCCTCGAGCGCCTGTGTGAAGTAGGCGCTGCGGGTGAAACGGGGCGGGAGGTCGTTGATATCGAGTACGTGGACGACGACGCGCGTGGAGTTCTCGTTGCGGCCGTCGGAGGCCACCAGCGTCAGCTCGTACTGTGCACACGCACTCGTTAGATCATGCCCATGCTAACTAATTGTTACACGAATATTGTTTAAAAACATATTTTAATTTATTGTTTTTATATAGTTCGTGAAACAACTTGGTTATGCAAAACAAATAGAAACGTAATAACATTATTTTGTAATCAATAAATCAAATTCGATGAACACAATATTTTATTCATAATATGAGAGGATAATAAAAATAAAAAGAATAATGATTTATTATATTTTGTGTTTTCTTGTTAAGATATTGTAATATTACCAATCCGTTAAATAGATGTGGTTGACTGCGTCCAAGACTTTACGAAATTTCTTTTAACGATATGATAATCTTAACTAGATTTTAATAAAGTAAGTTCACGTAAACAATAGTCAATGTCCGATTTTTCAACAGCTAAGACACTTCTGCTATAGTTTTATATTAGGAATTTCAACAGCAACTGCGCTATATATACCTATTTTGCGCCTGCGCAATTTGCAGTTATATTTTACAAAATCAAATTTCGCTATAATATCGATTTAGAGTACTATCTTATAACCTTTCTTGGTTAAAAAGTATTCATATATTTAACTATAATATATCGCTATTATAGTCTTTATATGACTGTATCCGAGCTAGCTACTCTATATAAATGAACAATTTTCTTTATGTTAACATAGAAACGTATGTATATGAAAGGACGTATGTATAAGGCGGAGGTTATTTTAGTTAAAAGGTCACTCTTGATAAAATAAAATGATGTACAAATAAATGTATCATATATATACATATAATGGAAGCACGATTATGTAGGTTTATTACCTAAATAATGCTTTCAAATAAAATAATCATCGTATGTTAAATTTAACTTTAATTAAAATAAAATAAAAACTATTAATTAATAATATTAAAAAAGTAATTAAAATAACATTAACACTAGCACTTAGACGAAAACTACAAAAAAATTACACAAAAGAAACCATGCCATGCAAATGAAAACAATATAAAGAAATCCAATCACAAATCGTTGAATGTCACCCCATGCTTATTCCCTTTGGAAGCTAAAGCGGTGACTGCGGATAAAGAATCAAATAAGGCCTTTTTATCGCCTTGGGGCGGACCTGTAGCACTCGCTTGGGAAGGTTGCGGTCGTCTTCTTCAGTGATTTGGGTTCGGTATGTGGGTCTCTCGAACACTGGAGGGTTATCGTTCACGTCCTTCACGTGAATCACCACGGTTGTGTAGTTTTCCTTTAGATTGTCGGAGGCTGCCAACTTCAACTCGTACTATATCGTCCGCGACAAATGAACATAAACGAATTAGACTCAGTACCTATTCATATCTTATACAATACATTGATATGCGACGAATAATTATATTAATATTCTGAAACGGCAATAATATATACAACTGTAATTAAGAAATCTTTGAATTTCAAGATAAGTAATTATAATTAAGATGAAGGAAGTTATTTAAAAAGTTGACTCAAAGTAAAATAGACTGTGAATTACGATCTTAGAAGTTTGTGAAGTTCATTAAGCAACAGCAATTCCTGTTTTTCAATTTTATTCAAAATATCCTGTTTCCGGAAAAATATAAGTGAACTTAAACGATAAAATCTAATTATGCTGAGATTTTGGTAAAAGCCTAACAAAAGAGAGGCATTTGTGGTTGCAGCCTGAGCAAGTTATTGGCATCATCTGTCGATGTCACTCCGTTACTTCCAAGCAAGAGAGATGTTTGTTTCAGAAGTCATTTCGGGCGCATTATCTAATTTAAAATATTGCCATTTCCATTTGGAAATTTGTTCATTTTAAAATAAATTGAATTTCATTGAATGCCAACAAGTAACTCTATTTTATAAATTTGTAAGATTTTCAATTACACAAAATGATGGTGATTAATTATTGACCGAATGTCCTCGTATAAGACAAAATGTAATCAAATATCTCCTAGCTCATATTTACTAAGTGGGTACGTAATATAAGTTAAAATACCCTGAATGGCTATACAATCTAAGTAGATGTAGCACATGTATAAAATTACTATGTACATCCATAATTACTGAAGTTTAAGATTAAACCAGACTAAAATTTAAAATATATGTATTTTCACTATTATAAAGCACGTAAACGTGCACGTAAATCACGTGAAGTGAAATTATAGACATTGTAAACTATTTTAAAATATTAGACGTCAACATTTAAAAAATAATAATAACGAGTTATTTTTATTTACAACAAATATCCACATTTTTTCAAAATATTTACTTAATATTGTAAAAAGTGATTATACTTCATACAAACTTTGAGTACACATAAAATACGCATAAAACGCGTTACAATTATATTCCAGCATAAGTACAATAGTAGATAAGGACTATAATAGTTGACTGTATCTTTACGTATCTTTACTGTATATTAAGCTTAGCAAAGATCTATAAATTTAATACCGATCAAGCTTTCGACAGATACAACGCCGACTTGCTTAAATGGAATTAAAGATTAAATTATTTATCTCCAGAAAAGTTCGGTGAGTCCTCCTCGGGGGCAACAAACATCTATATTTCAACAATATAGCGAAGCCGGAAATCCTCGGAATCTCCAGGGGCTTACTTACCAACTGTTGTTTCCACCATTTCAAATCGTTGATATGCAGTTATATTTATGAGAGTATTAATCATTGTAAATGTTACATTTATACATGACAGAGTTGAAAACTGTTGAAATCTGATACCAATTTTGTTGGGTGTGTTCACTAAATTATAATAATATTATAGGTTTATACTAAATTATAATAATATTGAACTAAATATAAGTATTTTAATTCAATGGATTTTAGACGAATGTAGATAAATTATTTGAAAAAAGAATTTTGTATTTTTGCGTTCAGAGCAAGGGTTAGGTTGTTACGGTATTACACACGTATAGAGAATTTTGTACAAGTGCCAACGGCGGCAGTGGCACTATGACGATATTCATTTGTAAACGGCCAACGGCTGACCTACGCCCTTGGTCCATTTTGTTGAAATAATGGTATCGAGCTCCGGCCAAAATGTCATGCCACGGGCCGTTGCTGTGTAAAGGCTATGATTTACTGAAGCCTATTTACTATCATTCATTTAAATAGACGGACAGAAGTTATTATAATTTTCGGAATAACGTTTCATTACTTCAATATTGTATAAAAGTAAAATCTATTATTAAAATTAATGCTGTATATTGCATTCTAATATTCAAATATATTTTAATATGCCCGGTTTGTGATAAATAATAATAATAATATAATAATTTATTATTATTTTATTATTATTATTATTTTGGCAAGACTTTGTTTAATAATGCCACAGGATAAGCTGGATACGAGAGTTTCTATATAAATTTTCCCGAGCGAAACAATTATATGAATGCTACGTACGTAGCGTACAATGATATTTTGTATGCTCGGCCGTATTCAATGCTACGTCAGAGAACAATATTTGTTGCCTTCACGATACACTATCTCATGAAACCGTTTGGAAAATGTTCATATATTTCGTAGCACTCTGTTAAAGAAATAAACTCTCGCCTCATTATTATGCATTTCTTTACGGTATGTTATATTTTAAACTAATATAATTTTTAATTATTTTATATTCAACACGACATAAAAGTACGAGTATTCTTATATTTCTGTAGTCTAACACTTGAAATTTTCAGCAAAGATTTTAATTTAAACTTATCTGAAGAATAAACAATTTATCTTTCTTTAAATGCATTTTAATTTTCTTTACTGAAATTGAAAACTTTGATAACAAATTTCAATGGTTTCTCAATCTCTGAAGTCGATCCATCTGTATTTCAGGTCATGAGACGAGCTCAGTCAGAGGTAGAGACGTAGCTTACCCGCTTCCTAGTTTCATAGTCGAGCGCGCCCGCCACGTAGATGGCGCCGGTCATGTTCTTGACGGCGAACGCGCCGCCTATGTTCCCGCTCGTGATCTCGTATCGAATACGCGACGCTGCAACAAAACAGAAATGCTTAGATGAGCTGAATACTTCAACTGGATATACGATAACGTATTATTTTACTCGAACTACAGTTAGTGCAACGTATTGGAATTTTATATATATTTATTTGTACATTCTACTTCGTTATCTGTTTCTGCAAAAGCAATATATATGTCACAGTATTTTTTTTTTGCGTCACGCTGTATCCTGCTCACAGCAGGGTAGGTAGAGGGAACCTAGTGTTAAGACGCTCCGTTCCCCATTTTCCGCCAAATTCTGGAGGCATTGCATGTTGAGTGGCGGAACTCAACGCTGCCCTTTGCCTTGACATCAGCAAGGAAAATGAAAATTTTACATTTTTAATTTCCACGAGTGGGAATCGAACCCACAACCTATCGCGTTTAAAGCTACACTTTGTACCCCTGAGCCACGACTGGGTTCTTCAGTACTATGATGTTTAATAATTTTAAAATGATTGTGAATTTTTGTGAATGCCAACACGTAAAAATATTATTAATAACTTTCACTTAACCTTAATTTAGAAGTGGGTCTGTATAATGAAACTCTCAATAACATCAAAACTTCACGCTTCAACTCCTAAACGACGCGCGAGTAAGAAAAATAGTAGCTATTTCTCTAACAGACTCAGTACTCGCTTGATATAACGTTTTAAGGAAATATTAAAAATTTACACGTTTTATCCATTAATACATTGTATATAAAATTAAGAACTAAGAATATCTTGATCCTTAAAAATATGTTATATTATACTCGACGAGAAACGAGCGTGTGGGTGTGGGTAGTTTTACACACTTAAGTGTGAGTAGTATTTAGTTAATTTTGGTGTATTCTAATAATAAACATATTTCATATTTATTTGTAAAGCGAGTGCACTTGAGATAAAAATATCTGCAGTTTCAATTAGAAGCTTACTCAATTTTATCCAAGAATTGCAATTATCACTCAAACAAATCTTTATGACAGCTTTTAATTTTAATTTTGAATTATGTGGACGATAAAGTGAAGAAACGTATATTTTAAATGTGATTATGTAATAGGCGGTGTGTTGTTATATATTACAATACAATATACATCATTGTAAACAAAAATTAAACACATTATATATAAACTAAAATTAAAACATAATATTAATAATGCTTTATCCTTAATAATCCTTAACCTTTGGTTGTTGGAGTGCAAAAAAAGACGATATAGAACTTTTTAATAAATATATAACTATAATATATTAGGCATATAAAAATATACATAATATATTTTATGCACTCAAGTACATTGAAACCGATCCCAAGTAACGACATTATTATTAAATAGCACAGGGCATATATTTTGTGTTCTGACAATAAGAGAGTTATTCTCGCTGTTCCCGCATGTAGCAGGGTAGGCAGGGGGAGCATAGTGTCAAGACACTCCACTCCTCACTGTCCGCTGAAAAGAGACGAACTCAACACCACGATGGTAACTGGTAACGAGGCAACTCGTTACCAGAGTTAGGAAATGAAAATATTAAATATTTCATTTCCTCGAATTCATGTTTACAATGACAAGTACACGCTTGTACAAGTACGTACTCCAGCGCCAGGACTGGCCTCAATAATGTGTATTTTTCTATTATAACTAAAATATAAGTTAAAAAGTAACATTACTATATTAATTTCGCTAATCAATGAAATCAATGTATTTACATTTATATGAAACCAACGTTTTTAGGAAAATGTCGAATCCACAAATAGTTGCAAACAGCTTAGATTAGAATACATTCAGTTTACTAGGATATTTAAATTTTGGGTCGTATTACGGTGATTTTATGCCACGTACACTCATATTTTACGCATTTTCTGTACCGATAAGCATCTTATCGTATTGTATCTTTGTGTTTCCTTCGTATGCAGTTTATTTTTCTTTTTCCATTGTGTCTAAGCTTCTTTCGAAGTAAGTTTTTCCAGGAAGTGCTTCAAATGTTCGCAATTCTTGTATTCAGAATATATAACGTAGAAATATTGTATAATACATAAATTGTTTAGAATTATTTTTATTAAAAATCTTTTTAATTATTCTGCATATTACCTATATAATCATCTGAATCCAGTCGAAGCATAGGAGCAAAAGCGTGCGACTATAAACGCGACAGGCTGTGGCTTCATTACTAGGTTCCCTAAGCGTACCCTGCTGTGTACGGGATACAGCGTGAAGCTGATTTAATTTCTTTTTGTATATAAAAAAACTAAATACGTCAAGACCAGGACAGTTTCCTAGTTTAATATTATATATTTAGTTGGCTCCGGTTTTATCATTAGTCATCTAATTATTTTCTTTCTCTAACATACATACATAGGTAGGTAGCTACAAATTCAAATGAAGCATATTCCACTTAATGAGAATCTCGTATCGCGAAGCAACACGTCCCATCATAACGTGCAATAAAGTTAATATTATTAAGTGTACGCAATTCGTTTAGTTCCCCTACAGGCTACGCTACACCGACTGCGTGCACTGAAAATGTGATATTTGTATTTGTACATTTTTGGCCTAATATTAATACTACATAAGTCTATAGTTTCTACTTTGCATTTTGCATTGTTTAGTTTATCCAAGGTTACAATATCAATTTTATTTGATTTCCGTCATCATTAATATTATTTCAGATAATTTTTGAACAAAGAAATTAAAATATTAAATCTTTCCTTTCCTAGAATCGGAATGGAACCCACAACCTGTCACGTTTAATTACTGTCACGTGCTTATGCCCTCCCTGCGCTACGACAGACATCTACTGACATTTAAAGACAAACTAATTGTTTTGTAATAGTTATAGAACTACTAAATACTCAACAAATTACGTTAAGTGCTCCACAAGTCTTCGTATTTCCGCTTATGTACAACATTATGTAATCCGATAAATAATGTAACTACTTAGTTAAAGCTCCAAGTAAACATGTCTAGTACATTTCGAGTGCATACTATGTGGGTCTATCGACGACGCCGCAGCGCAAGAGTTAATTGCTTTATAGAGAAAAACTCGAGAAAGTGGAATTTTCCTTTACACTACACAATTTTATACTACAATCGATACATGTACATGATTTTACTTTTAATGTCACAATAAATCACGGCACAAGGAAAGCTTTTAGCTGTGTAATTTTATGAATGTTATAATAACATTTAGCTTTATAAGTAAAATGTATTTTGTATACATTTTAAATAGTAATTTCCAAAAAGTTTTAAATTATAACGACAACTTTAAACTTTCAACCACGGCCGCTAAAAATACTCACATTTACGTAACATTAATTTCCAACGAGCGTAGTTTAATATAAAACATATGAAATTTATATCTAAAAAATCTATTTAGTTCATATAACCTTTTAGTTTTTATAGAGTTATAAACAGTTGTTTTATTATACTGTTAGGCACGTGTGTGGAGGTGACATATTCTAATTTTATAGGCCTGTTACCTTCAAGTGTTTCTTTTTTTTAATATCATATATATACCTAATAATTTAGAAATGATATCGAACCTGGACTTGACAAAATTTTTTTTTCATTTTCATTTGTGAACTGGCAAATACTTAAATAATAATATTATAATTTTATCTATAGGATATGTAAATGTTACAATATCATTCATTTTCAATTATACATTTATATTTTCTATACGCGATATACATGAACCACAGTGCTCGTAGTAGGTACGTACAGCGTGAGTGCACTTTTATGCGCAGCTAGCTTAATGACCGGGTTAATGGCGAACGAGGCCTCTTTTGTTAGTCCCCTGCTTTTTTGTTACCCTGATATGGGATAATAGCGAAGTGATATCAAATATTGGCAGGCAATAAATAAATATGATAGACACTCTTCCTCACTCTGTCAGTTTCATGATGTATCACGCATGTAGCAGGGAACCTAGTGTTAAGACACTCTACTCCTCACGTTCCGCCGAATTATATATATTATATATATAGATAAAATTCGTTCTATTTTTGTGTGATCCGGTGCTGCTGAAAAATTAATTTATATTGGACGCTTGAAACGTTGGAAACTCAAATACACTTCTATTTTATAAGTAATAAAAATTTTCAATTTTAGCTTTCAATTTTCAGCAACACCAGATTTTTTAAATATTCTTGTTAGATAGTAGTTTTTTATGTTTAATTTGGTTGGGAAGTTAGTTATATCTGGTTTTAGAATACAAATAATATATAATATCAGTACATTGTCGTTTATATAGCGCAAAATTTCGTATGACTGTCGTGTATTACCATAACTACGTCTCATATTCACAGCTGTGACTACATTTGTCACCAATTTGCTTTGTCTTTTTACTTATTCAACTTCACGAACTGACTATTCTGTGAAAGTTCAAATATCTGTAGCAGTTTATTTTGGTGGAAACAACACCAAACAGTGATACATATTTAATAATTCATAAATTATAGATTTAACCATAAATCCAATTATTAAATTTCTCATATGAAATTCAAGATTAGATCAGTCGTGGCGCCGGGGCACAAGTGTATAATTGTAAACGCGACTGGTTGTGGGAATATTGCGGCGTTGAGTTCCGCCCTACAACACGCAATGTCTGATACAGCCTGAAGCTGATTTAAATATAAAATTTAAATTTAAGATTATCGATATAACGGATATCGATGATCTCAAATACTTTATGTTCGATGGGCAGTATCGTATACTCTTTAGAGTGACTGAGAGCACTTACGTGCAGACAACTTAATGACTAGGCAATGGTCGACTAAACCTCCTTTGTCAGTCCCCTGCGAGTTGCTACAAGTTTTTATATATATTAGAATATATCGGCTGCTATAATATCCCTATTAGCTATTATTGACTAGTTAGTCGTTTTCCTTATTGTAACTAATGTATGATATCAATCAAACAGATAAATAATAATATTTGTATGAGTATGTTCTAAATAAGAACAAAACAGAGAATAACTAAATAAGCGCAAAGTGATGTAAATAATAATTATGCTATAAAAATGTGTCTGTATATATTTTATAACGCGTCTAGTTGTCATATTTAATTTTAAAAAAACATCGCTAATAGTGAAAGCTCGTTAATAGCCCGAGATTCAGATTTCAGAGCTATAAATTGAATCACAGGTATGTCAAAATATACGATTTATCTTCCCACGAACGGATCATTCAATAATGTGACCGGAGGTTCGCGGTAAATCACAGATTAGATCGTTATACAGACCGGCACATCTATAATTCCAGTTTTCCAGAAGTTATAGTAAAAAAATGATTAAAGTAATTTATAGCCTGGAATTGGCGTAGTTTCAATAATAGAATTTTTTCTTCCTTTTCTTTTATGGAGGCTCTTTGGGCATTCTAAGAATACATGTTGTAATTATTTTTAACACTGTGAATAGTATTATTACAGTTACTAAGAAACTCCTATATATTACGTGTCTATCGAGTTCCTGGACATGGAATATCGATCGAATTTCTACTGCACTATTAATTGAAGAGTTCTTATTAAAAAGAATTACTTTCTACTATTATTAGTGATATATACATATAATAGTGTTGATATCAACCCAATATGAGAAAATGTTTCACATACAATAACTCAATATTTTTTTTATAACAATGAAATTGTTCTTTAGGACTAAATTAAAGTATTATAAAAATAAAAATGTATTAAAATCTAAATTAAAAAAAAAAACATTGTACAAAACAGGTTTTCATAGTAAACCTTTAAATGATCCGAGGACAATGTGATTTATCTATGTATGTATAGGCTCCCATTATTATTTGCATATACAACATGGAATAATAACGCGAACTTCGCCCACAATCTAACGTAACCAGGAACAATCCCTCATCTCCACACAGATAAAATATTCTCGGCCGCGTCGTATATATACACTGTGTCCGTATGTAAATATGTACATATATTAGTGCGTTTGTACACTTTAGTACACTTATAAACCGTGATGTGGCACGGTTATACCACATAACTTCAATAAACCTTATTTAGTGTAACGGTAATTGTGAAGTATAAATTATAATATGTTACTGACGGCCGCAATTTACTAAATATGAAGCAACGAATATGTTCATAGATGAAGTATCGCATGGGAATTTTCAAAATATCTGTCATAACTACCAAATTCTTTATTATGGATGGTTGGTTTTTAATTAGAAATTAATTTTTGCGTGCTCTCTTTTACTTTGTCTATAAATGAATAGTTAAATAGATGCCATTTCTATATCATGCATGATCAAGCATCATTACAGCTGTATGAAAGAGACTGCAAAACATATTCAGTATTTTTATGCGCCAACTTTTCTAAAAAAAAGACTGTCGACTGCTCTAACAAAAAGAATGCAAAATACGAGTCAGATGTACGTATTTTATGAGGCGAGTGAAAACTTTAAAAATGTCATCTCGTTTTTCTCGCACAAATGTGGCATTTCATAGCAACTAAGGGTTAAACGCCTAATAGATTTAAAAGGAACTGCCCTAATTCTTGCCCGCTGAATAAATTGGAAGACGAATAGAGTTGGCCTCGGCTCCTTAGAAGTCGGGCTTTAATCTATCACAATTTATCTCAGTCCAAGCGGACAATAAAATATTGTCTTGTGTTCATTACGAAGTATCGACGCGACCTTTGAGTTTCCGAAGTAGGTATTAGTTTACAACATTTATTTAACAGAAATTTTGACTCAAGAAATATTAAAAAAAAAAGAAATTTCTTTTTATTCCAACTGAATAATTTTGAACTATAAAAGTTGAAAGTGTAAAAAGACCAAAGCCTAAAAAATAAAATCCGCTATTTGTTGATCCCTGGTATAATTCGCTGGAGAACAGCCAAGAGTTTGTTAGTGAAAAACGTACAACCACATGCTTTTTCTACATTACATAAGCGATGAATTCGTGTATACAATAACTCAACTGCGTTACTAAAGGTCTGTGAGGCGTCACAAATTACAATTCATGACTACGATGAAATGTTTATATAAAAAAATATGTGTTTGTTTGTTTGTATATTAATACGTTTGTATTTAACTACTAGTATAAATCGGTTTCATTGAATTTTTAATATAGATACAAACAAAAGAAACTAAAAAATAACATTAGCTTAAAATAAAAACGTATTTTCAAATTGTCTTTAGAAGATTTCAAAATTATTTAGAGGATTATTTTTTTTGCTATATAAAATATATCACCGAGATATTGGTCCTTAGAAAATAAATGAGATAGCAATTTAAAATTAATGAATTAAAAATAGACTTTACAAGTTTTTTTTATGAAAGTTGTTGTCTGTACTGTTATTGTTAAGTATCTTAATGTCATTGAAAATATCAATAACTAAGTTGAAACTAAGTCGAACCCTTATTCTAAAATATATATTTCCAATCTTTAAAGATTTCAAAAATATATTTTACAAAAATTAATTAATAAATAATACAATTTTTGACGTGAATACTAGGAAATTGGTTTTTTACTTTTATAAACTTATATTAGAAATTTAGAATTTAAGAGAAAAATTTTACAATACTAAAATAATAAAGTAAAATATTCGAGCTTACATTTTCGTAGGGAATGTTCGTTAGAGCTTTCATATGGTTATCAGTTAATTACTCTCCGTTGGTTTCGTATTCGCTAATGAATATAATTAGATAGCATTTCCAACCATCCGGATTATATAATTATATTTGTTGTTCCAAGATAAGTCTAAATATATGTTACAGTTATACACATTTGATAATATTAAGTACATGAATTGCGTAGCGTATGACTGACAATACAACGGTATTGGGTTCGATTCACACTTGGGGAAATGAACCCCCCACAATGGCACCCCATTGTGCCGCTTCGCCACGACGGCCTCGTTGTCGTGTACTTTGTTAGCAGGGAAATGAAAATTATTCAATCCCTCAGTGGAGATCGAACTGTAATGCGGCCTTTTAAAAAAATATTTTTTACCACGTACTATTTATTTACGCAGACCCCAAAAACGAATTAGTTACAATGGGCGGCTCTGATTTCCTAAGAGGACGATGTAGTCGCGACCGCGTCCATCATCTAACTTTATAACTTTTATTAAATAAAAAACAAGAAATAGTAATCTAGTAATATTATAAATGTGACACTTTGTAAGGATGGATGTTAGTTCCACTTTCGCAAAACTACTAAACGGATTTAGATGAAACTTTACTACTACTATAGTTTGTACATCAGAATAACACATAGGTTTAATTTGTGTAGAGATTTTGTAAAATCTGGTTTTCATCTATACTTATAATAAGAATGGAATGAATCTGTGTCTGTACTTGGAAAGTATATACAAAAAAGTTAACGCAGAGTTTTAACCTTTATTAATGTAGTAGAACCCAAAACAATGATTTTTAATTTTTTTTGTCTATCTGTCTGTCTGTTTGTCTATACGAGTATGCTGTTTTCATTGTTTTATTTTCCAAGAAAATTATGTGTACTTGTATGTGTCGTTCTTGCTTCATTTTATATGAAATTGACTACAAAGGCTAAAATCAAGATTTTACTTTCAAAACGAATCAAGTAATACATTATTTTTTATAAACGTATTATACAATATACATATTTGTTGTAAATACGAAATAAGCACTTCTATTTTGTAATAAAATGATATTGTAACATCATTGAAGTACTAGATTAGTGCATCCTGTGTAAACAAGGGCCGCGTATCGGGTGATCAGATGCCGGTGGCGGAGACGGTTATACATTATGCATGAAGCAAGGAAAGACCTTTCTCTGGCACAAAGGCACTGCAGCTAGCCAGTCCTTATTTAATTGAAACTAAGTAGCTATCCATTAACTATAGTGGGATTAATCAACGTCATAAATAACTATTACATTTGAAATACATTAAAAAAATATATGCTGTCTTTTGTTTTGCATATTTAAACAGAAATCTGAACTATTTTTACTTTCCTGTTCTATAACGACAAAAATGTTGATTTCCGCCACTTTAATTGCTGTATTTGGAAAATAGAGTCGCCAGGCGCGATAAAACGTGTTAAAAAACTTAACTCTTGTCAAGCTGCTGTTAAGGCAAAGCGGAGCGTTGAATTTCGCCACTCAACACGCAGCGCCCCGAGACTTCGGTGGAAAGTGGGGCACAGAAGTGTCTTAATGAGAGCGGAGACTTTTAACACTTGGTTTCCAGATCCTTTATCTATACCTTCTATGTACAGCCTATAGTGTGAAGAAAAAAAAATCGAAACTTGTTGATAAATAAAATAAGGGTGCAAATAAAATAGATAGAAGGCAATAATAGCGTTTTTATACATTAAGTAATCAACAAATTGCTCTCGATGATGCATGTTAGTTTACGATATGTACAATTTTGCAGATAGGTACAAAACTTAGCTTTGCTTGCCAAAAATATCCGGCAACACTAGCTTTTTTTGTTCGTAGAAAAGCCAATATTACTAATGAAAGTTACAGTGCAAACAACTTTCGTTCTGAGAGTATATGTAATATATAATTTGAGTTTCCTACTAAAATTAAACTTTACTTTACTAAGTTAAATTTTAAGTGCCAAAATAGAGGCAGAAAATCAGATAAGCACTTGTTTACTTTACAGAGTTATATCTCAATACTATATAAAATAGTAAAAAATATATAATTCAAAAAATATATATAATTTCGCAGAGTTTCTTAAATAAAATTGCGTCGGAAAATTAAGAACGACTTTTAATATTATTAATGAGAAAATCTTGTTATAAAGCACTGAAAGATATAAATAAAGTTTGCAACAAGAGTGAAAAATAATAACTTGAAGAGAAAAAAAATAGAAGCATACAATTTCCATGGATAATAAAAAAACTTGCCAAGCTAAACACAAAACAATTTTAATTCATTAAGTTATTTTGTTTACATTTAAAATCCTTTTCTAAATATCTTAATTTAAGACGTAAAAGGCACAATTGGAAGAGTTTACGGCGCGTATAATCCAAGGCTTCCCATGTAAACCACCGTAGGTACTGTGGACGACTTTTAATAGCTATCTAAATACCTTGGGCTAGGTCTGGCCGTCACGTTGATTTAATTTACTTCTCGTAGTGGGTGAAGTAAGCTGAGTTTAATTTTTAAAAGAATTTTCATATCCTTCTGTTGTGAACGTAAGCGATTAATTAGGACTAGGTTTCACCGCTGTCCTCATTATTTAGCTGAGTTTTAATTTCGCTTTGTCGAGCGGATTTTATATAAACTAAATCTGTTATATATTTTTTAATAAAAATTCTGAAGAATATGTTTTATACTTTAGTCGTAACTTGAGCTCGAAGTAATAGAAAAAAAACTGTTTAACGACAAATACAAAATGTGATATAAATGTGGTTTACTAAAAATATACGTACCTAAGCATTACTAAATTACTTTCGTATATATTCGTAAGATACTATAAAACCTCCGCCATTAATCAAAGTACTGGTTTAAAAGCAAAAGCGTAGACTTAGGTAATGAGAAGCGAAAATATTTTATCTTTAATAAATTAAATCTGAAAAACCCAAGTCGTAAATCACGAGAGATAGTGCATAGGGCCTATTTAAATTTAAGCGAAGAAGTGTGAAGGGAAGACACGAGTGATTTATGTAAATTTAGCACGTTTGGTTCTCCAGGAAGTTTAAATATTACTGGACATTAGAGCCTTTTCATACAAAAGTTGAAATTAAAATAATTTTATTCAGAATAAGAGGTTACAAGCTTAATTTTTTAACGTCAATTAATTTACCACCAGTTAAATAAAGTTATAACTTCAGACGTGAGAAGAACCGGCACAAGAAACTCAGCAAGATTTTGTTTAAAACAATTGTGTCCAGATTCAATCATTTGAATGGTATTAATGTTACAATGGTGCCGATCTGGTGTCATTACATCATAAACTTTTACTGAAAACGCATGGTTACTTTTTATCCACTTACACCCTACATTTCTGACCCATACTATGCCAACTTGCCTAAGGACAGTTTACCTTTTCATTTTGATGATACGCTCAAATCCCCTCGTTTTATGTGTGCGCTAATAGATTACGTAGTGAATTTATTCTCTTAAGTGGAAACTAAAAGGTTTCTATGATTACTCGTCCGATTAAATTATTTGTAAGAATATATTACACTGTGAGAAATATTTCATTTATATTAAAAAAAAACGTAGGAAACGCAACGTCTATCGTACATCGCTACTATCGTATAAATGTTAGCTAAAATTCATAGAAAGCTGAAACGTGTAATTTCGTGCTATCGATGATAATGGAGATATAGCATTAGCCTCGATCACGCCTATCAGTCTCGAATCTGCGGAAACAATCATGGGCTCATCCGCGAATTAGGTGGCCGACCTCGGATACATACTCGGTCCGTGCAATTCAGCACATATGAATGGTGAATTTTGCTGTCCATCCCATCAGCACGATATTTGTGGCTATCTCAATGATTAACTGTGAATCTATATTTACTGAAATGTAAGTTGGATGAAAGATGAGAATATAAATTTACACTAGGTTACTGCCTATTTTAAGTATGACAAGGCCTCTGTATTTTTTTTTTTTACTTTGGACTCCTACGTCATGTTGCTTGGGAAAAATTAATCTTCCTTATTTATAGACAAACCTGTGAATTATAATTTGCTTAATTACAACTGCTTATGTAAATTTCTTCTGTGATGCGAATAAATTCTGAATCGTTACAGCGGTGACCACCTGTATTTTCTACTGTTTGCTTACTGCACGTTTGTTTACTTAATTTTGACAATATATAATTTAGTATTATTTTTTAAAAATCCCATGTCATAAAATATTTCAAGCTATT
Organism: Heliconius aoede; assembly: GCA_037355905.1. NCBI lineage: Eukaryota > Metazoa > Arthropoda > Insecta > Lepidoptera > Nymphalidae > Heliconius > Heliconius aoede. Next base: position 1,223,469 of record JBAIZZ010000012.1, read on the forward strand.
CAGCAACTGTATAACGTACATTAAAATATATAATAGATCTACTTTTACAGTCAAAATAATAAATTTCCAAAGAAATAACAATTTTTTTATTAAAATTGCAATTGTCCTCATTCTGTTTTTCTTTCATGTAATAACATAAAATACTATTTTTATATTTCCATCGATAGAGTTCTAAAACAATAACGAATATCAAAGAAAAAAGTCAAAAGAGAATTGAGCAAAACAAACTTCGAAACAAAGCTCATAAAACAATAAGAAATAGAAATACGCAACGTAATAAATAATATAAGACAGAGAGGTAAAAGACCTTATAAATAATAATTAATTAATAAGTACATTTAGATTGCTTCAATCAAAAATTATTTAATATTACTTAAGTCAACGTTCGAATTGTTTCTTTTTGTTCATTATTTATACGTATTGAGGGAAGTCGTGGCATGAGGGCACAACCATGTGAGTGTAAACGCAACAGGTGAGTGGTGGGTTCGATTTCAACCAACACGAGATACCTCCAGAACTTGGCAGAAAGTGAAGAAGAAAGTATCTTAGGCTTATACACTAGGCTGCCTCTGTCTCAACGTAAGGCTGAGAAAGTTTGATTTTTTATCAAATGTAACATACATTTTGGTTTAGAATAATTTCAGATTTATATACAAAATTAGAACAGTCAATACAATCAGGGGAGTGAAACAATGCTGATTCAGAATACCCTTCAACACTGATTCTTTCATACAAAAGGATATTCCATGGATTTTGTTAAACACCATGACAAAGGAAAATTATTATCATTTTATGCTGACGACGCGCCTCTCATAAATTGAATGACAATGTATATTTAGTTATTTTTCCCTCGCCGCGGAAACCTCTCCAACTGCGACGTTTACGTGACCAAACATAAAAGTATTGTAGCTTTTTTACATAAAGTGCACTGCGACTGCATTTTAACCACTTTACTTAATAAATGCTGGAGATTGCTCGCGAGGATTTCTTGGGGAAATTTTTCACAAGTGAACGGTGCATTTGTTATGTGATTTTGTTACAGTGTGTGCGCGATATCGTCCGGAACTGCATCTGTTACTTATTCCTATTACTTTAAAAGTAACAAGCCCTGGTATTACGTGATTTTTGTTATTATCATAAAAATATTTTATTGTTATTAATTGAAAAACGGTGCATTTTCTGTTATAATTTTATATCACTCTATTAACTTTGCAGGTGCTATATTTAGGTACATATTGTTTGAAATTTTCCTCTCTCAAATTTATCACTTATTAACATAATTTAAACTACAATTTGTAGTTAAATTATGCAATTTTCACAAAATACATTTAAATCGCATTTAATATTCGTTACACAAAAGCGATAAAAGAACATTTTCATCAACGTTGATAAAATTTATTCATCGAGACCCTCGAAAGAATAAAAAAGGAATAGGTGAGGAAAATGGCTGCTGGTAACCTGGATATATTTTGAAACATAAAATATAAACACACGGGGCGGTGAAGTTGTAGGTAGATTGATAGATTCATAGATATCTATGTAGGTATGTAAAATATTTTAGATAGTAAAACTATCAACAGTACACAAAAAAAAACAAAAGCCTCTTCACCTTTTTTCCCGCAAAGCGAAGTAACGCGAGGTATCGCATATATATGTATATAATTCCATAACACTTCAGGTAAGTAAGTACCCGTGTTGTCTGGAAATATCGCATTCCAAATTGAATTGTCCAATTTACATTTCGTTGTGCGTGTGAATTTTCCTTTAGATAATTTTATCGATAAAACCAGCAAGGTGGAATTTCTAATAATATTGGGAGTAAATTACACGTAGGTCTCCATTAGGACTGCGAATATTCATGACAACATATGTATGTACTGTATATACAGTTAGATAAAAAATATTTAATAGTATACACAGATTATTCGTAACTATATATATTTTTTTGTGAGGGTCAAATTGAGATACACAATAGTCTGATTTCTTGTGTTTTTTTTTTGTTTTTCGATTGAGACCGCCCTGGCGCAGTGGCACAATTGTGACTGTAAGCCCGACGGTTGTGGATTCAATCCTCACTGGGTGGAATGAATTATTATGTATTAACATTTTCATTTCTTCGCTCTGGTAACAAGGTGCAGCATTGAGATCTGCCACTAAACACTCAATGCCTCATAAAATTGGCGGAAAGTGGGGAACGGATATTATCACTAGGTTCCCTTTGCCTACTCTACTGTACTCTGTACTGCGGGGTACACCGTGAAGCAAAAAAAATGTACTATTTCGAATTCAATTGTATGTAAGGCATAATATGGATGATTCATGTTCGTGAAACGAAATAATAGTTAGTTTTAATATAAAGTTAATTAAAATAAACGTGGGATCGAACTCAATCGACTGTGATGTCAGATGACATCGAATAAAGTCTCTATATAAAACGATTACCTTTAATTGTCCTCTTTTTTTGCATCGAGTAATATTAAGCTTGACGTCACAACAGCTACACAACGGAATATTAAAATATTATGGAAGTAGAGTGTTAACGCCTCTCTTCACAACTTTATGAAGAAAGCCATTTTGCTATTCGCATCAGAGTTAAAGAATTAATAGTTTGATGTTTACGATATATATTATTTCGTTTGGTTAGTCGACCTAATTTACAACTTGCAAGCTTGATCAAAAGGTCAACGTGCTGAATACAGAGTTTGCAATTATATACATTGAATATTGAAGTATACACAACGCCGCTTTAAGGGGGCCCATAAAGTGGAAAGCGAGTCACCGTCCACCAACTATTCAATTTGAGACTATTGTAATGGCGGGCGTCCGTAAGTCTCACTCAATAGTCCAGTAGTTAGTCCATCCAAATGTCATTCTATAATCCTAGTTTAGATTTCCACATTTCACATCACTGGGCAATCACGTGTGGTTACCCAGAGATGGATCCCGGCTGATGCGTCACAGTAAAATATTTATATATTCTCTAATAATAGACGAAATAAATTAAATAATAGACACCTAACCAACCAACCAGAAAAGGACTAAAACCTGATATTTTAAAAAAAGCAAATAAATATTTAATAAACTGTAATTAAGAGATAAATTTTCAACAGTATCATTTAGTTTATAGCATGTACATTTTAGAAGATAAGATAATTTGGATATCCGAAACTAAGATCTCACTAGTAGCTATACATACAGTTTTGATTACATTATTAGGTCCTATACATAATATATAGAGTTTGAAACACACTAAACCCGTATTGGATTTTGGGCGCACTGAACTGAATGCACAGCGTAGTTATGATACCAATTAATTAGTTTCTGTTAGTTTTCAAACAAAAACGGCCACTCAAAGAAATTCATCGCAGTAGTTAATAAGCTTCATTTATATAGTTTCGTTTACTTTACGGTAAGTACTACGGAAGTAAAAATTTGCATTAATTATCTTGTATAATGAACATAATTACTTATTGTTATAATAACATCATCATTTCCTTCGTATCTCGCGGTGAAAAATGAGAAAATAATCTAAAAATGAGAATATATCATTACTTTTTCCACTTTCCGCCCATGAGCCTGATACGCTTAATTAATACTATTCAAGTTTTGTTATACGAAACTTAAATCCACAATAATTAAATATAGCAAAGACCGATTACTACTTATTTTATACTATCACAAGTGATATGAGACCGTGATAGTGCAGTATATCTGTAAAAGCGAGGGTCGTGGGTTCGATTCCCACTTATGGGTATGAAAAATTTATAATTTTCTTTTTCTCGGTCTGGTAACGAGAACCCAGGTTCAATCTACCTCCCTTACTTACACTGTTATGCGCACGAAAAAAAATGTAATTACTATGTGAAATATTTAGCAATTAAACAGATTGTAAGATTTAACGTAATTAGAAATAATATAAAAAACGCTGAATATTACAAAGTTATAAGAAGTTTTTATTTAAATCATTACAAATTTATTAATGAAGTTGTAGAAGCCACGTAAAAGTTAGAAGAAAAATGTAACGGTTTGGACATTGGCCATTAAGCTACTCTAATGGGGTGCTAAGTAACACGGCTAAAGCAGAGAGCACATTATTCTTTATTTTTATATCACAAAAAGATTGCAATGCTATTCTTTATCAAGAACACAAGAGTGTTTTATTTTTTCTTATAAATGAGAAATGAGCCATATAATATTAAGTTATATTTTAACTAGCGTCACAAACGCAGCTTCACCCACTTAAATTAATTTGTTATATTAGATAGAAATTATACAAAATCTTTACATAAGTTATAACATATGTGTTATTGTGATGTGTAAGCTACATCACTGTAAAGTTTCCTCTAAATCCATTCAGTAGTTTTTGCGTGAAAGTGGAACAAACATCCATACTTAAAAACTATCACATTTATAGTATTAGAAGAATTAAAAAGAAAAGAAATACAGAAAACGTTTTCATGTATAAAAATACAGTAGATACAAAACTAATTATCTCCGAACTAACCACTGTGTTCATTTAAACTTTGCTCAAATGAAATTAAATAATAGCTGGCTTTGTACAACATGTGTGATAATAAATGTTACTGACGTAGCTCTTTTATACGTATACGAACGTTCAATAAAGGCTTTTTTTTTCTTTTATCTATTATTACTGGTTTCCTATTGGTTATTTCTACTGAAAAAATATAAATTAATATAGCAAGTAGGCTGCAATATAGTATTTTTTTTACCATTTAAAATATTTAATAAGAGTAATGAGTGACGATTATAATTGTATATCTTTGTGGGTACTTATGGATAATAAATAATTAAATTACTATTTCCGAAGCATGTTCTTGAATATAGTACTTGATGTTTAAGTATACGAGGGAAGTGTAAATGGAAATATCATGTAAAATACAAAATAATTATACATTTGTATGGAGTTCAATAAATATTATAAATTATTAAAATATTAATATTGAAGTTATTATAAAGTTTTAACCCTTTAGTCTAGTTGCGATTTCATACTGACTATTATCGATAACACTGACAATGTGATTAATATATCTGATTAAAAATAAAATACAAAACATTCAATAGGATTGACCTATCTATCTCCATTGTTTGCGTTGGCATCGCATTGCGGGCGCAAAAACTTCCCGACAACTGTCTGATATTGGCTTTTATGATACTAAGACTTCCATTCGGGAAATAGTCACGTATTTTGGTTCTGATTTCAGTGAGAATATTATATGAGAAATTGTTGCCGCCGTCACCCCAAGTGTTCGCGCACCACACTCGTTATTAAATCATAATTTGACTCCATTCCTGCTACATGTGCGCGGAAGGAATCAAAGGCATTTTATTATAAAAGGGTTACGTTCGCCGGTTTTCCTTTATTATTCTCAAATACACACAAAAGGTTTAAATTAAAAATCTAACTTTGTAACACAGTAACTTTCAAGTTATATTGGTTTCGTAATAAGCGAAGCAAATAACGAGTAAATTCCAAACATTTCTTAAAACAGCTGTATAAAGTTAAGTTTTTTTTTTCAGAAAATGCTTTCGTCATATATGTATGATATGTACCTGTCAATATAAAATTTATGTCTTAATTATTGTGAGTAATTTGTCAATTTCACAGTGTGGAATGAGGTACTTTAAAAAAGTTTGAATATTTTTATATTTTGTCATAAATACCTATAAAGTTTTCTTAAGAGGTACTAATATTTCATGAAAGTGATTTTTTCATGGTCTATACTACCGGTTTATCTATTTTGTCAGAAAATATGTGGCCTGGGTCTCGAAATGATAACGTCAATGGAATTTTTAGTAACGAATTCTTGCGTCGTAATATTGGAAATGGGCTGGTGCCTTAGCATGCGTGGTTACATATAGTAGATAACGGAATAAACGACACGAAAGAAGGCAATATTCGACACGTGCGCCAAACGACTTGGTCAAAGCAATGTCTTGGATTATTGGGTTAATTATTTAGGTAATCACAATGTGGGGCATATTATAAAAAATAATATGCCCCACGTATATTTTCGGTATAATAATAATTATATGTTTCTTATGACGAATTGATAATATATCTCCTATTTTCTAGAGAAATATTTCTGAACTGTAACAGTATGTCATTTGCATATATTTATAAAATGAACCTTGAATTATGAGAATTTTCAGGAGTATTATTAATATGAATTAAGTAACGAAGTGCCACAAGATTTTTTCTTTGGGGTAAAATTGATAATAATTGATAGTTCTTTTACTAACTAATAATCATAAAGTGATATACGAGTAGGCCGTCAAGGCCCAGTGTGACTGTAATACGACAGTTCGATCCCCACTCAAAGAATTAATTTTTTTATATAAATTTATATTTCCATTTTTTCGCTTTGGTGTCAAGGCAAAGCTCGGCATTGACTTCCGCCACTCAACACGCAATGTATCCAAAATTAGGCAGAAATTGGGGAACAGAGTGTCTGCGTGCGTGATATAGCGTGAAGCTAATTTATTTATTTTTTATTTACATATATATGGTCGCAATATTTAAACGCAATACAATGATCCCGTTGTTATATATATAGGGTAGGGGACTAGTCTAGTATAATCTTCAATTTTAAATCTCCTCCTAATTTTCTGGTAAGAGTAAGAGAAACAAAACTGGCCAACGATAGCAAAGCCCTTGTCGGATCAGGATGCAAATGAATACGCGCCTGTGGATCGAACGGATGAATATGCATGGGCGGTCCCCGGGCCGGAATAATATCAGTGCCGCCCGCCCGTCACCGGCGCTACGCAGACCGTGTCGCCTTGTTCCAGTGAAAACCAATAACTTTTTCATTACACTGATAATAAATTGAAGTTTTATTATTTATTCAGTTAAGAAATTACGAAATATAGGGTTTTCTGCTACGATTCCGTTTGTGATTTCGCGCTGTTTTCTGGATTACACTTTAATAATAACCATGTATAAAAATCGACCTCTTGAATCACTTTGTATATTAATGCAAGTTTTGCATCACTTGAATTGAGGCCAGCCGTAGCGAAAAGGCAAAACGATGCGGCTGTAAATGCGACAGGTTGTAAGTTCTATTCCCCATAGAGGAAATTAAATATTTAATATTTTCATCATCTCGCTCTGTGGTAATGAGGCATTCCTCCAGAATTTGGCATACTAGGTCATACGGTTCCTTCTGCCTTATCTGTTGTTTGTGCTTTCCAAGTTCCCATAGCCTCGAATATAATCCACCTAAATTTATTCTCACAAATGACAGCAGTGATCTACAACAAATATTTATAAGAGAAAGGATTTCTTAGGACAAAAAACAAAAAGAAAATGATGTTAAAAGCTCTTGTTTCCTATGCTTTTCATCTTAAGATTCTTCGTCTAAAGAAGATTTGAAATTAAAGTAATTTTAATTAAGAATTAAGTATTATAAAAGATGTTTTACCGTACTCATAAGAAAACAAAACAGAATAATAAAATAAAAATTTTATAGCTGTAATAATCATGTTTTTTAGTTTTTTTTCTAATTATTTATAAAAAGAAAATGTGTGTTATAAATGTAGAATAAATATATTTTTTTAGTCTTACGCTGTGTACCGCACATAACAGGGCCCTACCCTGGCAGAGAGGATCTGGGAACTTAATGTTAAGACACTCCTTTCCCATTTCCCGCCAAATCCTGAAGGCATTGCCTGTCAAATGGCAGAAGTCAACTAAATCTATATTTATTATATAAAAGGAGATGTTCCCTCTGGCTGAGGTAAGACGCACGCACAGCTGTAACAGCTGATGATAGAAACGTGAAATTTGGACTGATATTTATTTTAGTAATGAAGAAACACACTAAAAAGCTTTTAAAAAATTGTAACTCAGAAGGGGTGCAACGGGTTGAAAGTTTGTATGGAAAAATCTTTATATCCCAGTACCAGAGCGAAGGAATGGAAATAAATAAATATTTAAACTCCTCAAGTGGGGATCGAATCCACAATCAGTCCGTTTTACAGTCACATTTTTAGCCCATAATTATTATAGTTTGTAGGTACTCAAAAATAATTCATCATCGTATCCTGCGTGTAGCAGGGTAGGCTATCCAGTCTCCACTTTACGCCGACTACTAAAGACATTGTGTATTAAGTGGCGGAAAACAACGCCGCACTTTGCCTGGACACCAGACTGAAGAAAAGAAAATATTAAATGTTTAATTATCTCGAGGGGGAATCGACCTCATAACCTATCATAGTGTCAGTTAGAGGTCAGTGGGGCACAATAACCTACACTGTGCCCCTTTGACCTCTAAGTTAGTTTGTGTAATTTGAATTATATTCTTGTATTTGATTTAAATTATATAATAACATAGTGGAAAGTAATTAAGTTGAGCAAAGAAATAATATCATCTCCGCCCTCGGGGATGTTTGTGGAAAGCTACGTTGAAAATAACATAATGACCGAGGTTTCTTTATGTTTTAGTGCAACAGTCTATAGGTAAGTAGGTATCCCCTAGGTAGGTACCTACCTACAACGAGAGTTGTATTTGAGAAGTGTATATTATATATGTATATTTAGCTTTACGTTGTATCCTGCATACAGTAGCAGGGTATGCAAAATTATTTATATCATTTTACTACAATATAATCACTTCTCGCTTTCCATTCCACTTTAATATAGAAAGAATTCCATTTCAAATATTAAGTAAATATATAGGATGAACATATCATAACCCCTTTCTTACAATCTTTTGAGTTCTGACTTTCCTATTTTTCTGTTCTAGTTAACGATTTCTTTTAAGAATCACGTAATGGATTTCTTATAGTTTTAACTAAAAGTGGAAAAAATAAATAAAGATAACTAGTTTTATCCATCATCTCGAAAGTTACTTCAATATAACTATACCAAATACCAACTATATGATATGCATAAATGTTAAAGTAAAAAAATAGGCCAGATAGCGAGTATGAAAATATATAAAGGATTTTGCATAAATAGTGAACAATGAATGAAGAACAATGCAAATATCGAAAATATTCATACAACAAAAATAACAGTAAGTAAATAAATATTTTTTTATCAAAAGAAGCTTTCCGTCGCGAGGTATCATAGTTTTTAGTGCACATAAAGAGAGCACAACTTACGTCAATGAGCTTTCAATTAAAATCAGGTTGAAGGATCTCATTGCTTTAATTAAACCTGTTTTTTAACAGTCGGTCTATTGCCGGCGGCCGTCCTCGCCCTCTCCCAGTATTACTCCTCGAGGCTACACCCGCCAATGTTCGGTTTCATTAGTTTTTGTTAGACTTACTTCGATTTATTCGTTTGAGACGAGCGTGTCGTATGTGTTTTATAAATATATGTGGAAAATCAAACTATATTACACTGAGTCTTTTATTTTGCAACGACAGTCACATATACAACATAACTATTACTTCGACTTAACACATTATTTTGAATAATCACTAGCCTGCTTAAATGTTGAGAAAATCAAAATTTCCTCTTGTTATATCTTGAGAAATTTGAAAATCCAAGCAATTAAATTATATAGGGCAAACATAATACAAATTATATTCATAATATATTTTTAAATAGAAGAGGTTAGGGATTTTTTTTTTACTGAAGATATGAATAATTAGCAAGTTAAACCCATCCGACACTGTTGAAAAGAATTATATCGGATAGCGTTCGTTGGCTTTTGGCGGCTAGCCCCAGTAATTTGTCACAGCTGAGAGAGATGTTTATTCAAACGAGGAGATTTTATTGCAACGACATAAATCTTAAAGAAAAGACGTTCTGGAAGTGACGGTAATTGTATGACAATGTTGCTTTCTTTGAATTTCTTTTATACATTTAATTTTGATTAATTGTTCAGTACAATATTTTCAAGTTATACTTCATGACATTTTTGCGTTTAAATGAAATTATTTTTGAAGATTAAAAATAAAAAACTCACAATATAACACTTGGTACATAAAATGTTTAAAAATTTATTTTATTTGACAGATTTACAAAACATTTGTACTATTTTTCAAACAGGAGTACCTATCAATATTTTTTCATTAGCGCTTGTATCGAAAAATTAAACTTTTAAAAAACTGCATATGCATAGGAATTTAACTTTCAATGGTAATTTAATAATTTATGTAATATACTTAGTAATTTACATTAAATACACTAAATAATATATAATATATTAAACTGCACTTAAATTTTACCCGAAATATTATAGCTTACTGAATAAATATAATTTAAATTTCGCTTACTAAAACGAGAAGCGAGGAACTATGACTTTTTGAATAATAAATATAGGACTCGCATTAATCATTAAAATGTAAAGCTGTCCCATGGCTATTAAACTCTGAATTTGCAGCGGGCATGCCCGGGATGGCCGGATTTACTGCTGTAACAATTAAAATACGAATGGAAATCCATATTAAGTCCGGGATAGTAATAAGCGAGTTACTAATTTAACTGGCCGTTGGTGATCCCGGGTTAAAAGTATTTAGTGTGTGTGAGCGGACAGCAAGTTATTTAAACTTTTGGGGTAAAAGTATGCATAATATTGTTTGGACTAATTATAAAGATCCGAAACTTCAAACCACGCTGCTAAGAGAACATCTTATGTATGACTCGACACCGTTCCGCTTTTGTGGAATACTTTTGCAACTGCTCGCAAGAAACTTCCCTACGCGACATGAATACGTGCTGAGACACAAATATTATAATTTATATGATACTCCGTTCTCAGAAAGTAAATCCTAGTATCACCGACTTAATATTTTTCATGTAACCTCATCTTATGTATGTAGTCTAATAATTTTCCTTTTATTTTCATATATAAATTTCACAGGATGTAAGGATATTTATCATGAGGAAGAGAAAAAAATGGAGACATTTTAAATACATATTCGTCCTATTAGATCTCGAGTCTACAACCTTGGCGTGCTGTATGACATGATGGTACAACATTAAGTTATTATTAGTCATTAAATACAATTCGCTAAAGAAATTTTACCCTTTTACTTTATAATTTCATTGAAGATCGACATCCTTCATTAGATAAGCAAAATCTGGATGTAGGTATATCAATTACATATATTCTCATGAACAAATTTACCTAACTCTCATGTCTCCAGAGTATATGTACAATATATATCAAAGACGCGTGAGTACCTACTCAGAAATCGAACAGCGTGTAAGACTCCTCTAATAACCTTGTTGTCTCATGTATGATTGCTTCAGGGATAATCCAGATTAAATATTAATAAGACTACAGTTCCATCATTGAATTTATTGGGCAAAAAGCCGTAGCTATGATATTAGAATGAGATTTTCTTTTAAAGGGCTACTTAGCGAGCTTTATAGTATTGTAGAACATAATTAAGAATGTAGTTATAATTCAGTCTACTTCCAATATTATTTTGCACGCT
>JBAIZZ010000012.1:1239883-1343068 GCA_037355905.1 Heliconius aoede
AGAGTTAATCGTAAGTGATTTACAATTATAATAATAATTGTAAATCACTTACGATGAGATTTTATTGACGTTAATTATAATCAATAACGTTACTTTCGGACATTTCAATAAACTTATTATACGTGGAATATTACAATATATTATGATTACAATAAATTTAACAGACTTATACTAATTTATATTTAAATTTGAGTTCAATATAGGCGTGTGCAGTACACGAACTATCATAAATATGTATTATAATTCAGGAGTAAAATCACCAAAAAAAAAAATCGTTTATCGTTACATAAATAGGTTAAATCATAGCAAATTACAAACAAGAGCATTTGTTTTTACGAATGTTATTCATTCTATTGCGCCTTACGTTTATTTTTTTTTATAAATTCTTGCTGATTACACTTAAGTACGTAAGTCGTCGACGTAGGATGGACCGTACTCACGATACGCTCGAAAAGGGTCTTATAATTTGGAAAAAACGTTTGACCAACATCATCAATAAATCAGTGCCCATTTGATCTTGAAAAAAGTAAGGGACCCGGAGGTAAATTATAAGATCGTAAACACTACCTGTTTTGATATAGAGTATAGATAACTATGAATAAATGTATTTTGTATCCTCCTGTTGATTCTTTCTGTATTATGAACTAGATAATATACTTTTATAGGAAAAATATAAATAAAATAAGACGTTGGGTCTAAGCTGTATTAAAATGGACAAAAGAATATATGCACCAGAAACCGAGGAGAGGAACGGTGAACGGATTACCCGTTAGAAAATTATATTTTTCTATGTTAAAAGCAAAAAATTTTGGATAAGAGCATTGTGCGCTTGCTAATAAGAAATATTTGTTAACAAAGAAAAATCATATTTAAAAAATCGCACATTTGGCAATAGTCCGTGATCTCGGGTAGATTGAGGTGGATTTCGTCTGTCAGTTGACATAATTTGTGTTCCCAAAAATATATTATATATTACCAATAAATATACGTGAAAATTATGAATTTAATTTGTTGTGAATTCTATTTTACACTCAATGATCAGTGTAGTAATAAATTACAGTTTTTCATTAAGTAGCTCTTTCGCGCAGAGCGGGATCACATGTCGCGGCGCATTAGCGACACAATCCTTCAGCCGGTCGGGCGACAGGTCAGACGACAGCTCGTCCTGACGCAATTAACGCTGAAGAGTCACGTGAGTGGTCTCGATTTGGAATTACTCGATCTAAGTATACGCGTATAGATAGATAGATAGATAATCTCATTAATTCAATTAGGCGTCCGGATAAGCCAATAGATGTAAAGTGTATATTATATATAGAGGCCGTTGTGGCGCAGCGGCACAAAGGTGTGACTGTAACGCGATGATTGTGGGTTCGATCCCCACATGAGGAAGTGAAATATTTATTTACATTTATATTTCCATTTTTTCGCTTTGGTTTCGAGGCAAAGCGCGGCGTTAAATTTTGCCATTCAACACGCAATGTCTCCAAACCCGGCAGAGAGGGGGGAACGGAGTGTCTTAGCATGAGGTCCCCTCTGCCTACCCTGTGTACGGGATATACCGTGAAGCAGATTCTTTTTGTATGTTATATATAAATTACGTATATATGTATTATATGTACAATGCACATACATTACTATAACATGTATGTACATACGTATAAACATTCATGAGCTAATGTAATGATTTGGTAAGTGGCAACATCTTATTATATATATGTATATATTATATGACAAGACGTGTATTAGTATACTTGTGTACACATATTACCCAACATTTCACGATGCACGATCTCATAGATTTTTCCATTTTCCTTTAAGCTTTTCTATTATATCCTCTTTTCATTCTATAGAATACATTAATTATGTCAAGCTAAAAATAAGAGTGGAAATCTTGTTATATTCTTAAATATCGTTACAACTATCTTAATGCGCTCTCGTGTAAAATATTTTCGAGCATTTCTACAGGAATTTTATGTATAAGATTTTCTATGCCAATAGCAGAAACTGTTATACAAATAAACATATCCCGATGCTCATCGCCAGCTTTTCCCAGATAATGGAGTGGAACAGTATTTTAGGCAAGAAGAATCATTCATGTTACTTTGGCCAAGACGTTTCGTGTGACTAGTTTTGTTTGTTAGTTCCTACTGTGAATCTCGTCTCGCTCATTGTCTTCTATTTGAGCTTATATATATGTGCTTTCAATAGCTTTGTGTGCTCTACTTACACACGAACTTTATTTTAGGAGCTTTTCAACTTTATTGGGAAAGAGATCCTTTATAAATGTTATTGGAGAAAAGTCAGACAGAGTAGAAAATATGAAATAGAAACGCTTTTGTGTGACTTATTGCAGTAAAAAGTATTTTTATTTTTTTTCTACATTATAGTTAAGATCATTTATTAGTTTTGTTTTCTTTTTCACCACACTACAGCGTATCACGAGCACGTGTCGTATATATATTCTATTTTCGAATTTGATATCAAATCATATTTTTCATAAGTAATTTTATTTAAAAAGGCTTCTGATGATACTATTTCGATACATTTGCTTATTTAAGCAGGTTACACTGATTTTTTTTATGCAAAACATTTTACAAACATCTGGATGAAGTGGATCATGACTCAAGTCAATTAAGTACTTCTCATTGCTTACATACATAGTACATATACAATGTACTTTTCTTAATTCGTTAGCTTAATGGCGTATAGTAATGATGTACAAAGTATTCGAATTATACAACTGTAGTCCTTGTGCCACAGTAATAAGAGTCACAGGTGTTACGTGAAACAACGTATAACTATTTCGACAGTAGTGGTAGTTATATCCAGAGCTCTTGTTAAATCGAGCTTCAATGTAACATTTAAAGGCAAAAAGAATTATTTAACGGGTATCTCTTATTCAAGACGCACATTAAGGTAATTTATCGTTTTCGAAAACTAAATTTTTCGTATTACTTAATTAGTAGTTGTTACATCTAATTCACTGATGGTCATTGATTTAATATTATTATTTCATTATGTTATATTTAATAGTCCTAGTGTTAGGACACTCCGGACCCCCATTACCCGCTGAAATTTTTAGTGGCATTGCGTATTGAGTGTCGGAATGCAACGCCGGGCCTTAGTGCTAGAGAGACAAAATGACAATATTAATAGACAACAATTAATTCCTTCGAGTGGGGATCGAACTCACAACAATTGCGTTACAGTGATACCCTTGTGCCGCTGCGCCACGACAGCTTTACTTAATAATTAATTAAATGTTAATTATTAATGAATTACTAATTGGTCGATAAATTGTTTCTTCATTTCTCCGCTTTTTTTAACACGCAATCCTCCAAAACTCAACAGGAAATGAGAAACGGAGTGTCTTAACTTGCTACGTGGAGGATACAGAGTGAAACTAAACAAAATATAACTAACAATATCCAAGTTTACTACAAACAAAAAGTTACATTACTTAAATTCTTGTAAGACGAACATAGTAAGTAGTTTTGGAAGTACCTACGGTTAAACGGCGCGAGTGACATAAGCATCTTCACAAACTTTAGGGAAGAGTTTAATAGTTTAACAAGTGAAAACTTCTAGCATTGTTTAAAGTCAAAATTTCTAAGTCAAATAATTTTATTCAAAATAAGAAGTTACATACTTAATTTTTTTAACGTCAAATAAGGTACAAGAAACTGAACGGGACTTTTATTTTTATCTATTTTATAAAAAAATAAAAATTCTATGTTTTTCTTAACATATATATCATTTTCAAAACATATTGACATGCAAATGTCAGTATATTAATTTGTTTAAACTTTTACCGTAGGGAGTCTTTAGAACCTAACTTATCGATTACACGAATAGCTCGCTTCTGCAGGACAAATTTTATTTGAACCCCAAAGTAAAACATACAGTCCAGATTACAACTACACAACAGCTCGGCATCACCACTTTAATTTAGAAAAAATAGCCAACATAGCGTTCACGTGGCAGTGAAGTATGCTGCAAATCTATTATGCCACTTTTATATTTAGTTATATTTTTCTTTGTCTCGTTAAGTAAGTAGCGCTCATAATTGTGATTTATTGTTAGAGCTTACTTTTGAAGCGAATTTATACACTACTCGAAGAAAAGTGTTAAGAAATTTATAAAACATTCATTAAAACATAAGTTGCTTTTTGCTGAAAATCTGATAAAATTTGATCCGCAATTTATGTATATAAGTTTATTTGTAATTAAATTTTCTTAAATCTTAAAGTTGTTGAAAACGATATTTTAATAATTTATTTGGTTGCGAAGGTAGTTCGGTATTGTTAACATAAAATTATAACTAGGTCTTGGGACTATTCTATTGGGGCACTGCGTTGTAGAAAGGTCACGGGATAATACAAAGTTTCCACGAAGCGTGTCTTTTAATAGATGTACCTATTAAATATGAAACTATTGACATACATTTATTTACTGCCTTACCTCTAAATATATTACTCATCTAATTTTATATCTGTGTTATTTTATGATAGATCCCTGTTTGCTGATAAAGAAATCAAAAGAAATGATAAATAATTGAAGTCAGTCGTGGAACAGGGGCACAAATTGTAAAAATAAAACGGAATTTGGGGAACGGAGTGTTTTAAAATTAGGTTCCCTCTATCTACCCTGATGTGTGCGGGATAGAGCGTGAAGCTGATTTATTTTTTAATTTTATGAAATTAAACTACTTTAATTGGCTTCCAGACAAAAATCTAAGTAAAACTTGTTGAGGACAGTGATAAAAAAATCAAGAAGTTTTAAAGAGATCTTACGACGGTCGGTAAGCGTTATTCTTAGACGGTAAAAGTAACAAATAAAAGTCTCTTGAAGTATGTACTATTCGAAATTCGTAGAAAGCACCTTTAGTACGTTTCGTACAAAAATCTTCACAATATTTCAAGGCGACACACAAATTATATTTGCAAAATGTACAACATACGTCGTTAAACTTATCAAGAAATCTTGTCTTGTCTTGAATAGTAACGTAAAAATTTAAAAGAAAATTATTTTTAAAAAAATCTGAAGTACAAGTATAACAAAATGTTGGGTCAAAAAAGGGCACATTGATTACATCTGGTCCACAATCTTTTGTTCCATTATGTTTTTAATTATTTAAGGCTGTACAAATTACATTTCGTAAATTATATTTTTCGTAACAGCTATATAAACAAGATTTATTAATTGTGGGTTTTTAAGATAGTAACTGTATATTTTTTTATAAATAGGAAATAGAAATATCTGATTTTGTATATAAAACTTGAAACATTCTCTAAAAGAACGTTCAAAAGAAGGATTTTAGAATTGAAGACAAATAAATCCAAAGCAGTGAACTTTTAAACTCTGAAACTAATCAGTAGATACTCCCAAGACTCAATCACGATCTCGAATCTTTTGTCGTTTCGACGTATTGATTTAATGCTGTTGACTACTGCAAGAAACTAAAGGAAAATAACTATTTCTTGTAATCTTCTCTTATGAACACACAACATCTTAACTTACCCGGATAGGAACTACAACTAGGAACAAAAACTAGGAACTATGAATTTATTTAACGTTGAATATATTTACAAAATAATAATTGAGGGTGGTTCAGGAACAGTAATTTGTCTGTTTGTACGCGCTAATCTCCGCAACTACTGGGCGGATTTGAATGAAACTTTTTTATTGTATAGCTATTAAGTCTAGTCTTTAATTTAAAACAATCAAAAAACCTTATAGAAATTACGATAATGTCGTAAAAAAAAACATATTAGTCGTAAAAAAAAAAACATAAAAGTCATTATTAGTTATCAGTCAATTCTGTGTATGAAATGAATAATCATGTAATTCAAGCGGGTGAAGCCGCGGGCGGGTAATTAATACAATCAAAAACTTGCAATAAATTATTCTTTTGCATCATCGTAGAAATTTTAATAATAAAGCACACATAACATTATATTAATATTTAATGTAATAAAAAAAATGTAGTGCAGCAATTACTCATATACAGAATATGAATTATTATATGGAAATAAAAAACGAATATTTAACTAAGGCTATTCGATCGACATTTGTTCAAAGCAAACGGTCGAATATCAACGACCTCGAAGATTTATGAGGTAGTAACAGAAAATTTTATTATGCTCCCAATTTCGCCGGTGCTTTTCAGAATAATGGGTCCCACGTGGAAATAAGACTATAGTATTTGTAAGAAATTTAGAAAAGCTATTGAAACTGTTGTTTATTTAATGTATGTAGTTGTTTGTTATATTACATATGTTATTAACAAAGTCATGATTGTTAAAATATACCGACTATTGCAACAGGAAAACTGTCCACATATCGTCCAATGAACATAAGGAGTAAGATGTGAGTATTTAAAATAAACACGGCCTTATTCTGAAGTAGAGCATATTTTTTTTAATAAATTCCTTAGCATTGATTAAACATATAATAGCTAAAATGTTTCTATTATAATTTATTATAAATGTATAGTATACCACTTTGATCCAACACGTACACTGCCCATGTGAAAGTTTATTAGTTGGAACATGCCAAACTAGCTCTCCTGCAGCCTGATGACGTTTAGTCAACGACATTCATAGCATATATATATATATTGATTCTCCAAAATTTCAATAGATTTGCAACGAATGTATATTTCGAAATTCCAAAGAAAATTATTATTTGAATCCACAATCTAAATTTATTACAAAAATATGAAGCGCAGTATATAGTGGGTTAATAGAGAAAAATGTATATTTTAAACATAAAGTGTTTTAAGTAAGTTACGAGTCGGATATCGTTTCAATGACATACATTTGGCGCGAGGAAGTCACTAACGTGACCCTAATTCTCTCAGTGTAATATGTATGTCAACCTTAAGAAAATCTGATAAATTATGATGTTTCTAGAAATAAACATTTATAAAATAAACAATAATACTTCATAACTATATTTTTTTGTACATATAAAATTTGATACTTTATAATAAGGGGGTGCAATTAATTTCAAAATAATTAAAATAAAAAGAGCAAATCCCTGTGGGATTTACAGAAAATACAGAAAATGTTTATATGTTATAATAATACCGGTCCGCGGGAAAACGTGCGAGGCAGTTGACAGTACACTTAACGGTAAATTATGTATAAAATATTTACTCACGCTCCAAGTGTGGTATATTTTTTATGAAGATACTAAATAAAATACATTTATAATTCAATTTAATATACACTTTTCCTAAATTAAGTTTATAAATATATATGAGAGTATTAGTCTTAAATTGAAATATAAAATTTTATTATAATTTAATTATATTTTTATTAAAATTAAGCTTCATAATGTTGTAAAATGTATTTTTTGTGTAAATTTTGTAAAATGTTTTGATGCCTCATTACTTTAAAGACTTACTCAAGAGATGCTCTAAGTTACGGAAATAACAATGATTTTTTATTACTACAAGTTCCAAAGACATTTCAACCAACCTCTGAAGTTACTGAAGTTAGTCGAATTTACTGTTTAATGACTTCCATTTTATGACGCTTTTCAATAATTCACTTCGTTGAGATTGAATGGTACTCCCACTCTGTCTAATGTCAGTTACTTAACTGTAACGTTCAATTGTCATTAATTTAATTGTATAAACGGTTATTAAGAATACTACTTTTTTAATCAAAATGATGAACAATACTACACTATTTTTTATTACATACACTATATTTTAATACAACTATTTTTTATGTTTATGTATAACAAGCAGATATATACAAAATATTACATAAATCCCTTCTATTCAATTTTCTTTATAGAAATTCATAAATTAATTCTACGCACAAAGACGCGTTCTATAGCTAGTAATAATTATTACAAGTACATTTTGTAGCGAGCTACTCTTCAAAGCGATCTAGGCAATTTTGTGTAGATCTCCACTCGCGTCGGTCCAGCCTTTGTGAACAAACGCACATGCATTGTTACAAAGTCGGTGCAGATTTAATGGAAGCGTTGTGTTATGTAACAATCACTTGTAAATTTCAAAGTTATACTTTTATTCGAGATTTATGATTTTGCTTACAGTTGCATTAAATGACCAGATTTACAAAAATACAAATATTTGTGTAAATTCAAGGCCTTGATTATATCAAATAACATGTAGTAAATTCAATTAGAAAACTAATCGAAATTTTTTTTTTGTGTGGCGCTGCGGTTAAATGTTTAACGACGTTATATATTAAAAATTATCTAAGCCGAGTTTGCAGAAACTGATAATGCGTAAGGTAGATAAAAATATATAATAGAAATTACTTTTATGATTATCTCAAGTTTGTTTTAAAAGGAATCTTAATTATAATGGAATAAGATGAAAATTAATTAATTACGTGTTAGCTATTACATGGATATTTCAGTTAATCCATATATGCGTATAACAATTAGAAATAGCAATGATTTATTATTTTTATACTTGATTGGTCCCTAGATAACTATATATTATAGAGACTGAAAATAATACTAATTACTTTTACGCTGAGCACTCATTCACATTCATACATTCTCTTACCGTCAATATTTTCAATTTTCATAATAATATATCTTCGATATTCAGATGTGCTTTGTAACTTTATCTTAAGCTCTTGTAGAAAAGCATAATATAATAATACACTAAATAATAACAAGTATAACTAGGTACGTACATTCGTCGTGATCTTTGGCGGTAACCGTAAGCACGGTATGTTGAATATCTTCATTTTCGTCGACTTCCGCCTCGTACAGCTCCTTGTCGAAATACGGCGGGTTGTCATTTTTATCTGCTATTCCGATGCGGATGAATTTGGTCACTGCAAACAAAAAAAGAAGTTCAATTTATTGAAAATTAATCTATTATATAGCTTACACTTACGAACAAGTTAAAAGCCCGGCG
Source organism: Heliconius aoede (assembly GCA_037355905.1). Lineage (NCBI taxonomy): Eukaryota > Metazoa > Arthropoda > Insecta > Lepidoptera > Nymphalidae > Heliconius > Heliconius aoede. The sequence goes on from JBAIZZ010000012.1 coordinate 1,248,801, forward strand.
GTGAGTATATATACATTTAATAGGCGGTATCTCGAGAAAATTGGCGGAAATGGAGTGTTTTAAAGCTAGATTCCCTCTGCCTACCCTGCTATATGGGAGCTATAATGTGAAGCTGATTTTTTTTATAAAGATCATTTTTACACGATACACTATATGATTAATCAAAGAGCTGCTATTTATAACAAAATTACCATTTTATACAACGGTCATTATTCTATTTATAGTATAGCATTTCAATATGTCCGACATAGAATTGATAAAGGCATAATAGCAATACATTTAATATTCCATAATTACATACAATCATAAATTGCTTATAGAAAGTATGATAATATATGTATATATTGGTACATATATATCAATATCAATATTACAGTATTTGTAAATTGTCAAACAAGTTACAAAACCACGATAGTTTTAATTATGTTGAATTAACAGCTCTGAGTTCACTGATATAAAAGGTTTTTAAATATAAGTTAAATTATTATTGTTTTTTGATTTAGCGTTTTTATCTTTGTAGTTTCATATATTGTCTCATATAGAGGGTAGGCAGAGAGAAACTAGTGTTAAGATACTCGACCATACTCGAGACACTATTTTAATTTTCAGAGCACGATATTTTAGTGTTGTATTTTTTGCATCTTCGTGAGGAAACTAGTATGATATGTAGTATAATTAAGAAAATATTTTGAGGATAATTTACGTAAAACTAAATTAAGACGAAAAAAGGTGGCTGAGGCTGCTCTTTATTTATAGAAGTCGTACTGAATACTTCAAAAGGATCTTAATCTGTGTCACAGAAATGTATGTAAAAGAAACCTAAAGGGAAATTGCTTTCGTTTGAGGTCCGCTTGAGCAAAGATAAATTAGGGACGTTTGTCGAAATGTCCGGTGGCTTTATTAGCGGACGTATAGTTACTTTGAGACTCTGTTGCCGTCCTCTGAACCACATAGGAAGAACATAAACCAAGTCCACCGTCGACATGAGGGAAAAATTTATGAGCATTGTGTAGGCAGATTACTGTGACGACCTCTGGTTCTGGTAATTAAAGGACGTATACAAATTATATAATATTCATTAAACTAAATACATAACTATCTTTTGGAAACTTTTTTAAGGTAGTTTATTAGGAGGTACCGAAGAATAATTTTTTTTAGAAATTTATCGATTGTAAAAAAATCAAACGCATAACTCTTTGTACTTGTTTTTATACATATTTTATTTTATCGCCGCATTAGCATTCAGAAATGAAACGGCCCGACGGACGTCACAAATTATACTGTGGATGAACATTAATGCAAATTAATAAATAAGGAAAAACCTGTTTAAAAACCGTCAGCTTCAAAACAAATGTCATTGTGATTATTATACAATGTGTACAAAAAAAGAATATGTGTGATCATTTCTTTTATATGTATGTAGTGAGGCCGTCGTGGCGCAGCGATACAAGGGTGTGACTTAACGCGACGATTGTGGGTTCGATCCTCACTCGAGGAAGTGAATTATTTATTTACTTTTATATTTCCATTTATTCGCTCTGGTTTCGAGGCAAAGCGCGGCATTGAGTTCTGTCACTCAACACGCAATGCCTCCAGAATTCGACAGAATGTGGGGAACGGAGTGTCTTAACACAATGTTTTCTCTGTTTACGCGTGAAGTTCATCACTTTATCTTATATTATTTCCATGAGCAGCCTAAAAAGTTAAGTTTCCGAAGTAAAAATTTATACATTAAATTATTTTATTTCTTAACTGATTTCTAATAATATCCAATCATTATTATTATAATATAATTTATTCTTAAAATTATTTCTCTGGCTCTATTTTTATAATCACTATAAAAATGCCACAACTTATGCTATACGCGTACATTTGGTTTTTAATTATAATATATTAGTACAATCAACATTCATAATGTTAGGGGAGGCATAGAGAAACTAGTGTTAAGATACTCCGACATCTACGAGTACATACTAGATTCACGTAAATTAGATTACACGTAACATTCACGTAAATTAGTTTCCTTTAATATAATTTCATTTCCTTTTGTTATTCATTTGAAATGTTTAATTACACTGGGGTAGTAAATTTTTATTGCGCATTCTGTGGCGCCATGAGTTATTGTCAATAATGAAATTCTTTATTAGACGTTGGCTATGACTATACAATGTGCAGAGGAATGATCTACACAAAGACCCAAATATCATTGTATAATGTAAATCTAACCATAAACAATATGTTCATTACGGCACATCTCATTTCATATATTCGATGCTTAACGTTAAATTAACTGGATTTGCATAGCAATTGTAACAAACAGAATCAAAATTATAGTTTGCCATAGTTAACTTACGATATGCTACGGTAACGCTCAGATCCAAATCCTGCACATAAATATTTTGCATATATTTTTTATTAATTAATATATTTTATTTTGTCAAGTGAGAATCGAACCTACAACCTGTCGCATTTACAGTCGCACGCTTGTTATATTTTACCTTTACCTTTTTTTGATACCTTTATTGTAAATATTTTAAGCCACACATTGAGGTGTTAAAGAAATTCTACAAAAAATCTGTATTATTGTCAACAATAACAATCTACGATGAATATTTTAAAAAAGCTTATACTGAGAATCAAATTGTACGATTCGTGTTTTTAAATGAATAAGGAATATATATTCCATTACGATCGTCAGCTGTTCTTGATACTTTTCGTACTCATATATATTTCAACATGACATGAATGAAACATTACCACTGACCTTACTTATTCAGAGTATTTCAAACGTTTTTCCTTATAATTGCTATAATATCATAATTTTAAAAAAGGTTAAAAATATATATATTTAATCTCTCAGTGTTATGGTGTATCCTGCATATAGCAGGATAGGCAGAGAGAGAGAATATAGTTTAACACTCCACTTCCCACGTTTCGCCGAATTTTGGAGATATTGCGTGTTGAGTAGCGGAACTCAACGCCGCCCTTTGCCTCGACACCAGAACGAAGAAATGACAACAAGTTGCTGACTTTTAAGTGTCTAATATATTATATAAGTGTTTGGTGGCACAAGTAGCTGACGAAGCAAATAAGATTAAAGCGGCAATGTCTTTCCTGCTGGAGTTCCTTTTCGATTTCGAGTTTACAGAGTTCGAGAATTGAATTAAAACTTTACACATTTAAACGTTTAAAATGATCAATGGTTAAAGTAGTTTTGAATCACGAAATTTTATATTTTTCCACTGATTTCATATCGTTGAATAGTATGTCGAAAACACAGGTAATGTTTTAACTGACTTCTGTTAGAAAAGGAGGTTAACAATTCTACTGTATTTTTTCCTTTTATGTTTGTTACCACATAACTTCAAAATCGGTTCACCTGGCTGGGTGAGTTTTGATTTTGATTAATTTTTAAATATTTTTTATCATCTTCACGCTGTATCTCGCATATAGAAGGAAGAGGGAAGCTAGTGTTAAAACACGCCGTTCCATACTTTTTGCCGAATCTTGTGGCTTTTTTTGTTTAATAATTTTAGCAATAATAGAAACTTATATTTTCGGTATACCGTTGGCAGAAAGGCTCTCGAGTGCTTTAGATGAAACCCCAATAGATACGTGACAGTGCCCTTTGCCTCCGACAAGACATATTTATGAGGGTTGTTTCTTAACTTGTAACCTATAAGCATTATCCCACTAAATCTGGTTCGATAGTTATTATGAAAGTTAAATCTAATAAAATATAATAAATTATTATTTTTAGCAAATATTTAATATTTATTGTACTTTAAATAAATATTATATTATAGGTACGAGTACAATATGCATAAAAAATTGAGACTTGTGCATAAACTAATCTTTTAAAATTATAAGTAGATCAGTTCAAACTATTGCTGCATAAATTGTCCGGATACAATAAGCTTATACGTTAATAAGTAACAAAGTTGCAGCTCGATATTCCATAGTTTAAAAACTATATGAGAGATTTTTAAAAACCAACTTAAACTAAAAGTATCCAAATTAAATTTCAAAGTTATACTCTAACAAATATTACATCTATATATTTACAAATAATACCAAGTTCGGAGAGGCACAGATTAAAAAGAATATTTCTGATATATTTTTAAATAATCATAAAATGCTACAACGGTTTTTATGTTACCCATTTGCTTATAAATTAGTCTACGCATAAATTTACGGGAACTTTAAATCATTTTTACAGAATAAATAATAAATTAGTGAGAGGTACTCCTAAGTACCCCAGGATTACTTCCTTTGAATAAATAATAAAATAAAAGTAGAATAAAAAGAGTTTATTTGGAGCCGCGCCAAGCTCTGTACATAAAAAGAGTATTGAGTACAATGCTAATGTTCGTAGGTCATAAACACATTTCCCAGACATACTTGGATAGCTTCAGCAATAAAGTATAATGATATTATGGTATCCATCGTTCACTTTCTTACATATATATATATATATATAGTACGTTAGGATGATTAATTATAATTTTGACAGCTGATAAATAGTCATGTACAATAACACTTATAACATTGTTAGCGTACTCGTGTACGCGTACTCGTGTGTAAAAGAGGGGAGGTGTAGGTGAAAAAGACTATAAAAGCAGTGGAATTGTGTCAAACGGGGGAAATTGCTTGAAGGTAACGGCCCTGATTGGATGGAAACTAGTGTGAGGTATTGTTATTCAGTAATACATATTACTTATTGCAATTACGTAAAGATTCTTCTTCCAAATACGTTAGAAACGTATATATGATATGTGTTTTTATCGTGTTTTTTTTTAAACGTCAATCGCTTCCGATTTCTAACAATATATAATTCGGTAAAAGATTTTTTAGAAATAGAATTTACGATGTTTAAACAATATTATTTCATTTTTAGATTTACACAATTACGTCCACCTACTAACATTGTTTTCGAGTAGCTATTTTTTATATAAGTAATATATTTAATTTTATTGGTACGAAAACAAATGTTTACTACCTCATGTGAGAATGCTAACTAAATAAGAATATATTTTGGACGATCCTTAGAAGCTTTATCTGCATAAGATGTGGTTTTTGTCAGTAATTTGAGTCAGGATATACTCGTATATATCAATGAACTTAAGGTAGTAGTAGTACCAAGATTAATAAACTGTGGTATTGTGTATTTTCAAATAGATAGTCTTGTCTATTTTATCGAAGTCTCTTTCCTACCTCTCCCTCATATATCGAAGGAAATTTTACATAGCCATGTTAAAGTGAGACTACGAAGAAATGGCTGGCCAAGTAACGGACAAGTAACACTGGCACAGAAATGTCACCTTTATGTGCTCTTAAGCGTAAGCAATAGTAATTTCAAAGTCTATTACGAAATAGTATATAATGTATAAAATTTAACTTTAACTTAAAAGTTTAACTTAAAAGAAAATGTTAATAATTCATAGAAAGTTGTTAAAAATAGATAATTTGAACCGGATTCTAGGGGCAAATAGAGTAATGGTGGAAGTGTATTGAATTACGTTGTAGTCTTGCAGCGGTGGGATGTTAGATAATTTACTTAGCGTGCGCAAATGAAATACACGACGTTAAAAGCCGTTATAGAGCGCGCTCATAATGTTTAGATGCAGAATAAATCATTAATCCTTTTTTTTTTTTCAAGGACAAAAAGAAAACGTAAACGTAAAAATAATATATATAGTTTATATTTTATTATATAATAATTAATAGTTTAAATAATTGTACTGTACATTATTATTTAAAATAATAAAAATATAAATAGAGAGTATATATAGTTTCCCTCTGCTCACCCTGCTACATACATAGAAGAGTGTCAAATTTTACTTATTAAATATTTTATTCATAGTGCCTTAAAGATGTTTAAAAATGATTTACGAAAAAGTTTAGTAGGCGTAAAATAAGTAAAATTAATGACAAAACTTAAGTAGAATAGAAAGTTATGTCATTCTAGTCTAAAGTTAAAATCTTTTTCAGCTTTTCAAGGCATCAAGATGTTACCATTACAGCATAATGTTATTGGGTATAAATTTTTTATGACGTACACATATATATCATTCGAATATGACAAAATGACATAAAAAGTTTCCCTATATTGTAATAAAATAGTAAAAAAGTATATCTGTACTTTAATCTTTTTGCTAAAAAAAATATAATAAATCTGGTCTGCCTGTTGGTACACGCACATCTCCTGAACTACTGGACGGATTTGAATGATACCCTATTTGTTGCGTAGCTATTAAATCTGGGCAGGATCTAGCTTATATTTTATTTTGAAGACACCTGACGTAGAAGTAGTGGTCCACCTAAGCTGTAAGAAACAATAAAATGCAATCTTAATAGGAGCTTTTTTTCAATCTTGCATAAAAAGTTATATAAATATAATAAGTATTTTGTTCGAGTAAATTGCTGTATAGCTAATATATAATATAAGCAAAGTAGAGTAATATCTACTGATATATTAACAAGCTGCCATGCTTATGAAATATTTCTTGGCCTTGAGATCATAGCGCAACTCTTGAGGCTTTATTCTCGTGCCAACTCAAGAAAAAACTAATTTCGCGTGTTTGACGTGGCAGTACAATCACCCTTTCATATCATCGCAGATTCTATTCAGTTATTGGACACATGTAGATGTACCTGTAGGTATTAGCATAGTGCTTGTCGTTGATTCATATTTTTTTCGCCATATATCTTGTTGATATAAAGAAGCGTAATGAAACGTTAAACTGTACTTCACTCATATTTTTGATATTCGTAGAGAAAAATGAATCTAAAGCACATTACATATACGCAGTTATGAGCGAGAGCTAATATTTACGTACAATAAATAATATAATTTCTAATAACACATAGAAACTGGCAAACTATACTCAATGTCTACCAAGCTTTTATAATAATTGCAATTTCTGTAAAAGTTACCCAATTGTAAGTTAAAGCGTTACTTGGAAACTAATGAGTTGTGGAAGTTGAATGCCGGTCGGTTTGTGTAAAACTGGTCATTTGCCAATTCCGCCGGCTCTTGTAAAAATATGCTATGATTAGGCAACTTTGTAAGCACTCGTGCTTAAACTTTTCAATATTTATTTTTTAACTAAGAATTGATAATGTGAATAAAAAAATCGATAATAAATAAATATGATTAATGAAATTTCAGCTTTTGTATGATATTTATATATTGCACCATATTAAATAAAAAACTCGTAGAAATGAATAAATTATTCTCTTTTCCTCGATCTGGTAAGCCTGCGCGACTGAACACGCAATGTTTCGAAAAAAAATATTATTATAATAACCAAAAAAAAAATTTTAATTCCTATTGTAAGTATTTTTATTATGAAATTATAATCTCATGTTCTCTTTTTTAGTACACCAGACGGTTATAATTATAGCTGATAACGTTTTATGAGTTTTTATGGGTAATAGTGGCCCTTATCTTGTTAATGTAGAAGAAACAACTACGTTCATTACTTTTGAATATTTTTAACTACAAATTATTTATTTGAATATTAATAATTTTGTGAAATAAAATTACTATTCACCAGAATAAATGGAGCGGATATTGAAACTAAAGTTAATTACATTGAATCATTCAGTCCGCCGTGGCCCAGGGACACGAAGGTGTGATTGTGCAGTTGTGGGTTCGATCGCCACTCGAGGTAACGAAATATTTATTTCTAGATTATATTTACAGTTCGTGGAGGCCGTCGTGCACCAGTGGCACAAGCAGTGGGTGTCGCTCGTAAACGCGACGGTTGTGTGTTCGATTTCCACTCGAGGAAGTGAAATATTTCTTTACGTTGATATTTCCATTTTTCTTCGCTCTGATGTCGAGGCAAAGCGCGGCGTTGATTACTGCCACTTAACACGCAATGCCTCCAGAATTCGGCAGAAAGTGGGGAACGGAGTGTCTTAACACCGAGGTTCCCTCTGCCTACCCTGCTGCGTGCGGGATACAGCGTGAAGCTGATATTATAATTAATTAAATATTCTAGATTTTTTTACAAGCAGTTAACACAAAAATGCGGGATAAATATTATAAAAATTGTTAGTATGTACAGACTTAAAATGGATTACACTAATATTAAATGGATAATCGTATATTTAAGTTGTCGTCGCCGTGTCTCTACGGACCGCAGTAGTCAGACGGTGCCGAGAAGACAATGATAAATTGTATTATATTTATGATTTTAGTAATAAAGAATAATATGTACATATTCTTATAAATGGGATATACAATGTTAATGTCACTGCTATTATGAGTTGTGATACTTTTGTTTCTAACTAACTTAAATTTTTATCTTTTTAAAGCGGTCACATTACTAAGTTTATGAAACACAAAAATTGAGAATTCCCGTATTCTTAGTTTAAGTAGACATAGAATAATCAGTCTTTTGATAGGTTTTCAAAATATCTATTTGCTTGAACAAAAACTTTGAATAGACATAAAAAGTTGCCTCCTAATGAATAAAAGAAACCCCCAGACTTTGCTCAAAATTATTATCACGAAACTGATGAAATGAGAAATGGAGCTGGAAGTTACTCGGGCACTTCGCGTAATATATATTCTAAATGTGATCTCAATCAGAAAGCTATCGATAGCAGTGGTTGTAATAATTTCATATTTTACCTCATATATTCTTGAGTAACTTTTTCTTATATCAAATTACAACATATTATAACTTTTATACGAGAGACGCTGAAGTTTTTAAAATTTATTTATAAGATTTCTTATCGGAACGATGTCAACAGGATCGTACTTTGCGAAAACGAAATAGCTAATAATTAAAATATACTTATAATTTTACAGTCAACAAAGAATACACATTTAATATTACCTTGTTATTCAATACATTTTCTATATTTCTTTATTTAATAATCCAATTTTCATACTATTTTATTAGACTCTTTTCAGGGTCTACACTGTGTATAGGCACGGTGGCTTGTGATGTTGGCATGAGCCCAACTAGCAGTATCTACTGTAATTGTTGTGGGTTTAACTCAACTGCCTTGTCCTTGTTAGAGCGAAGCCAAAGTGTAGCGTTTGATCTACCACATAATATAAAAATGCGAAATTATATTAATATTACATATTAATGCAAATATGTCGTAGCGTGGCCAATCAGGCCTGTCGTGACGCGGGGGCACAAAATGTGACTGTAAACTGATTGGTTATGGGTTCGATCCCAACTCTAGAAATGAAATATTTATTTTAATTTATATTACCATTTCTTCACTTTGGTGTCAAAGCAAAAGGGCGGTGTTGACTACCGCCAAATACGTAATGTTTCCAGAATTCGGCGGAAAATGGGGAATGGAGTATCTTAGCGTGAAACTAATATTTTTTAATATCTATGTATTCATTTTCATAACGCTCCTATTATTAAACTCAAGTTACTATTTGCCGAAGACATCATATGAAATCGTATTACAAAGTAAAGACCTTTATCAATCTATATCTCTTGCTGGCTGTAGTCTATACCTATTTAGAATTTTAACGTGATCCCTCTGTCGATTAAGGGGACACATCCCTTACAAGATATTGAGTTATTGTCTCATCTGGAGGCTGCGGACGCCGTGTCGCCAATCTGTCTGGCCTCAGGTGCGCGTCTGATTGCACTGACATACTTTACAAGACATTGCTTTACTATAGAATATTTACTGAGTCAGAATCCAAAATTAAATGGTTGGTTAATAAATTAAATAACAGCAAAGAAGAATGTCGACAAACACAGTTATTAAATGTAAAATAGATCCCCACATGAAGAAATTAAATATTATTTTAAATTTCTATTTCCATTTCTGTGTTCTGGTGTCGAGGCAAAGCGCGGTTTTAAGATCCGCCAATTAACACGCAATGCTTCCAGAATTAAGCGGAAAGTGGGGAACGGAGTGTCTTAACACTCTGTTTCCTCTGCCGGCATTTCCGTGTGCAGGTTACAGCGTGAAGCTTGATTTTCTTTCGGGAGAATGAATAATATAAAGTGGGAAGTTAAATTCCGCCGCTCAGCACAAATATAGTCTCAGATTCCAATTCTACACAAATGAAGTTACCAGCAGCCACTAGTATAAACTAAAAAATAAAGCTATAAATAAAATAAAATATCAAAAGAATGTGTGAATATTGAATATCGACTGCAATGCAGGCAATAATAATGAATAGTTCAAATACTAATAATATTACATATATTATTCTCAAGTGGCTATATTCTAGGATTTTTGTTTAAATTATTTAAATGCACATGTATACAATATCATGTGCTGACATAGTTGTGTATATATATATATATCCGTATGTTGTAAAGCTTGACTTAAATGATAGTTTTTTTCCATTTCCAGGCATATCTCAAGTCCCAAAGGAGGAAATGAAGTAACTGTTGGACAGAAAGCTCCAAGTACAAAGCGACTCGTTAGCAGTCGACACACGTGCACAGTATATTTATTACATATAATTTTTTCAGGTCTATCACATAGTTATATACGTCGTCTGGTCTTGTATGTATGATATTTAGAATGTAATAATTAGAATATATAAAGAATTTTTAAATATATAAAGAAGTTTTAAGTTTACAAACCTGAAAGAGATTTCTTACATGACTACATTGATTAAAATGTAATAGTTGTAGGTTACATATACAGTAACATTGGTCAATTAATTAGTAAGTAAATAAGGAAAGTTTTCATTATGTACACTATTTAGAGTATATATAAAATATATAATACATTGACCAAAAATGTATAAAAGCACACATTTGTGAAGTTGTGAAGGCACATGTACCCTTGTCACCAACATGTCGGTAGCTTGTTTTTGTGTTTCCTTCTGAACAAGTTCCATGAAATTAAATTCCGTACAAATGATTACAAGCGCTATGTCAGACCTAAATCTGCGTCATCTGTTTAATCTTTTAATCTGTACAGTGGCCGTTCGTCGTTTTTAATTACTTTTACGTAGAACGCATCCTACGTAACAAGACAAAAATTGCCTTTTATTGACATGATTATTTCATTTAAACGGTAAATGTTATAATTACACGAGGTAACTTTAACAAGAATTTGTAAGAATGTAATAATAAAGTAATTTTTCTTTGATAGCATTTTGAATTAAGTAAATTCAGAATTTGCAAAGACCATTTTGATGCTATTTTAATATAATAAGCTGTGATTTTATTCTTTGTCAGGCACTCAATCACGTTTCATGTTAAGTAAGGCTAGTTAAAGAGCAAGTCTCAGTAAATGAAGTATTCATAAACAATAGGTTGGCTGTTTTAACCTTGAGACACAGCACTTTGCTGCCAATGTCTTGGTTTACTGAGTTGGTGCTAAATATCAACTTCCAAATATCTAAGGCTTTAATTTAAGGCTAATTGAGATATAAAAAAAGTAACGCGTAATAACCATCATCATGTATACTTTCGAGAGAATATCATACCTTTAATTTATTACGCAAAGTGATTTTCTTAAGCCTTCAAAGTATAGTATTGAATTTCGTCGTAATTCTTACGGGCAAGAATGAGTCAGCCTCTTTTGGATTCTTTTCATGCCGAGTAAGTAATATAGGTTACGTGCTCTGTTACAGAATAACTAAGTTCGTACCAATATCGACCTGATACCTTTAAAATTTTCAAGTAAATAGAGATAGAGACAGAGGTAGAGAAAGAGATAAAGTAGAGATTTCTAATAATTTAAAAACATATCAACAATTATAATATAATAAAATAAAACAGAAGTAAGCTAACCCAGCTTAACAAATGTAATCGTTTATATGACATATTTAATTCAGGTTATGGATGTGAAAGTGATGATTGCAGACAGGACAGTAACAGTTAAAAGTTTTAACATTTATAATAAAATAGTTCAAGTAGAGAGTTGACGGCGTCCAACCACATAGTAATGTAGAACTACTCGTATATACACGTAGTAAAATATAAATGAATAGATAAGATTTTTCTAATTAAATACTTTTCGGGTTTGTTAGCATCAGTTTATCTCTTGTCAGATAACGTGCGAATGCTACTGTCTTCCGTTCCAAGACCTGTGTAAATCATGAAAATCCTAGATATACAGGTAAGTACTTTTCATATATATTTATATTTCTCGATTTACTTAATCTTCTTTATATATAATATACAACATTGCTGTTACACAAAATTTATGACAAAAATGAATGTGGTGTATATATAAAAATATTTATAATATAAGTAAAAATATTTGCTCAGTGCAGTTGAAAGAAATGCGGCGTTGGATTTTGGATTGGATGCTCAGCAAGCAACGTGTCTATAAATTCAGAACAGCGGGCTCCTTTTGCTTACACCGTAGGTGATAAGTAAAAGAAACCCTCCAGGGATATCCTAGTAAAAAATATACATAATGTATTTATACTTAGAAGAAATATTCTAACTTTAGCATATAACACTTTTTTATTACATTCATTTTAAATACCTTCTAGTCAGATATCCAAATACAATAAATTTAAACTTATAAGACAAGTGTTAAGATTCACTACCACATTTACCACTGAATTCTGAGGTCATTGTGTGTTGAGTGGCGGAACTCAACGTCACGCTTTGTCTGAGCATCAGAGTGAAGAAATTAAAATATTTAATACTTAATTTGCTCGAGTGGCGATCGAACCCACAACCTGTTGCGTTTTCAGTCACACCCTTGTACTCATGCGACACGACGACAAACAAATTTCATGACGACAAACGTACTATATTGGTTTAAGATTTGTACTGTTTAGTGATGAATAAAATCTACTTACATGTATTAGATATACGTACCTACCGCCACTATACAACCAGACAGACAAATAAAAGTCTGACTGAAATCGTATTATTTATTAGGTTGCATTTCTACGGGTGCATTAAACAAATATCCATTTTCCTTTTTCCAAATAAGTAAGTAACAAACTATACTTTTTATAATAATATAATGTAAGTGCATGGTAAAAATTTTTATCAGCAGCATTAAATAATGTTAAAGAACCACAAATGTTAACATTAAAATTTTTGTCTGTTTGTCTGTGCATTTGTTCATGCTAATCAGCTTAACATATACAATTTCAGTTTTTCAGTTGTATTTTAACATTAATAGTGTGTTTTATTTTAACTGGTTTATAAATAAAAAAGTTATACCACTTTAAAGAATGTTGTTCGAAAAAAATAGCTATAAATAACTGTTATATTCAATTGTCTGAAATTTTATTTTCCAATATAGGTATTGATATTGTTTTTTAAATTATATTATTATTAAAAAACGAAAATAATACAGATTAGTAAATTAATATTTATGTAGTTCTAACGAGGAAGCCGGAAGTCGACTTTGAAAATAAAAGACTTATTTTTTGCCATGACAATTTTCTAAACTATTTAAATACACGGGCTACGTTTTTGTTCAAATCCACATAAATTGAAGCGTAATAGGGCAACTTGTTATACAAATACTTGTAAGATGCTATAAAAATACTAGTTATTTCATTAAAATGTTTTTAAAAGATTATTCATAAAATTATGTCGTGTTTCTACTAGAAAAAGAGCAAAATATAAATTATTGTTATAATTTTATACGAGATATGAACTACCTATCTAACACTATTACACTTCAGGTCTTGGTTCAGATGTAGAATACATAGTTAGGAATGAATTTATGTATTACAAATGTAAACTTTTAAAAAACTCTTTTTTCACTTCCACTTTCTTGAGTTATAGTTATGCAAAATTTGACTGTACTCGTGACGGCTGTTCGTTCTGTCGCCTTTCTGTCGGGGGGTTATGATTAATTGTGTTTTCTTCTTCACGCTTTATCCCCAGCAGGTTAGCCAGAGGGAAGGTTATATTATTTGACATATAAATGTACTACAATGTATTGTATAGCCAGTTCTTTGCACGCAATATCTGAAAAATGGCCAAACACATGGCTACATCGGCTTTCTTTTAAAAAAATCGAATCATTTCTATAATTAAAAGTCAGTCGTAAGATAAATAAATATATATATATAACTTTTAAATCATATTTTTTATATATTTTAAGTAAAATTATAAATATTATTAAATACTAATATTCTCATATTTTCTTTAAGCGAATATTCTTGTACAAAGAGCACATCACAATAGCTAAAATGAAGACGGTTTTTGAAGCAATGGGCTCTTGAATTATATTCAGACCACTTCACAAAATAGCTTTTAAGTGAGCAACGCAAAAATTAAATTAAAATGTTTGAATTTCGTATAGTTGTTATAATACATACAACTACAAGCATAAATATCAGCTTCATCGCTGTGTAACGCATGGCGTGTTGAGCGGTGGAACTCAACGCCGGGCTTTTGTCTTGGTGCCAGAGCTAAGAAATGAAAATATTAATAAATAACAATACATTTTCTCGAGTAGGGATTGAACCCTGTGCCCCTGCGCCACTATGGACTATTAGCATAAAGAAAATGTAAATATCGCTTATTCTCATAAAAATATTTACATAACAAGTTTTTTCCACACGAGTGAGTTAATAAGGAATATTCGGTTCGCTATTTTCTTTTCTATATAAATGTGGATACAAATGCTTACACATTTCACTACACTTCATGTGAAAAACGAAGATCTAAATATTGAAGATACGATTTGTTTTCGCAATACATCATAGCTTATTGAACACATGTTATATTATAATGTTATTATATCGAGCAATTTATAAAGAGCAATCATAGAGTAAGTACCAAGATATGTGCTGTTTGTCAACACCCAAAATATTTTCAGGGGGTCAACCATATCCGCGCGTGCAGCAAGCAGCCGGTGGCGCTTCACCGCATGGCGCTCCGAGTGTCAACAGCTACCGCACAAACCACTCGCATACCACTTCAAAATATTTATATGAAGCCACACCACTTCACTTTATTTCATTTTAAATCGCAACAAAATTATCGAAGTGCCTCACATTAAGATTCCGCGGAAAGAACGATGTCGCGCGAAGCGAGCGACCGTCGAGCGTACCAGAGCCAACTGCCGCTGCCGCGTCGTCGTGTCCGCCCCTACAGGAGCCCGCCCCGCCGTGCCACCGTTGTGGCAAACGAGATACATTTCCAAACACAAAAACACGTCCTAATAACCAATTAATGTTTCTGAATAATTTAGAGCAAAGTAGAGAAATGAAATATATAAAAAAGAAACTTGAACCTTAAAAAAATATTTTTTACATCTCACTGGTGCCGCTTTGTCTCGTTATACTTATTCTATTCATTATTCGTTTAAAAATCTGTTGGATATTATTCTTTGTTCGCTTTCATGTTTTTATAATATCAGATATTTATTACAAAAGCATACGATACTTCGCTAAAATAATTATTAATTTCGAAAATTATTAATGTTTTAGAATGAACGTATTATATTTCTACCATTTATAGTATACATATTTAGAACATTAAAACTATGTAATATTTTTTTTATTTAATATTTTTAATTAAAAAAATCAATACTTTTCGGATTTTTATTTTATTATGGAAACCAAAATTACAATCAGTTTAAAAAAGCATGGCACTCTATTCATATTCTATTGCAAAACAATAATCGACAATAATTACTCGATTTAAAGAAAGGCAGAGGATAAAAACAAGAGAGAAAATAAAATTTATTTTACTTTTACTTTATTATCGGAATAATAAGAAACTGTCAAATAAACTTTCTCGCATGGGGAAAAGCTTGGGTCCAGATATTTTCTATAATAATATATACCGTATCGTAATTACAAAGTTGTTCGGTGTAATCAAATAACATTTATTTTATTTGAGTGTAGCAAGAAGCATGGCTCTGAATGTAAGCCGCGTTACTTAAATTGAGTGTTTGTTTATCATTTGATTTTATTTATTTATAACTAGATTTTAAGTTTGATTATAAAATAATTATTAAAACAGATAATAAGTTTATCACGAATCTAATAGAAAAAAAATAAGAATAATGTACACAGTCGGTGCCAAGTACAACAAACAGGCTCAGTAATTTGATATTGTGGTATGGTTGTTGTAGCATTAGCTTGACACCGATTTTAAAAATGAAAAATACTTATTTGATGATTTTTGTTCAACTACATAATACTTATTTACTTTACGTTAAGCCTTTTTTTTATGGAAAAGGATCAGGCAAATCTGATGGTAAGTGATCACCGCCGCCCACGACCCCGTGCAACACCAGAGGAGCTACAGGAGCGTTGCCGGCCGCCGAGGTGGAGATAGACGCGCATTTTGAAGGTCATATTGAGCTGGAAACACTGCCGCGGGTAGGCCATTCTAGTTCCGTGGCATGTGGAAGGATGTTCCTATGAAACCACACAGTAGTGGACTGTCACGTATCCAGATGGTGTAGATGATATTTTAGCTTGTGACGTACTGTGCGGATAGATAGTAACAGATTAAACAGCCCAGAGATGAGGCCATATGAGGCCGAACCTGGGCCCTATATAGGGCCAATCGGTTTTTGGCGTGAAATACCGTCTCACTCTGTTGATGACCCCCAGTTTTTTCGAGGCGAACTTGGCCTTGCTTCCCAGATGATTACGATACTAGCAAGTCACTCGAAGCAGTAAGGCTCAATATGCTGATATTGGGCGCACCTATAAGGGGAGTGCTTTGAAAGACTGGCGATACGATAAATGGGCTTTTTGAAAATTAATAAATAAATTAATTTTTTATTTATTTGTTTATTGATAAGGTCATTTTTTTTTTGGTTAAAAAATCGCTTAAGAAATTATTATGTAATTAACATATATGATAAGATAATTAAATAATACGGTTAAAAAAATATCTAAGAATACGCAGGCGGAATTTTCGTTTTTTTAAAAATATTTTTTATTTTTCATTTTTTTGTTGGAATTCATTAGGGTTATTAGGGCATGTAAATATTTGGTCCCGATTTCGCTTTCCCGTTTATGTCGCATTGGAACTTCACCGGTTTCAGAAAGTAAAAGAGCAAAGTCAATATTTTTCAAATTTTCTCATTGTATTATTTTTATTAGTATTACGGTAATGATAATCATGATACACCTTTTATAAATCCTCATGTTGAGCTCTTGAATTTGATACCCATATTGTGGTATTTGATATAAGGCTTTTTTTTTTCTTTACTAAGTCCAATGGCGTCCCACAGCCGCCGTGATTATTTTTTAACGTCATCTATCTAAAAACACTTGGGCTGCTAAGACATCTCACGATAGCTCAATTATGCAAATCCATTTAGCGGTTCTGGAGATATGAGCTAATAAATAATATTACATATATATATATATTACATAAAGTACACGTATAAAATATTTAAATAATTAATATTCTGAAATTATTCATCGACTTTATTACAGCATATTTCATGTAAAATGAGAGGTTGGCATTTTTATATGGATAAACAATTCAAGTCAACTTTTCACTTTACGGTGGCAGCACTTTTCACGTTTTAAACAATTCAAACAATTTTGTCCGCTTATTTGTCATATGTTGTACGTTTCGTTTCACAGTATTTTAAATTATTCGTAGTTTTTCACAGCAATTTTGAACATTTTCATATAAAATAGAATAGTGCAAAGCACCGCTTGTACAAAATAGCTCTCCATTCTAAAGTATTAATAGGATTTCGATAAAATGAATGCGATCAGGTGTATAATTATTTTCTTTCATAGAAATAAATGAAGCTTACATTCAATACAAAATATTCTTGGAAAATTTATTTTTATCTATTACTTAGACGGAATAACTATCTATACCAACACAGAATTTGTTCAATTAGTTTTGTTTAAGTAAAAATTAATGATTGGAGAGGTGCTTTCAGCGTAATTAATTTGCACCTCCCGATCCCTAGTCCCACCGATCAAGTTGTAGCGAAAGGGCGCTACTCGAAGCTGATAAGATTACTATTCATCACGAAATGAGTTCCGTTAACTGCTCCCATTAAACGTGAATGGGTTCCCGATGTCAATACACCTAAAGGGTAATCAAAGAGTTTACGACTAAAGTAAAATATACCATGTTATTAAAAGTCTTTTATAAACCCATTTGTTTCCTATTACAACAATCATATATTATATTTGTTGGACGTCGTAGAATATAAATTCTACTCAACGATATGCTACACGCGTACAAATAGTTTTGTAATGAACAGAAAAAAGTGCACACATGTTCTCGATCTAGATCGATACTGTTCACTCGGCCTGAGTAAATATTAACTGTTCCAATAACTTCCGCAGTGATACAAACGAATATTCATGCCTCAACAACTCGTAGGTAGCTCAGTGCACCTTCATTTATTTTGAAAACACAGGGAACATATATTCGACCACGTTTCCCAATGATCAAACATGTCACGATTGTTTGCGCGTGTATTTACATAGTATGTTCATACATAAATATTATAGGTAAATAGTAAAGGAGCCCAGAGCATCGCCCCGCCGGCTACAATCATGTACGCCATTGCTCTTCTGCAACTGATAAGCAAGTGTTCCCTGCTCACTAGAACAGTCTAATAACAGCCTCGTCTTGAACTACTATACTATATCACTTGAGTAAACGATCAAAGTCATTAATATACTGACTTGCTACAATCTCTTTTGTTATGTACATCATTTTGAACACAATTTATAGCAAAAGATATATTATGTAGAATGTGTTTTTTTTTATATTTATTAAAAAATAAATATGTATTAAATATTTTAATGAACTAAATGTAAGTAATTTAGGGATAGTACACTAATTGTAAAAATATATATATACAAGAAAATGGTATAATTTCGGACTATTACATAGATTTGGGGTACAAAATGGAAATTACCTCTTCAATCACCTCTATCAAATTGTCTATCGATCGGCCCTTAATATTTACACTTACATCGGTGTAACTTAAATAGTATTAAAGTGAAATTACGATAGAAACTAAAACAAATCGTATAATTACATATAAACGAAAGTATGACAAAAGGAAAATATGTTCTGAAAGCAACTAATAAATCTTCGCGAAGTTTTTAAACTTTCGCGCTGCAAATCTTTTCTGATTCTCTCCAAATGCCCTTTACATTACAAAATAATCATTTTGGAGCTACAAAGGCGAAGTTCGGTCGAACTTGAAGACTCGAATAAAACGCTAGATGAAAAATGTTGTTCGTACGATACAATGATCTCTTATTTTTATCGTCATCTTAGTTTTAACAGTTTAAAATTTAAATTATTCTATATAAAACCTATCCAATTTTTAGTTTCATCTATATAATATTTAGATTTAGTTATAATCGAAGCCGTCGTGGCCCAGCGGCCACAATTACAATAAGAAGGCGTGTATGGAATTTAAATAAAAAATATATCCAAGAAGAATTATTGAAAACAAAATTATCCAAAATTTACTCGGAAAGTAACATGTTTTAAAGCTAAACCCATTATGTGTAACAAAGACTTGTCGCGTTGACTGCCAAATGTTTAAGTAACGCAAGTCTGGTTTCCCAACCCAGTCCACTTTCAGTCTCCAGTTAGACATCCTTCAGGTTACAGATAAGTGGGAATATACACCACGTAGCTCAAGTTACTCAGGCTGGTTAGCTTTTGTAACTTTAATGTAATGGTAAGTGATTGATATTAAAGTTAAAAAAATATTATAGAAACGAGGCGTAGAGATTAAAGAAAAAAAAGTGAATGCTGTGGAGACGAGATTTCTCGGTGGGATATGAAAAGTCAAATTAGGTGGTTTGGACACGTCGAGAGAATGAGTGATGATAGACGGACAAAAATGATTTAGGAAACCAGACTGACAAGGTCACGTAAAAAGGATGAGAACCCTGCGGAGGGCATGTATGAAAACGTTCACGACAGTGGACAAAGCAAAATAGGTATGCAGAGACCGCATTTGGCTCTGCGTTGTCTCTGATTATCCCATTATTGATAAAGGGTAGAATCAACGCCGCGCTTGACCTCACCATAAGAGCGAAGAAACGGTAAATAAATTTAAATAAATATTTTATTTAATCGAGCAGGGATCGAACCCACAACAGGTTCTGTCTGCCAACCCTGCTATGTGTGGGATATGACGTGAGGCTAAAAAATGTTATGTAACGTTAACAAAATAAGGTTAAAGAATGTAAATTTCTTTGGTGTTTATTTTATTATTAAACTTTAAGAAGGCAGAAAATATTTAAAAATAAAAAAAAAACTCACATTAGCTAGCTTGATTTGTTACATATGCTAAAAACATTTTTATCTTATAAATATTTTGATACTTATAATTTGTTTTGTAACTTGGTCTGAATTCTCGTTTTTCAGCAAAATAGTTGTCGTTGAATCTTAAACTTTAGACGAGGATGTCGCGGTAAACTGGATTCGGATTTAAAATCTTTCCCTATTTATGAGGCTCTCTAAAAGAATTCATGGAATATGTTGAAAGCGATTTTTCAACGTGGAACTTCCTCAAAATACATAATGCATAAATGTCTTAAGATATTATACTTAGCTTCAAATTTGGAGATCATTATCATAGTATTATTATAGTATTTGTATTACAATAATATACGGGTAATTTGGGAAAATTGTGCACTTGAATATATCCGACAAAAATGTTGAAAATATTTTATACTCTTGATATATAATTACTATATTAAGAATTTTAAACAGATTAAGTTAAAGATCGTTATCGACACGATGGAAAATTAAAGTTAAAACATGCCTTGTAACAATACGAATTAATGTATGTATTTACGTTCAAATAAAAGAAGATATTCGGTATCGAGTACCGTGCGGTTGTGGCATTGTTTAAATCACGATTTATTAAAAATGAAATATTTTTTTTCGTTAACTGGCAAATACATACATATATCTTGACTCTCAATCAACTTTCGCTGTGCATCGAGCGCATTCGCGTTCGAGTAGTGTTCAGAATTCATGAATAAATTTTTGCAAAATATATAGGCGGCACTGTATCGTGTTTTAGTAAATTTGCAGCTATTAAATAAAATATGCACACGCCCACATGTAAATCATTTCTGTGTGTGTGTTCGTACTACGGGCTCATTAGTGCGGACCTAAATAAAAATACACTTTAAAAAAGCTACATATTAATGATTTTGTCGAAATATTTTCACTAATTGACCATTCACACAGATTTAAGTAGTCACTTAACATGGTTCATGGTTTTTATATGAACACTTTCCTATTTTGTAACTATATGACTAACTCAGCTACCAAGGATAGCAGCTGTACATGTATACCTGCTAATGAAATGTCACTTCATTCTCCAGTTGAAGTTGAGAAATTGCAGGCGATTGAAATCAACTGTTCGGTATAATTTAATTCCTATATATAATAAAATGATATCGATTTAAAGTTAAGTGTTAATTTTAGCAAAAAGTTATACGGAACACATATATTATCAATATAAAAGCTCTTAAAAGATCATAAGAACGAAATATTATATGTAAAATTAAGTTCTAAGTTCTATACAATTGATGTACATATGTAGATTATTTTTTTATATAAATGTTAAGATACAAATACAAAAAATTTCAATGTTTGTTTTCAATTTGAGTTTTTTATTAATTTCAACCGCATGTTCTACTAAATGAAGTTTTCGAATGTGCACTGCGGATGTGTTATATATCGCCGATACAGAGATAAATGAATGAATGTTAATTTTAGTGCATTGCAAAATATGCAAATACCTAATAAATATAAAAATAAGAGAAAAAAATGTAGCTCAATAATGAATTTAAACGAAAATATTAATAAATAAATTGCAATACAATATATAATATATAAAACGTAAAATATACCGTATAAGACACATAAGAGCATAACTTGAGTTATTTAATTTTAAAGTTCAAGAAATACGTTAGAATGGCTTCTCAAGTTGGATAAGGGTAAAACACAGCTCATTAAACTTTCTCCACTGATTCGCCGTCAGGATGTTCTTGAGGACATTGATGTCAGTTGTTCGTAAGATAGTTTACCATTTACTTTCCACTTTCCCATGGTAAGGAGGATAACTATAAAAGGCAAAGTGTCATATAATTACTTGTGGAATACTAACTCTTTAAGGTAATAGTCTCCTATTACCTCTACATTTGATACTCTAGTACCCTACATTCGTTGTAGTAAAATTTATGTTTGTTTTTGTAACAAACTATTGGGATTTACTTACATGAAACACATAAAATTTTATTTGTCGTGAGCTTTAGGTGGACAAAGAAGATCGAAACGGCCATATCTCTTAAATAAAATAAAATTTTATTGAATGTTCCCAAACCTTTTATATTGAGACCCGCATACGAATAAGGTAATAAATGTTGATCGAAATAACAAAAACAATTGACTGAAACTATCACTAATGTCATAGTTGTTAGTGAAATAAAAAGAGGCATCAGTATGCATTCTAGCTTCGAGCTTGCCATGTGCCTGGTTAATAGTAACTATATATTCCAGTAAAATGGACAGTAATTAATGGATATTATATTGAAATCATCGTATTATTCACATTTTATCAAATGGAAAAGCATTGAATTTATAATTACGTATATTAATATTAATTCAAACATCTAGATATTATATTTAAATAAAGCGGTAAAAGGAAAGTTATAACATTTTACTGGTACAATAAAAAAAACTCACAAAAGATGCACATTAGAAACAATAATTAATATGTAAGTGATATTAAAAACGATAAAGATCCATCCAAATCCTATTGAAAACAGTACAATGGGGCTCCAGCTTCATCTTTGTTATTTTCTTGGGATGTTCGGGGGCCAGGGCACTTGAATAAAAGATTCCTATATTATACCAGCCTCGGATAGAATACAATGGAACGCGACAACGCACATAGTGTAATTCAGTGAGCCTAGCGACCGCATTGTGTAGCGTGAGGTCACACTTACCAAACCACTTTGGACCAGTAGAAGGTACTACAATATTTTTACTTTATCATATATAAATAAACATAGTCAGCTTCACGTGCGGAATACAGCCGCATACAGCAGGATAGGCAGAGAGTACCTAGTGATAAGACACTCCGTTCCCCATTTTAAGTTGAATTCTGGGACGTGTTTAGTTGGGGAAGTCAACACCGCGCTTTGCCTCGACACAACAGCGAAGAAATAAAAACAGAATATTTAATATCGGGTGGGGATCGAGTCCACAACTGATCACGTTTACAGTCACACGCTTGTATCCCTACGCTACGACTGGCCTCATTATTTTTTTTCTTACTTAGTTAATATTAAGTGAGAAAAAAAATATTATTGTAATTTTTAATTTGAATAAATTACACTTAAAGTTTAAAAAAGTCACATAGTTCATATAATTTATTTGCGTAAAAAATGTATATTACATCATTTACTTTCGGTAACAAATTATAAATGGTGTTGAAACCCTCACTAAAATGTTTACTTGAACGAGAGCGAAAACGCGGTTCGTATATTAAATATGTAAAGCTCGTGAGTCATTTCGGTAAAGTAAATGTCGCAATTATATTTATTGCGATAGGCATAGAAATATATATTTCTTCATAATATGTAAAGTATTTTACGCTATTCGACAAGTTGTTTAAGACGAGTAAATAAAGAAGTGGAAGCACGCCTCCTGCATTCATAATATCCTTGGTACGTATCCGCAGTCAATAAATGTGTAGGCAAATTGTAATCGTCACGTAAGACGGCTAACGTCACGCGCCAATGATCTGCGCATTATTTGTCAAAATGGATCGAAAGGCAATCTCACCTATCTCGAGTCTATTTGTCACACATAAAACGTGATATATGGCGTCCTGCCATCCGGAGATTTTCTGGTCAAGGCACTTCCCGATACGACTGTCAAATGGATCGACAGTACTTTTGATATTTATAGCAAACCAACCCATCTATCCCACGTGAATATCAATAAAAATTTAATTTCAATATACATCCTGCATTTTCAATTTCTTTTAAATATATATTTTTCCAAATTGATGCTGCATTCCACGCACGTCAGTCAGGGTAGACAGAGGGAACCTAGTGTTTAAGCATTTCGTTCCTCATATTCCTCCGAATTCTAGAGGCAAATAAATAAAATTTAATGATTATCATTCTAGTTACATGCGTAACGTGTTATGTTGAAACTTGTTACGTATAAATTATATAAGTAGAACATTATTAATTACAATAAAAACGCTCATTCTCCGTGTATTAAGTATAATAACGTTGGCTCATGCTTCTAATGACACGAGCAACATAAAGAAAACATATATCTATCGACTATTATACGCGAATAGTATATCTTCATTATAATATTTAAATAAGATAAAATGTTGTATTTAGATTGCACTTACATACATAAGTTTCTTAGTGACAGTCTACGAAGAGTCTTGTGTCAGTCAAAATGCAATGTTCAAATAATAGGTTCGTTCTGAAAAATCTAAACTAATAGTGAAGCTGTGCTTTTAACTTGTAAACTAACTACGCCTAATATAAGTCTCTAGCCGGAATATAATAAGCTTAACTATCTCAATCATAAATGGAAAGCCAAAAAATATATAATCCAATAAAAAACAACTTTCCCGCTTAAGTGGTCTGTAAATAGTTTGCAAATTTGAACTGAAAGTGGATGCATAATATTACGTACTGTATAATATGTCAATCCTTCAAACAACCAAACACATATTATAATAGAGTGAGCGTGTTCCGACGTTGCATAACATCTGTTAACGTATTATAACATACTCACATATTAAGTGAAGTGTCCTATTAGAGAATGTTGTCAAACGTTCTAGTGTGCTTACTAGAAATACATTGATATATGTATGTATGTATCTGTATGTGTATATATATATATATATATATGTATATATAGGTATGTACCAGGTCCACTCTCATTACAGCTTATAAGATGTGCCACACATAAAAGCCGATTCCAAGCTTTTTCAACCTTAATATAAAGATATAAAGTCCATTAGGTTATTCCATTAATTTGTTCGAATACAAGACCGAGATTTCGGCGCAGATGGGAATTGGATTTTGTCGTGTTTGTCCAGGAACAAGCAGAGTTCCAAATGAAAACTTATTCCAGACACAGCTGCAACAGTGTACAGTTAGTTTAGCGAGTAACCACTGATAGTAGGAAATTAGTACCTATACAATTATGCATATCTTGAAATGAAATCTATGACTATTTATTTTTATTTCTGATTATTTTTTCCATTTTTTGTTTATTCGAAACGCAATTGACAGTCATGTTATCAGTTCTGCTACGACGTAGTACCTACTACGCCGTAGCACCTACTACGACGACATAATAAATTTCATGTCAACTATCGATACTTTATAAGGAAGCACTTGTCGCGTATAACGTTTTAAGGAAATATTTTGTATAAATTACTTACTTAAATATGTGTAATTAACAAACCAAACCGACAAAATCCACAAATCATAAATTGTGCTCATTTGGTAAGATTATATTAATCTTCTCGCTAATATATTTGTGTAAGAGCAACCATAAATGGTGGTTACTGTAAGTTCTTATAATTTTTTAATCAGATTTCAGAATTCTTACATTAGCAATGTAACCAAATCAACTTCATGCTGTATCCCGCACTCAGTAGGGTAGGCAGAGGGAGCCTAGTGTTAATAATATAAAATATAAACGTATATAAATAATTCACTTCCTATATTTATAATTAATAATAAATATAGAAATTCCTATTTACATTTAATAATAAAATACTAAAAAAGAACTTTAGTATAATAAACGAGTTCTAAATAAATAATTGTTACTGACTGACGTGATTTCTGGTCATCTAAAAGGATAATGAAAAAATAAGCGGTAAGCGCCACAATGGAAGATGCGTAAAAGATTAAACAAAATACAAAGGAATATATTGCAGAGATTAAAATAGACACACAGAATGTATATCCAATAATACCACTTAATACGTGAAAAGAAAAGAGCATTTATAAAAAGCGGATATTGCGATTCAATATCGCCAGTAAAATCATGAAGATATTAAAATTTTCAAATGAAACTTTTTGATGGATGTCTCAGAAATACTTCTACGCTCTTGCTTGCGCGGACTTTTATAGTCGTTTCACTTTTAAGTGCCATTGCATAACCTTAACTGTATAAAATAGAGTTAGCAATTAAAAAATACTTAATATTTAAGGCATTGAGGGATACACGTGCAGAAAAATATTTCTTTTTTTAAATAAAATAGTATACAAGTATTTTTTTTAGCTTCACGCTGAATCTCGCACACAGCAGGGTAGGCAGAGTGAGCCTAGTGTTAAGACACTCCGTTTTCCACTTTTTGTCGAATTCTGGGTGCATTGCATGTTGAATAGCAGAACTTAGTCCCGCGCCTTACCTCGATACCAAAGCGAGGAAATGAAAATAGTAAATATTTGAATCCCCCGAGTAAGAACCGAACCACGACCTGTCCCGTTTAGTCTCATGCACGTGCCCCTGCGCCACAACTGGCCTGAAGGGTACATACGAGATACATTCTAGGTAGAGTTTATTTAGAATAATTTTAGCAATTCCCAAATAAATTAAGTCATCTCACTCACTTGGCTTAGCAGTAATTGACACTCACAATATGAAAGAGACTTCGTGCACAAACGTTATATTAATAAAGTTTAGCAGCTAGCTCGAGAGAAGTAGTTTTAGTGAAGTAGATATGAGACAATATCTTAGAACTGCAAGGATTTTATGTTTAATCCGTCAGTTACAGTTATCGTGCTTACTTTGAAGAGTACTTTTTTTTTAAATATAAAATTAAAATTTGCGCAAAATACATATTCAACCGTTTCCATATTCAGCATATGTAAACAGTTTCTTTAGTTACCGTAAACAAATTTAAAAGGATAACAGAGTAAAAACAACTAATGAAACGTAAATAAAAACCAATGCGCAGAACTCTCTTCAAGCGAGTTTAATTTGTACAAGTCATTTTTTTTTTAATTAAAATGACGAATACAAATTGTACGATAAGTACTTTTACAGATATATATATATATATATATATATATATATATAGTTAATTGATGATTCCATTACATGAACTTTTCTACTGACGAGGATGCCATCTTTTCTGTTTCCTTTTAGTTAATGATAATATTAAGATAATTGTACATATGTATATTATAATAACGAAACGATCTACTATGATTCACATTCTACATGTGAATTTATAATCTGCATTAACTATTATAAAAAAATATAGAGTAGGTTTGTATTTTTTAATTTTTTGTCAATAACTTTACTGAAGTTAAATACAAAAAATTACACGAGTTAATATACAAATATAAAATGAAAGCGCACTTTATTACCAATTTGAGGTGTTAAAATAAAAAAATCTGGAGGTATTTAGGTATCACCTAATTTTTAATTATGTATTTATACAAATGCTTAAAAGTCAAATGCGCCGCGATTGGAACATGGGCATTGAATGGCGGAACTCAACGCCGTGATTAATCTTATTACCAGAGCGAGGAAATGAAATTATTAATATTTAATAATCCATACCCTCAAGTGGGAATCGAAGCCACAACCTGTCGCGTTTACGGTCATTTTTGCCCCTGTGCCCCGACTGGAATTCTGATATAATTTCTAAGCGAACGATTTGTATGGACTGATGGGACGTATTTAACGTATGTGATCGAACGCCACCGGGCAAACGAGCGCGAGCCGTGCCTCATTAATGCTAATAGAACCGCATCAATTAATGTTGATTCTATATAGCTCCTGCTGGGTAGTCAACTTTGTGGTTGAACCTCGCAGAATCCATCAGGGATTCTATATTGATAACGATTAACAAGCTACAGATAACAATTAAATGAACTTAAATAATTTAAAAGTCACTTTTTTATATATCCAACAAGTTTTTATACAGCCAGCCAGCGATTAGATACATTTTACAACGGTTTATGTAGTTTCAACCGATGTTTATTTGTAATAAAATTAAGCCAAGTTTGATCTACTTCTTGATTATTTACTAAATATATAGAAACTATAAAAACATTTCGAAAATTTGTGCTTCAAATATTTCCAAAATACATCTTAAAACTCATAATATTTTATATTAAATTACACAAGATACATTTAAAAAAAAATACACAATGAATCGTCATTTTTAAACAAAGATACGTTTACATCTACATCTGCCACTGAAAGTTTAAGCACGTCAGTAGAGCGGACAGCGCTCGCAGGTTGCCATCGCTATTTCCACTCTTTTTAGTTTAAGACAAAAGAGCATCAGCGTTGGAAAATACGACTTGAAATGAGTGAAATTCCTGACACCGCGTCTACGTATTTGGACCACAATATACGTTTGTATAAGCGTATAGGATTACTGAGACAATAATGTTGAAAACAATACTGAACTTCAAGGGAATATAGCGGTGGCAATGCTGTCGCTAATAGAACAGAGCCTTTGTAGTTCGTGTATTCAGTTACAAAGTATTTATACTTTGCAAATTTGTTTTCCGGCGGAAAGAGAGGTACATATCTGTGGCACTTTTCTAGCGAAACGGTAAAAATAGATTTTCAGATTTCATATTTAATTGTCAGATTAAATATATTTTGGTTTGAATTGATGAGTCTGTATGGAAATGCAGTAGTGTTATTTCATTCTGTAAAAAAATGTTGTATTCCTTTTCCTTTTACGTTTCCCTCTGTATATGTCAATTTTTTAATGGAACTTTGCCGTCTAATACAAACGAAAGTTCAAAGTTCAGTCCTATTTACACTCTTCTAATATTGTCATGTTGAAGAACAACACGTAAATGAGGAAATTTTTTTGAGACTGCCTAATGCCAGGCTTAAAATAAAATTATATACATTTTCATATTTTTTTAAGAGAGAGAGATATTGTCATTTACAAAACAATACTAGTAATATTAAGAATATAATTTTTTAATATATTTGAATAGATTCTATAGATCTAATTAAAAATAATTCATTATTATACTTTAAATGGATAACTATACTTGATTTGAACCTTTGTTAAATATAACAAAGAACAAAAATACAAATAATTCATTGTATTTATAAATCGAGTGTATATTAAATAAACAAAAATATCATTTGGGTCATATCGAAACATTATAATATTATAATATCTATTAATTTCATTTTTATTTCATTTTCCGTGTTTTTGTCAAATTAACGATGTTGCCAGTAACGAACTCAAAAAAATAGAAGAAATTTCTAAATAAAATTATCTTCGAGTGTAGGGGCACAAGGATGTGACTGTTACGCGACGATTGTGTGTTCGACCCTCACTCGGTGCCATTTATTAATATTTTCATATCTTCGCTCTGACACCAAGGCATAAATGCGGCGTTAAGTTTCGCCACTCAACGCGCAAAAATTCCGCAGAAAGTGGGAACGGAGTATCTTAACAGTAGGTTCCTTCTGCCTACTCTGTAAGCTGATAATGTTATTAAAAAAATAATTTTCGAATACTAAATAAAACTGTACAACTAATTTAATATTTTCATCTTATAACATCGCAAATGAAGGTATTAATAATATTCTGAACATAAAAAATGTATACATAGCAAATTTTATACGTATACGACGGAATCAATCATATGATCAAATTTATCATAATATTTATTCAAGCCGGACCTTTTTATCCGCTTAAATAAATTACATAGAATAAGTAAAAAACTATGAGAGGATAAAATTTGAAAAAAATATTTTTTTTCCCCTGATCTGCTAGGCCGGCATGTTTGTAAATATAATTGGTTCATAATATTTTTGTATAACTTGAAAACCCATTTAAATAACGATTCATTTGTTTATGTATGTATACGCATACATTAACAAATTAATTTGGTATTTACGTAACATAATAGCAAGTATAATATAAAATGTTTACTTCAAAACTGTAACCTATTTCTAAATCGATAAATATCGAGCAGCGAGTGAGAAAACAAATAAATTTCAAAAATAACATAGCCTCAACTCGTTTGAAACACAGGAGCGGGCGTGATTTGCGCCAACAGAAGCAGATACGGTGAGAGTTGACTGTAACGGAATTTAAAACTGTCACTGATAAGAACACTAAGTCATCGTAATGGGTTCAAACCCGGGCCGGCCGCTCTGCCCACTGTCATGTCGCGCGTCGGCTTCCAGTAATGTATTTCACTACGAATCGCCGCCGGTGTTGCTCACGAGCGCCGCTCTTTATGGCCAAGTAGCCATTACACGGCTTAGCATTACTCAAAGAGATTAAAGCCTTTTATGGAATTATACGGTACTAAATTGTAAATTATGATTGTGACCTCTTTAAACTCGCGGTTTAAGTTTTTATTTACATCCATATATTCGTACAGCACTTTTTCATCTTAAGTTCAATAAGTATCAAGTAGACACACAAAAGTTTTTTTTTTTACATTTCTTCGTTCTGACTGACTGACTGACTGACTTCGTAAAGACAGATAGCGCGGCGTAGAGTACCGCCACCACTTAACACGCAATGCCTCCAGAATTCGGCGGAAAGTGGAAAACGGAGCGTCTTAAAACTAGGTTCCCTCTGCTGACCCTGCTGTGTGCGGGATACAGCGTGAAGCTGTTCTTTTTTTTAATTACAATTACGGGATAGGATCTATATCGTAGCTTTCTAATTCTGATACATTTTCTAAACAAAAAATATAATTAATGAGTGTTTATTATTCTTTGTCACTTCCGCAGAAAAGAAAATCCATTAAAGGGTATCAGTTAATCTTTCTCCCGGTAGGATATTATAATCGGGTCAGGGTCGATGTACATTTATATAACTTAGCAGATAAGTACCTAAATTAACCCAAAACAAAAGGTTATGCTATATTTAATTTTAAAAAGCAAATAACTAGAAATATTGTTGCACAACTCACAAATAATAAGGAACAAGATAATTTATTAAACATATATTTGTTATATATAATAACTCCTAGAGAACGATATAGCGTGCACAAAACACGTTGTCATAGCGACGTGTACGTCACATTATAGAAAAGTATGTATTTTCAAACATAATTAAGGAGAGTGTGCTGCTATATTTGCTTATTGCTTATTGCTTTATGATTTATTTTAAAAAATCATACATTGTGCTCTTCTCCTCTATATAAACAATAAATGCGTCAAATTCCTTACCCCTCCATCTCTACATATTTCGCAAAGAGGAGTACAAAGTATTAAATTGTTGTCATATATTTAAGATATGAAAATTTTTTTTCTGCTTCACGCTGTATCCTGCACACGGCAGGGTAGGCAGAGGGAACCTCGGTTAAGACACTCCGTTCACCACTTTCTACCGAATTCTGGAGGCATTGTGTGTTAAAAATTACTTATTAAATAATAAATAGACAATATGGCGACAAACCTTACAAACAAACAGGAAGGCATTTGTTTGCGCATGCTCATTGCAACGGAGGGGAAGATCATTGCTCAGTTCCGGATAACTATTTTTCCGAAAGCACGTGAATTACGGACAAAAAACAATATTCATTTACGTTTTGTTAAAATACACATTTTATAAACTATTCTTTTGATATGATATAATCGAATCGAAGTTGAGACGTATCTTCCTTTTCCGAATGTTGTAGAAACAAATATGAAATTAGGTCACGTTGTTTGTCCTCGATGGACTTCTAAACTACTGAACCGATTTTAATCAAATTTGCACACTGTATGCAGTTTGATCCAACTTGAAAGATAAGATAACTTATATATCTCAATTTATAATTACAACATTATTATTTTATTACAACGATTCGACAGATGGTAATATCTGTTAACTGTATGGAAATCGGTAAAGATTCAATAGATGGCTATGTTAAGAGAACAAAAGTTTTATATCACCATCAATACATCGTAAAAAACCAAGTCGCTTTCCGCTGTTTGTCCCTATGTATGCTTAGATCCTTAAAACTTCGCAACGGATTCTGATGCTTTTTTATGGAGATAAATTGATTCCAGAGTAAGGTTTATATGTATAATAACATCCGTTATATATAGTAGTAGAGCCATGTTGTTACTTTTGAGGTGTCTAATGTGATGTCGTAAGTATTTTTTTTCCCTTACATTGCAAACGCGGGTTGAAACCTACAAGATATGCCTTCACGATAAGTTGTTGTATTTTTTCAAACATTCGATTGAATATTTTTACGGGTAGTACGGAATTATAACTTTACGCCCTATAATTTTCACTATAGAAATCTTAAGCGCTTGCAAACATATATTATAACACGAACGTAAGTAGTTCAGTGTATTAAGTAAATAATTCAATAGTTTAAGCGGTCGTAGCCGCGACCGGGTCGCTAGAAGTCTTATATATTCTCAAAAAACACATAACACTAACATAAATACATATAGGTCAATAAAATATGGCGGAAGTCAACGCTGCGCATTGTCTTCGCATTGTCGCGAAGAAATAAAAATAATCTATTCCCCCAAGTAAGAATCGAACCTACAAACATCACGCGACCCGACGGACTTTTATAATATGAAAATAAACTTAATTTAATACTATTACAATATACAAGGACGTAAAATGTTGACGGACTTAATGTGTCATCGTAAATATTGATTATGTATTGGAAATTCCTTGAAATTTATTGGAATTATTGTATTGACAGTATGTTTAATGTTTTTAAGAAAAAACTTATACGAATTGGTTCAACAAAAAACATTAAACAGGTTTATTTCTATTCATTAAAACGGATAAATATAATATATACATTAATTATATTTACTAAAATTTACATATTATTAAATAATACGTACTATTCAATAAAAAATATGCAATTTGTTATATAATCAAATGAAAATATTTGAATTATACACTATAACAATGAAAATTACAAAGATACGAAATAAATGAATTTAGAAATCTTCATATTTATGTCACCACTTTCGCATAAGCGCTGTATTTTCTCCCCTTTTACGTGGCTCTACTTTAGCGCAAATAACGACGGTGAGCGGTTAACATGCCGCGGTCGTCCCGCACAATGCATTCCAGTAATTGTTCGAAAAAAGCCGTGTACAGAGACTAAATTATTCCGGATTTTCGCATCAAGCGTGGAATATCGGAGAGATTTTTTTCGTATTAAAATTCAATTATAACATCAGAAAAGTTCCTTCTCTTAATAAGATTTTCATAGTGAATTACATTTTTAAGAATGCTTTTCTGAATACGCTGCAGCTATTTAAGCTTTGTGAGAAGCTTATATAGAATGACTTACGAAATCTTACTTAATAAAACCGTATATTTGCCAGATAGTAATGCCTTTGAGAAACCACCTAATGGATGTACTCCGTTAAAAGCAGAATACTGACCAGTTTGGACGTACTTATTTACGTAACAAGTTTCATAAACACAATAAATGCGGCATTTCCTGCAGATAAAGGAATCGTTATGCATAATTAGACTTTATAACATTTAAATTAATATATAAAATAAGAGCAGCGTATATAATACTAACATAAGATATAAAGTTATATTTGCAATGCATACTCCGATTCTTATTTGAAATAAATTTTGTAACTCTGAACATGTGTATTTAAGAAATTCCAGTTATAACAATTTATTTTATAATTTTAAGATACTTTACCAAGCTTTTATAATAATACATCGTAACATTTCTTCAAAAGCCTAGCGGGTCCTAATTCAACAATATCTATTATATTAAATAGAGGTGAAATATAAAACATTTATAACAGATTTTGGAAAGAGAATTTAGTATTATTTCTGAATTTACCTAAACTAATATGGTATTTTCTTTAGTTCAACGCAGAAAAGACGATATTATCAATGACAAAAGTAAAAAATTCTTATAAAAAATTAAATATTGTTATGTACTATTTGCTTTATAAACTTCTTACACGTTCTTTACGTAATTGGTGGAGGAAAATAATATGACTTCTCTTGTTAAAAACAAGGAACGTTTCGACATCTATTTGTATTGTGAATACAATGAAGCAAGCTATCCGAACTACACTACAAAGAGAAATTGAAAGAGTGCTAAATAACTACGTACCGTTTAAGTTAAAACACAAAAGTTTTTACAATTGATGATTGATTTTACAATGTTCTAAAAAATTAGCTTCGAGTTAGACGCAGTCTGCGCACAGAAGTCTAGCACAGAGTCACCAGAGCAAGTAAAACGACAAACGCGAGGAAATTGCTCGCCCCTGGGAGGAAATTGAGACTCCTCGTAAAATCGAACCCCCCCACAGAAAGGAGTCTATATGCAATCAAGTCCGGATCAGGGTATAATTTATGAATAAGCTTTTGAATTTCTACCTCCGTATACGACCATAAATTTCTGTAAATGGAAGCGCTATAATATCGGTACCCTTTATATTGCGAATAAATATATATTGTAGTATTATATCAAATATTTTATTATTAAATTATCTCTTTAGGATGAAAATAATAAACGTACACTGGATATTTTATAATTGAAAAACAAATCTTAGACATTGCAAATATTTTTTTATCACGTATTGCTTTTATTTATTAATATTATAAAACTGTAGACATTGTTTGGTTCAACTCGCTAATACAAATAGCCCAAGATCACAGAGCCGCCAGGCCTATGTAATTTTAGCAAAGCTGAAATTTTGAAGACTTTTAGTAAAATATATAGTTAAGACAGTATATATACTCACTAACTCGAAAGTTTCATGGGTAGCGCCAGGTTTAAAATGGAAACAACTTTTTCTGCTGTCGTTTCTATTGTCATTTGTCGAGAAATGCTATAGATTATATTACTTCACTTTAATAATTTCAACGTAACCCAATATACGTCTATTATGTCAATGTTAATAAAATTAATTAACAACATAATTTTTATAAAATGCAGAAATCAATTAACTGACATAATAAAGCATAAATTTCTACGTCTATGCCAATGTCAATAAAATTAATTAACAACATAATTTTTATAAAATACAGAAATCAATTAACCGACATAATAAAGAATAAATTTTACCAAAGAATACAATTCTATATCTCATTGAAATTTATTAAAATATTACTGTAAGTACAAATATAAGTATCGAAATATTATACATACATACTAATTTTATTTACATCATAACTAACATGACAGAATTTTGTTGGCACTCTCACACTTGAAACCCAAAGAAATAATAATTAAATAACTTATATTTCATAATATTTCAAATTTTATTTCAACTTTGATTCTTATATATTATAGTTACTTAAGTTAAGAAGTTAAGTAACTTCTTAAATTGTTCATCAATGAATTATTTTTTGTTTTGAATTGAAATTTGTAGATAATTTTTTTATACATAAAATGATAGTACTTACCTTTGTAAGTTATTAAAGTGCAACATTTTTATTTTAGTTTTTAAAATATATTAATTCAATTCGTAGATTTCAGCTCAAAAAATATAAAAAAGTGTAATAAATCTCACGAATGTCGTAAACAGTATTTACTTTAACCGCACATTAAATATTACATGTTGCTTGTACAAAACAATAAATATAATAAAATAAAAAAGCAATGACGTCAAAGATCAAAGTTAAAGTCCTTTATTTATTTATCTCGTAATTAAATAATAAGACAAATGAGTAAATATTTACAATTTTTACATTTTATCAGTAAATAAGTACTGTGAGTCCCTATTGTAGTAAACCTCTCATAATCAATGAGCACTAGGGGTTTTATTTGTTGTATTTGTTGTATTCAATTGATTTTACATTTTTACTTTCAAAATAAGTATATTAAAATAAATAGAAACTATATATATATATACTAGAATAAAATTAACATGTGAAGATACACATACCGCAAAACACTTATAAACATAAACAACCATTCCTTTCTTCGTAATAAAGTAAATAAGTTTGCCGATATGAATGTATACTTATTTACTTACACAGTAAAGTTTGAGAGAAATACAGAGGCGTCTCATCAATCGCATGCATGGAGATCGATTGCTGACTCCACCCACGTACCGATTTACTTTTTATACCTTTAATAAAAACTTTGAGTCAAGAAGTTGTGGTAACTTCGGCATGATTGCGACACCTAGTAAGCTCAAAGTAATTCGCCAGTAATTTGAAAGCTTATCTTAATGAATAATAATGTTTTAAGGTATATATTTAGGTAAAAAAAGTATATATTAATTATATAAAATTGTACTATTATGATGATAAATGTATTAATTATTAAAACCTTGTATAGAAATAAGTACGAGTACTGTTTTATCTAAGCTGTAAAATATAAGAAATAATAAAACTAACATTTAAAATGAGAATTCACTTAAAATAGCTTAATTAAAAAAGTAATCATAATATAATAAATAATTTCAAATCTTAGATCTTTATCCGTTACATGTACTTAAGTGCATACTATCGAGAGAGCTGGAAGATTGACGATAGATCTAGTGTGCATAAGTATGCTTCTAAAACTAGATGCCACGAACGGCATGAACATGATGACGCGCCTGCTTCTGACAATATTTGATAGATCGTATTTAATTTTTTTTTCAATCACTATATGCTTTTAACCAAATAAATAACAATATCAGCTTCACGCTGTATCCCGCACACAGCAGGGTAGGCAGAAGGGACCTCGTGTTAAAACACTTTGATCCCCATTTTCTGCCGAATTCTGGAAGTATTACGTGTTGAGAGGTGGAATGAGTTCCACGCCACGCTTCTACCTAGACACCAGAGCGAAGAAACGGAAATATAAATTTAAATAAATATTTCGTTTCCTCGAGTGGAGATCGAAGCCAAAACCGTCGCATTACATTCAGATTAGTGCATCTGCGCCACGACGGCTTCTATAACAATATATATTTCATATTCAACAAATTATTACCTTATTTATTTATTTCATAATTTTAATTCATATATCGTATTTATATACTCAAAAAGAAGTGGTATAGTTAATTGCCTTGCTCTGTTTCGTACGTATAAAAAACCGTATACAAATCTATACATAATTTTCTTCGAGATTTATTATACCAGAATAAATTGTTAAATAAATTCAAAAATAAACATTATAATATAAATAACATATCAAAATTTATAATACTCTAGTGGGAACTAAGATTCCTGTAAAAATTCAACAACTAGGTTGACGCAACACATTCAAACGCATAATATGAATGACACCCGACATTTCATGAATATAATTTGACTAAAATAAGTAATTTTATTTTACTATTAAAGTAAATATGTACAGATATTTATTTAAATAGTAAAACAAAGTTGCTGCAAATTTGATAAATTTTCTATCAAAATTGTTCATATTAAAATAAAATTGTAACGGACCGAGTATAATTAATTGAATGGTTTAAGCTAGGAGCTGGTTTAGTTTATTTTTAAATTAATAAAAATTATAAAGTTGTTTATATATAAATAAAAAGAATACTTTCTAAATGCATGGAATGAAATGCATAATAAAAATTATATTGTTGTTTATATATAAATAAAAAGAATACTTTCTAAATCTAAGGAAGGAAGGGGAAAGGCGTCACAAATTTAATAACTGTCTGTCTGTTTTAAAATAGCACTAATATTTAAATAAATTACTTTTACAAAATCTCAAATGAACATGTACAGTTAGTTTTGCATTATATTTTATAAAGAACTTTACTCCAGTGCGAACTAATATTCTCCAAACGCAATTCATACCCAGCTCCGAGTAAATTAGAGCTTGCATGTTAGAACAGTTTTGAAAAGAAAATTGAAGCGAAAATACGGAACGTAACTGGACGAGCACAACGTAGCGCATAATTATCAGGATGAATGTTCGATAACGTCGCTTTTTGGATGAATGGTGGGCATTGAACACGGAAATGGCAACAGCGTCCGGCCGCAACAATCGCTGGGAATATGAACGACGGTGGTCGTTTACTATACATACTACGATAAATTGTTGAAAAGATAAAGGTAGAGCCTATGTATAACGCTATCTCTTCGATAGCATAACATAAATATAGTGGTTGGATATATTGCGAAATAATGAAATTCTATGAAATATAATATTTTTTAGCTTGACGCGCATATTAAGTTAGGCAGAGGGAGCCTGGAAACAAAGTGTTGAGAGAATGTTTTCATGAAGACACTTCTATCATTTAACGATTTCAACGCAAACGAAGCCGCGGGTAAAATAAAACATAATAAATTTAAATGTACGCTAACAGAACGTTATTTTTGTTTTACAGTTTCTTGTTTCTTCTTTGTGTCATATAAAAAACTATATTTTATTCAAAAACTACTATAAAGACAATCTTTTGTCGTTATTCGTAAATTATTCCGGCGCCCCAATGTTTATACGCGCTGAAGTTACGGTCATAATTCTACAAACTTTTACAAGTGATGTTTTAATTATTAGAATTGTATGTAAAGGAAATAATATCTCTATAAATCAGATAAAAACCTTCCTTTGCAGTCGGGTAAAAACTTTCGACTCTAATATGAGTGTGAATTTGTAGTTCATATTATTAAATAACCAGTGTTTTTTCGCGAATTTATAGTTTTGTAGTGCTTTATTACTTACAATTTTTTAATATATTTTATAATGTACACTTAATACCAACTGTTTTAATTTACATGTAAATCCGTGATATTTTATTATGAGTTTATATTATTATAAAATATTATTATAATATAAAAGTTTTTATAAAAAAATAATAAGAATTAACGTACAAATTTTAAATAATTTTGTATAAAAGTTTTATAATTTTGAAATTCTTGTATAATATAATTTTAAAACTCCATGTTTCTCTTTCAATCTTAACTTACCTTTACCTTTACATAGCTATGTTTACAACTTTTGTTCCAATATACTCGAGGAAATGAAGGTACAAGGATTTGCTTACCTGAAACAAATAATAAGACTGATTAATTTGCGGGCAAAGTTTCTAATAAGCTTTGTTTCTCGGGACGGGTAACATTCCAATCTTAAGTAATGCATGTGTTAATCTGAGATTTCTTCCCATGTTATGTTACCAAAGTTATACAATTTGCTAATAATATTATTATATTATTATAGTTAGACAAAGATCTTGTAAATATACTCTTACATGGTAGGCTGTATTTATGAGTATTTTTTAGTAAAAAGATTTAACAGCAACATTATTAAAAAAAAACTATAGATTTATGACATTCCTGCAAAAAAATTAAGGATATAATTATATAGTAATATTTATAATATTTATCATTTAAATATCAGTATTTATTACAGTGCTGAAAGTGAGTAAGCGACATCTAGCGCACCTCAGAGTAATGTCTAGATGTCATGGAAACTACAAACTCTACGTAGCCGTAGAGCTTCTCTACGACGCTACTACGACTGTAGTGGGCGCTGCTACGCAAGTATCCATAATCGCGCCACCTAACGGAACGCAGGGGAAACGCCACACGAATATTTAATTTTGGAAACTAAGGCAGCACCTACCATTGAGAGAACATATTTTATCAATGTAGATGTCGTTACTTATATGAAATGCAAGAAAAACATAACTGATGTAGAATCTAAATGAAAGAAACGGACTGAATGAATGACAGCTTTACGTTGTATCCCGTTGAATATGTAAAAATCCATATATTATCCATATAAATCTTTGTATTGTCCCTCTATCAATTAGTGAAAACCTTCCTCCTTAAGTGGTACATTTTTTATATTTAGTAAAGATATATAAAGATTATTAAATTTTTTCAGACTAAAACTATTTATATCCTTGGCAGATTCTGCAATGTAATTTATATATATTAATGTTAATTACAATTTAAGCCTTAAGGAAAAACGCTACAAAAATATGTTTTACCTATCAGTTTAATTTGCGTAGTTACATAAAATGAAGTGTTTGCATCATTTGAATATTTTATTCCACAAGTGTAGAAATGAAACTATTTTTTTTTGTTTTGCGCTGTATCCTGCATATAGCATGGTCTAGAGTAAGACATTCAATTTCCGACATTACAGACGTGCTCTTATTTTTTTAATACATATTTTTTTCATAATATGAATTTTTCCATCTCAATAATAATTCTTTTCATTTAATTTTTTTTTATCATAATATATCATATCATATAATTTAATTTAATTTAATTATTAATATCTATCTAAAAGTTTAAGTTATTTAAAATCAAAATTTTATATTACTTTAAAACTCAAATGAGTACTTTTTTCCTATTTATATTTATTTCTCTAAGGAAATGACTACTTCACGAGCAGTAGCGCGGTAATCGGTTGGGATGGTGCTGGCGTGGACAGGTGGACAGGCCGTGTTCCCCGCAGCCGCCAGTTTGCGGTCATGGCCGTTGCTGCAAATTGGTAATTAATATGAAATATGCTATAAACAAACACAAGTGATCGTTAGATCTATCTACTAACGATTATTATAAGTGTTAGTGCGTTGTACTGTGCCTAGTTAGTGATGTCTCAATTTATACCATTATTAATTAGAGCATATTAATATATTTCATTATAACATTTAAAGAGATACATATTAAAAAAGATATTTCACAAAAAATAATGGATTTATAAAGTGTCAATACCTATAAATTTTTCGAGCCTTATAAAAGTTAAATTAAAACGGGTATTTAATAGTGGTTAACGGAAAATTTGTGTCTTCTGGGGATTGCACTGAACCAGATTCGTCTCACCTCATAAGGAAACATACGTAAGCGATCCTTTAACCCAAGAGACACAAAATGTCGTTGACAAGCTATAAAAATTTAACTAAATGTAATCTTACATACAATAATCCTAGTAATATTTAATATATATTGCGACCTGCGTTTAAGACTATAAAAGTTAACTAACGTTTTAAAAGTCCTACGATCCCAGATAGGATTTGCAAATCTCTGTCAAATAATATGTTGGCCGACAACACTTTGTTTAACTTATTAGACGAGTTCTGCTAATTTTATTGCATTATAATATTGACTTAGCGTTCAACTACTCTATTTGACGTTGGTATGTATACACTGGGCAAGCAAATGATAAAGCTTTCAATAATAAGTTTAACTTGGCTGGCCGTCATATAAAATCCACATCGCGAATTCACAATAAATTGTCAATTGAATTATTCGTGACTTGAATTTTACATCAAAATACAAATATATTTCGATGTAAAACGCCGAAATTAATTAATTTACATGTGTGTATATAAATATATTATTTTATCTATTAGTATATATTTATCACAAATGGATAGAGGCCAGTAGTGGCGCAGAGCAAACAGTGTGACTGTAAACGCGACTGGTTGTGGGTTCGATTCCCCACTCAAGGAAATGAAATATTTATTAAAAAGTGTGGAACGGTGTATCTTAAAACTAGGTTCCCTCTGCCTATCCTGCTAGCTACTGCTAGCGTGAAGCTGTTTTATATTATTTTATTTATTACCTGATGTTACTGTTATAAGAAAACGATGTTTTCAAATAAATAAAATTAAACAAGAGATATTTCATAACAAGCCTTAGCTGCTTTAAACCGCTTTTATAATAAATGACGCAGAAAATAAAGCGCATATAAAAGCAAACTTTCGAACGATAAATTTGAAAATCATATAGACGTTTAACTTTTACGATAATAAATCTCAGAGATAAATTTATAGAAGTCACTTGAGGAAAAGTCCAAGGAAGTAATGCATACAAGATTATGTTAGCATTTGCCTTCAAAGTATTTGTTTACTTTATTTTGTAACTAGAAATATTTGTAGGAAAATATTAATATTTATTATAATATCTTGTTCAGATGATGACTAATTACCAAAAATTCAATAGCAAAATGTAATAATACAATTAAACTAAGGCCAGTGAATCCTCTTAGCTTATTCATTCAAGATTTAAGAATTTCTATGTGGAAAATAGTGTACCAATTTTTTTAGACCTTTTTTTTGCAATTTGAACAGTACGGTTATTTGCAAATGAAGTCTGAAGCCTTATCGTGCCTTAATGAAAGCTACTGTAGGATTTCAAAAAGTTTAAAGTCGGTCTCAGGTGGTGTGGGTCGAGGGCGCGTCAGCCTCTTGACCTGCCACGAGGCGCCGGTTCTGGTAGAATTGCTGTTTGCATGTGTTAACCAACACTTCTTTTTATTTCTGTTTGACAAGCGGTAATAAACACACAATAGCAAAATGTATAGAAATACTAAGATTTTCCTTTTCACTTGCTCAACTCTTTTAAACGACATAATTGTATAGTTGTTTTTAATTTCAAAATTAGTATTACAAATTACAAGAAAGTTTCATTTTAAAACTTTTTAAATCAAATGGTTGAAAATATGCATAGGGGGTTTGATTTTTATAACAAAATCAAGTTGAAATTTTTCAACGCCATTTATCAAATGCCCTTTTGGTGGAATGTTTATGTAATTAACAAGCAGCGTGTAACGAGTGCCCCGAAAGTGTTTTATAATTACATTTTAAGTATATTTTTTTGAATTTACTTAACCAAATGACAAGTTTAGATGTTGGCAAAAAATGAAAATGGATAATTGAATTATTTACACTCCTACTGTAAACAGAATCATCTTCCATTACGTGAAACAGTCCGGCACCTCCCAATATGCTATGATTATCATTCTAGACGTGTATAAAACAAGTATAAAGTAAATATCGTAATCCGATATTCTTCAAAAGTAAGATTGTCGCAGGCGACGAACGCCAAAGATGTATTAATTATCTATCTAAGTTGCTAATTAAGTTTAAAGTTTCGCGTGCTGAGTTTGGCAGTTGACGTTACCTTATGAAGTAAATTTACGGGACCAATTATCTGGAGCATGGAGCGGTTTTCGGGTTTCCG
Organism: Heliconius aoede; assembly: GCA_037355905.1. Lineage (NCBI taxonomy): Eukaryota > Metazoa > Arthropoda > Insecta > Lepidoptera > Nymphalidae > Heliconius > Heliconius aoede. The sequence goes on from JBAIZZ010000012.1 coordinate 1,291,560, forward strand.
CGCAATAACCTCTATTCACTGTAACACAGCACAGCTGCTGCAAATCATTTTCATATTAGTTTTGGACAAACCACATTTTTGGTAAAATACAAGAGCGTATATTTATAACATTTCAAAATGAAATATACTTTCGTTGTAAAATCTGTAGAGCGTGAGCGATGGTTTTATTACTTTTGTAGTATGTACAGTATTCAGTATATTTAATTAACAAGTAAAGTAAGCTCAAGTTTACATTAAAACTTCATATAATATTACGATAAAGTGTATTGAATTTATAGCTTATATACATGCTTTATACTTCATAAAAAAATTCTAGTTAAATAATAATTCAATTATTAAAGAAATTTCTTACGGGAATTGAAAAAGGTTTGTAACTTTAATTTGTGTTGGAACTATGATCTAATTTTCAAGATATTTCTGTCTATCTAAGCATTATTTGATTTAGTTATTTTTTTAGCAACTGTCTTAGTTCTACTGACGTAGAAGCTGTGAAGTGAATCTCATTTGAGAAAGAACAAAGAATTCTATATTCGTATTTTAATTCATACTTCTTTGTTTTTAGTTCTTTGTCTGTGATATACTTGATATCGTAATGGAGTTCTAGACATATTTTTCATAATATTTTATAGTGAATCATTTCAGAGAATAATTATAATTAAAAAATGAGTGGCTTTTTCCAGTCAAAAATACGTGATAGTTAATATCTTGAGATATATTATATTATAAAACAAAAATTATTCATATTTTATTGGCAACATTAAAATATTTTAAAGAACCTAAATTTTGCTAAAAATTTCGGATTTATTCAAATTTCGGGATTCAGATTTATTTAAATTAAAATACGTATATAAATAGTAATTTATATTAAAAAAATACAATTTCAACTACTAGTAAGACAAAAACAATATATTTAAAATCAAGTAGCCAATTGTATACTACGAAAAAATATTAAATTAAATTGCAGAAGTTTAAAAAGTGCTCGGCAAACGTCAGGTAGGTAATGAATTATTACGGCATACGAGATAACAAGTGTTCTAGTTTATAACCATATTTATGAAATGTGATGAGATATATATATATGGAAATATATTTTTCGGTTGTTTATAAACTTTATGTTTTCATTATTTATACATTTATGATTAGTTACCTGTAGCCACATTTACATTTCTATACTCTGGTATGGCCAAACTCTGCCTATCCTGTTGTGTGCGGGTTACAGCGTGATTTAATTTGATTTGATTGAACCTGGTTGTCATTTCATTAGGATAGTCCTAATGTGTTATGTAAATTTCCAAAATCACAAGGATAGTATTAACAAGTGTTCAAACCGCTACTCCGTAAAGTTTGTCGAATGTTCAGATCCACCTAGCCGTTACATAATATTGGGGTTGCCGATTAATTAAATTTTGTGCATAAAAACAAAAACTGTATTTATTGAAAGATATTAAATATGTTGTTCAACCACAAACTGAAAGTCATAGTCTATACTTAATGGAAAAAATATTATACATGAGTTTAATACACTGAACCTTTATATATTATTAATGTATAAATTCCAAAATTCAAAAATTTGGTCACTGCGGTCACGAGTGCTCTGTCGCGTTATTATTTAAAGGATTAAAAGAATGTCACAATTATTTGAAGTGGAACTTACATCACAGTCAACTTTCATTTATTGTTTAATTTTATATCACAAAAAAGTTTTCGTAAAATTTTACTTTTATCTACGTACCTTCACGGACTTCCGTAAAGTGTTTGAACAGGTACAAATAATATGAGATGAGTATGTTTTGAATAATAAGTATAGTTACTTATATTTGTTTGTAAAATCAAAACGAAAATGTCTATAATTTCTACAAAGTTTTAATATATACCAAGTTATTAAATAACATTTAATTACTGAAACGTAAAAAAGCTCCTACACAGTAGCAAATTTTATAAAAAAAAAATATTCCATAGCAATGTAATTTATATTAAATAACAGTATAAATTCAACTATATAACTCCACCCAAGTAATAATGCCGATATTAAATTAAAAGTTTTATATAATGCCGCAAACTTGTTTTAGTGCCGATGTAAAAAATATTAGGCAGCGCACAGCTTGTACTAACAGCCGGCAATAGCAGAGAAATGTTACGTTCATGTAGCCGAATTAAACATAAATAATATTCGGGCACTAACTTTATATTTGAAGTGTCTCTGTATCGCACGCATTACGGATATTAAAAATCGTAAATCCTGTAAAGCAAAAAACAAGTAAATAAGTAATTTACTGGAAAATGTCTTACGGTAAATTAAATTTATTAAATTTTTTTATATAATCCAAGCCAATGAAAAAATGACATCGTCTAACCGATTTCCTTTGAGACAATTTTCCAAGAATTGATTATTTCAATTCAGTTCTTGAATGTATTTAATAACATTTATTGCGAAAGCTTTGATGACGTAGCTGGACAATCTGCTTCGAAATTTTGTTTAGAAATACGCTCTTTATGAATATTAATAACATGACTAGATTTCCTGAGGTATTTTATACTATGTTTATAATAATCAATAATCAAATGCTTGGAGAAGATGTCAAAAACCTTCTCTTATCTTCTATATGGATAATTTAACTGTATAACATATATTTCTTTTTTTTTTTAATTAAAAAATTAAAAAGCATCCCGTATACAGCAGGGTAGGCAGTCCCTCTGCCTACCTAGTGTTAAGATATTCCGTTCCCCACTTTCCGCCCTTTACCTCGACAACAAAGCGAAGAAATGGAAATATACATTTTAAAAAATTAAAATAATGACCATTACCATTAGACATAGATTCATACTAAATAAGACGATATAATTATTAACATAACTATCTACATATATCGACTCACCAATGATGAGCCGGAGAAGGCTAGCAGCAAGCAGGCCTATATCTGGAGAATTAGCCATCGGTCAATCTCCCGCACGTACCTTCTCTAGCAGCCATCACACACGAGACCACAAACTCAAACTATCCACTCAGCTCCAACTGTTCGACGACTTTCATGTTGTCCACAATACTTCATATAAGTGATTGTGAATTCACTCGATATTTGATTAAACAAGCTGCCATTCAAATGGAAGAACGAAACATAGTGACGCCGTTGCTTATTCCCTAGAAACCGGCAGACAACTGTGCACAATAACTCACTGAAAATTGGTGTAACTTTTTAATTTACGCCTCGCAATAAATGCAGGCTTTAGCTTGTGATTTATTCGAGATAATACTCATGACTCTCAAGCAGGGATAATGGAACGTTAATTTCTTACTATAATATTGTAGATTTATTGTGTTATTATAATTCAACTATTTGTTATTTACTTCGGAACAAAAGAATATCGTATATATAACAGAATTAATAAGATATTTACGTATGTTTTTAACAGACATTTTCTGTTTCTTTTTTTTTTTTAAAGTAGATTAAACTTTCTATATTCGTTAACTATACTTTAAGTATTTTTAAAATCGAAAGCCAAGGAAAAAAATTAACAGATAACTTTTAAAAACACAAATTAAAGCTTAAAAAAATTTATATTATAAAATACCCATGTTCGCACCAAGTCCAAAACTAATGGATTTTAAATATTAAATAAGTAATATATTAGTATTTCTATACAAGCTATTATAAGTATACTGTGTAATTTCACTTATATTTTTTATTTTACTTTAAAGTAAAGAAAATGTTATTTTCTACGATTTAGTGTAGTTGTGAATAAGAGTTTGTTTAATATATAATAGTTAGTGTATATTCATATATGCACTGTGTGTAAGTATAGTTTTGAAGTCAATGCAATTTTTCTTATTATTTAATATCAAATTTCAATAAATAATGAATTAATATAATTTATATTTAACGAACTTAAGTACCCAGAAAAAAACTGCATTTGACAATACCCAAGTCAACTTTTATATTCGAGCACAAGGGCACATGAAAAGTGGCTCGAGGCGGACACGTACACAGATAACATTTTTGTTGTTAAGATAGAATTGTTTGAAAAACGTGAAATATATCTTTGAAAAGAAGAAAACATTAAGGAAATTTAATTACAAACATACGAAAATGTATTATTTTTATAAGAAGTACTAGACATGTACATTACCAAACTAACAACTAGAAAACTATTGCGAGAAATTCGAGAGGGCAAAGGGCGCAAATAAAATAACCAAAAAAAGTCCAAAGATGAGTTAGTGGTCATGGATGAGGTATATCCAGTTATACTTTAGTTAAAATGCAAATTGTCTTCTTTTGTTTGCGCGAGCCGATCGACAACAAAGCGTGGCCTGGCACAGCAAAAATGCTAAGCGCACATTTGCAAACCAAGCTGGCGCGCGTATATCTCTTGTTTTAGCATATTCAAAATTCACAACATAAGTCATTGTATAATTGCTTACCCTGTTACTGAGGCTTTGAAACGGTCATTTAAATAACAAATATTTTCAGGTTTAGGGTTCCGTTCCGTTCCTTTCTATAGTCCCTTGAAGCACAGAAAAAAAATAAGCTTCTAAAAAGCATTTATGCATCGTTTCTGTATTTCATACAAAATTTGCCGTGTAATGACGTGTAGGGTACTTTCCATCTACAGTTATGAAATTTGGCACGAAAGCAAAACTTACAATACAGATGAAGGAAAAACTTCTTTCAAAAGTGCAGAACTACTGGTTTGTTTTATAAATCCCGAACACAACAGAGTAGGCAAAGGGAACCTACTGTTAAGACACTCCGTTCCCTACTTTCCCTATTTTTTTTATACAGAAAAATATTGTTACAAACTTATATTTGTAGTTCATTTCATACAAGATAAGTGCATATTCAAACTTAAATTTGTTAACTTTTATAAATTCTACTTGATCTACAACTCTGAAATTGTTAGGAAATATTGTATTTAATTATTGTGTACACACGCGAGTCCGACACGCAACTAACAATTTTTTTTAACACTTGGGATAGATAACAATAGTTAAAAGTAATACCTCCTATTATAATTTAAATTATTATTGTGAAATAAGCAGTTCATTATACACAATATTTGATAGACTATCATCGTAGTAAATCGAGTACTTTATGTAATTTAATATCACATTAATTATATAATCAATCTTGTTACGTCAAATCAAAGTTTAGAAACTAATAATTTTCCGGCACTTAGGCGGATTACATAAATATGTATGAACATATATATTACTACTTTTGATAAGTTTCTAAAAAAAATTATAGGTTATAAAAGTACATAATTTATAAATATAATTGTTACTACTTAAGAATATTACCTAGCATTCATATATAATATAGACTTTTATCTTATATACAGTGTTTTTCTCATCACCACTTTAAATAAAACCACAGTCTTAACTACTCTATATAAAAGCTTAAATACAATTGGAGCAAAAGATATTTTGCCTAAAATTAAAAAGTTTTTTTTTTCAAAGAAAATAATAAATAAAATTAACATTGTAAAATGAAACGCAAACGAAAAAATTGTCAAGGTCGACGCAGGCAAGCCTATCAAAGGGACACCTCCGCATACGCCTCACTCACGAAATCGAGTCGTAAGTATGGGCGGCAAAGTTCAAAGTTGTTTGACCTTTAGTAGTATTTTGTAGTAGGTAGTGCTTACGTTATTGATATCTATTCGTAACTGCGTCACACAAAATACAGATATAGATAAACATCGTGAAATAAAAAGAACCTACGTCTAAGCTGTTGAGGTATCTTAATTATTATATTAGGTATGGGTTTGAAATACTTTACCCTATATACTATTTCCGTAAGAGGCGCGCAAACGCTTCCACTCTGCATAATAAAACAGTAAAAATGTTTTGTCTGTACATTTAGTATTTTTGAATGAAATGGATGGAATGGACTCTTAAAAAGAATAATAGAAAGCCATTTTTTTTTTCATAATTTTTCGGTCTGCATCAATGATAACGCTTATCTCCGAAAATACTACACCGATTTACTTAAAACTTTCAACAATTGTTTTGTTTTAACTCAACAAACGTTTGTTTCATCAAAATCGGTTCATTAAAAAAAGGTGTCGTTATTTGAATGCACTCTAAAAACATATTTAAAAACTTACAGAAGTTAATATACACCAATTGGCAGTGACAAAGACTTTACAAAGAATATTATAATACGAATTCTGACTCAAATCAATAATGTAACTTTTAAGGCTAGCCTCAATATAATAAATGGTAGAGAAATTTAAATAGGAAAGTTAAGTAAAATAGGCACTTAAAATACAATGAACTTAAAATAGTTCCAATTCTATTATTTAGAAATCTACTTATTGTTACTAAAACTTGAATTCTATCAAAAGCTCTTTATATTATTTTGACAACGACCTTGTAACAATTTAATTTATATACTTTTATAATTCACAATATTCTAAATGTTTTTTAAATAATATTATAAAATAATATATATTCTGTAGTATTGTTATTTCTGAAACAATAACACGTTAAGTAAAGTTTAGAAATAAATGTTATTAGAACAGGTTCTGTACAATATCATGAAAGAGAAGTCTCGTTATCTCTAGTCTGTGTTCATGGTGTCTATATATATACACACACGAGTATATGTATGTAGCTCATATATGTTTCGTCATTAAAGCCATAATCGCTTTTGTTTCAATATTAACGACTATAGCATCGTATTATGTAACCATTCTCTTAATTAGTACTAACTTATACATATATATTACTTACTAAATATGTTATAAGTGTAGATCTCCATATTTAAATCATTTCAGAATAATGTGAATCAAACAACTATGTCAAAATTTATTCGAAATAATCTTTATTTTATTTGGATTATTATTAATATTTTTTTACTTCATAAAAATACTATTTTAAATAAATATATTACGTTAATATTTTCCAATGAAACTATGATGGCTATCTCACCGTTCGACCACTGGACTATTTTCGCACCAGAATTTTCCGGAATAATTACACTGCTTTTAGGTATCCTATACACGAGTAAGCTCGCAAACATCGAATTGCAAATATAATTACATGGGTTTTAAGTGTAATACTGATTATGTAATAGGCAGTATGGCCAAGAGTATATATAGAATAATTTTATAGAATTCTATAGAATAATTCTGGGAGCTTAATATTTTCATAATCCACTTTCACGTAATTTGAAGTTTAAAATTATCAATTATAATGACTGAAGTTAATTATTCTGTATCAATAATATTTCTGGGAAAATACACATTATTTACTCCAGATCAAATTAAGCAGACACCCAAGGTTATCGAAAGAACACCACCGATAGACGTTATTACTCGTTGAAAGCCTGAATAATTGTATATAACAGCAGTCTCACCGCATACATTCACTTTTACTTTGCTTGGAATCCAATAAAATAAAGACTAAAAGAATTTAAATCAAATCCAAATTGAAAATATATTTTTTACATAAGTACAGTATAGATTTTATGTTGTATAACATTGTAGTTAGAACAAGTTAAATCTTGCTTAAAATTCTTAAAAAATATATAATAGTTATTATTATGTAAACTAATATTGTTGTACGTGCTACGGAACAACGTATTTCAGTAAAGGCAGAGAGCTCAGTTTCGTAGATTAATAAATAGTTAGTCCAACCTCGTATGTACACGTGCTCTCTAAGATGTTAGAATGTTCTTGTACAAGCTTAAGCAAGTATTTCAAATGCTCTAACTTCATGTTTAACTAGTAATACACTGCAAGATATTCAGTACATTATATTAAATAAACCAAGTCGATACTGCCACGTCGATACATTAATAACATTTTGAAATTCACTAAAATTCTTATAATTTTGCAGAATTTGAATAAGTCTAATAAAATACACGCTAACATCCTACTGTCTTTTTCGGCAGTTACGACGCACCTCTGCCTGGGAAAAATTGTAAATATTTTTAGAAAGCTTCGCATTCTACGGACAACGTAGAACGATTTTAAGCGAAAGAAAACCTATTAACCCAAACATTCAATAATATTTAAGATATAGAAACTGAGTCACAGTCACAAAACAAAATTTTGTTTATAGGGATTTATATCCTGTTTTTTTATATATCGCAGTTATAATTTATTTGAGCGGAAGGCAAGAATGTATGTCACGTTTGTCAAGTTGTCGAGTTATCAAGAGGTTGCTTAAAAATATTATTAGTAATATTATCATATAAAAATAATATTATTTCATTTCCAATTTTATCATTTTATCTTAATATTAATGACAATTACTTATATTTATATTAAAATATATATTATATTAACATGAAATAAACCACATCAGGCAGCGGCATATCATATTCACAATAGCGGATAAGCTATCTACTACATATATCATAAAAAATTTGAAAGCTTCGTGAACGAAATACAAATGGCGTCAATACGCCTGTGTAGGGCGATGCCGAGTGCTCACCAACAAAGCGCACGTGACGCTACCCTTACTCTATGAGTATTTTTGATTTTATTACGTAATCCATACCCTTACCCTTGGTTTTTTTCCCTAATTCTCTCTAAAAACTAATATTTTACTTTAACTCTATTTCATATTTGGTATTACAACTATTCGTAACGCTTCTTTAATGCCTCAAGTCTCAAGACAGCGTGAGTTATAATGATTTTCGATTTAAACAGTAAATAGAAATTGTCAAGATCCAACGTAGCAGACGACTGTAAAATCTTATTAGGATAATCAAGTTATACAACAAGACGTCTTAAGTCTTCTCCGTTAAGTGGCGGTTACGATAAACTTCGAAAGTAAATGTCGAGGCGTTCAGTTAAAGTGGGAATAATAAATGTAAGAATATAATTCCAAAATATCATAAAAAACGTTTATTATGGTAAATAAATAATATTACTTTATTTTAAATGATATTCTTTTTCTTTGGCATCCCTTAAAAAGGGCCTGTAAAGTACGGGTTAGGACGAAAGTTGATCTAATTAATGAGTAACTTCAACTAATAATTACGACTAAAGAGTTCTGTATATATTTTTGTGTTAATATTTTTTTTCTTTGATAATAAAGTACATGAATGTTTATGAATATAAGTGCACTTACTACGGTGAGTGTTATTATCAAATAGGATACAAAAATGTTACAAATTCGTAAATACAATAACAGTAAAAGAATAGAAGTAGGTCAACAATATTCAGTCATTTCACGTTTTCACATCCTAGTCATCGCCGGGCTTATTAATTTAAATCTCAGCTACATTTTCGACACAAATGAAATACGTGTTGCCGATAATATTTAATTACCTTAATGAACGCCAAAGCGATATAAATGTCAAATCCATTTGCGAAACTTAACTAAAAGGATGATATTCAATAATAACAGGTGATAAGATGTAGCTGGTTAACCAGTTCGTTACTGAAGTCAATTAAACAAACCTAATACTACTATTTTCTATTCCACGCAATTAAAATTATAATATTTTGATAGATATATATATATATATATATATATCCTAAACCTTCTTTAGTAAAATATCATACATAATATACATTTATTTAGCGTTATCTTCTTCTGGTTAATTTTTTTTTGCGTTTCGTATATTAAAAGAAAATACTAAACTCTCATTCTTTGTTGTCCGTCTGTACGTATATATATATATATATATAGTTTATATATGTTTTCTATAAAAACAAAAGTTTTAAACAGAGTTGATCTTGGTGCTTAAACTACTACATATACAGATATTCTCCCGTAACGCTGAAGTCACGTTTAGTCGTTAGAAACTAATTTAAAATACAATCGGAGCCAAAGCCAAAGCACCGCACGAAATAAAAGAAATTCTAATTCTTTAACATTGATATTTTATTAACATTTTTTATATTATATCAAATATTTTCGTGACAAGCATCATAAGAAACTCCTGTGAGTGATGTTTTTCAGGCACGTCCGACGGAGAAACACGTATATATCAGAAATATATATAAAATAATTTATGACAACATATAGAAACTGTTCGATATGGAATAATTTTCAAAAACAATATTCCTTAAGGTTTTAGCTATTTGAATAATCGTAAATAAATATTTACATACTCGTATCATTCGGAAAAAATGACTAACTTATGTATGGGTACAAGAAGTGATGTTGATATTCTTAATATGGAGAAAAGGTGAATAATACTCTTATGCCACCATATTAAGTTACATTAAGCTTCTTAACCTTTACTAAGTACTTACTGAATATTTAATAAGTTTTTCAATTATGAATGTAATTAAAAGGAACATATAAAACTACCAAATATGTTTGTTTCCTATAATAAAATATGAATACAAAACACTTAGTTGTATAAAATAGAATGGATCTGAACGTTGTAGACTCAGATATAGTGAGTGATAATAGACTTGTTTTTCGCAAACAAATATAATCCGCTTCGAGTTGTTTTTCAAACTCAATACAAAGGTCATATTTTAGGTAAAACGGCAAATTAGACAGCGGAGTCAATGGAGTTTGTGTCATAACTTATTGTTACTGTAGAAATATATGTACTTTACGTGGCTTGGAAGGGAAATATTGTGAACATGTAGCTCCATAGCAACGACACTCAAAAACGTTAAGTTTCTTCTTTGAGAATAATCCACAGAAAAATATATTTGTGTCTCTTAAGCTCAATCCTTTTGTAAAAGAACTCGTATAATTTATTAAAAGTAAATAGCTTAATAGGATAGAGTTTATACGAGATTTTTCTCACATTTTAAACTACGCCACATTAAAGTTGTAATCCTATTTCACGTTGGGGAAGCTCAAGTTCTGTTGTAAAAGAGGTAATCGGATTTTGGGATTTAAAAAATAGTATACCAAGGACCAATGTCGTCAATTTTAAAAGACAACCAAACTTTTATACTTTATTTTCGTCGTCGCACCACGCTTGCGCCACGACTGATCAATTAAAATCTAGATAAATAGTTCAAATCATTATAAATAAAATCCAAATAAATTAAAAATGTAAATTGTTCCAATGAGCTAATTAATCGCAAAGTATAGCTTATACTTCAGCGGTGAACAACGGCTTCCGGACGGTTATCACACGCTTTTGCATATTAAAGGCACCAATCACGGCTCAGAGAACGCCGCTACTTATTACATCCATTGCTAAATACTAAAGCCTCTGGAAACAGAGGAGAAGCTAGATTAATTACTCGCAGACCAGTCGCGACAGAAAATATGTAAAAAAAATATCACACATTTCGCTTCAATAGCTTTTTTGTGGTAAAAATACATGTACCTACATGTAATTTATTAGATTTTTAGTTTCTCGGTATTTTAAGCAAAAATTATAAAAAAGTATAATCATCCAAACAACGTTAGCTTCATTTACAGATAAGAAAAGACTTTTAGACAAAATGCTTCATTTCCGTTTGATGAGTGCTTACTGCGCTCAGGGGTTGTTATCGGATTCCCGCTGTGGTGTGTGCTTATATAAACACACACATAGCATTGACTCAATGTAAATATACTTTTTATATCAGGCCGTCGTGCACAAGGCTGTGACTGTAACGCGATAGTTGTGGGTTCGATCGCCACTCGAGGAAACTAAATATTTACTTAAATTCATATTGCCATTTCTTCGCTCTGGTATCGAGGCAAAAACGCGGCGTTGAGTTCTGCCACTCAACACGCAACGCCTCCAGAATTCGGCAGAATGTGGTGAACGGAATGTCTTAGCATTATGCTATGTGCGGGAAAAAGCGTAAAGCTCATCTGATTTAATTTATACTTTTTATTATACATTTATATATCATAAAAATTATATATCATAAAAAGCTTTATATATCAAAAAAGGAAATCGTAAAAATACATAAAACCATTCATAGGTTCCGAAAGTTCCCTCTGCCAGCTATTTGCGGGATACAGCGTGAAGCTAAAAATAAATATTAATGGTAAATAATGGTTTCAGATGAAATGAGAGTGGTGTGGCGGTGGTGGTGGTGGTAATACTCGTATAAAAGACTACTAGGATTGCTCCTGGGACTCTGTTATACGCGGCAGTAAGTTGTGATATAATAAATACTTAATTCGAGTAAGCTACCAATTCAAATACACAACCATAATGTTTTAGATATGTTATTTTACTTACATTAATTTCCGGAGAAAAAAAGTTGTTTTGTTACCGTAAAAAAATAATCTCTTAAAAAAGTAAAAGTTAAAATACATTAAAGCAAGAAGTAATGTTTTTATTTAACCTTTTCTGTTATAGAGAATACCATATGCTATATACTTGTATATACAAGTAATGGATGTTAAGATTCCTGTTCTTTATTATTTTCAATTTTGAATTTAGAAATATTAGTAACTTTATATATGATTCATATATTTCATACATTCCTATTTTCTAAACCATAATTATTAAGAAAAATATAACGTATAGACGTTTTATTTTTTATTACTATAGAGTAACAAAAAATATTTAGAATAAAAAGTTACACTTTTATACTTAAAATAAATAAGAATATGTGACAGAATGGAGACAAAATGTAACATAAGAGCTTGCCTTTTAAAATATTTTATGTATACTGCGGATAGAGAAGGTAAAACTTATAACATTTCGACTTCCAACGTCGTTTATCTTGATATGGCCGTATAATGACTATAAAACATATAAGAATTAACGCTACGCTACGTTTAAGCTTACATTAGAAATTTATTCTATAAAAATAACCCATTCAAGTCACAAAGATTTATGATTTTACAGGTAAGCTATCTCGTAAATTTTCCGAGCAAATTATGGAGGATAGCGTCAAGAATATTTGTCTATGTAAAAATAAGTACTATAATATATATAAGTATTCTTAAGTTAGGCAAAAATTAATTTAAGTTCTAAAACAAAGTATTATTTTAATTATAGTCAAGTATCGAATCCAGTAGGTGGTGTAAAATAAAAGATCAAAATTGGAGACCATTTTAACATGTTACACGAGCTATTTCCGCCCCACTTAATAGAACAATGAATCTGGCATATACATTACCGTACCTGCACTCGCATACTAATTAAGGCTAGGCTATCCTACACCCACGAACGTTAGAAAAGAAAACCAACACTAAGATACCTCAAGGCGAGGCGTACTCACATTTCTAGGTTTTTTCATTTATATGTATAAACCATGTTTGTCTGGTGGACAGCACATTTGTATTCGTAAAGAAAGACAATTTAAATAAAATATATTCATATAAATATATATATATTTTTAAAAAAAACTGTTAGGATTGTATGATTTATTTAAAACACTTTTTTTGATAACCCAAACATAAATACTGCTGACCTTGTTACTATAAAAGCCGTTTTCAGCTGTTGAAAGGATATGATGTTTTATTTTTATGTTGCAGAATAGGTCGGAGCAAAAGTATTTTCGTATTGTTACATGCAAAGGAAAATATTTTTGTAGATAAATAGAATTTTAATACATTGATCGATGACTTGTTGCCATCTTATGGGTAGTGCCATAATCCCACATGACGGCACAGGGAATCTGAGAACCTAGTGTTATGACACTCCATTCTCATTACACTCTTGATCCCCTGTGTTGAATGGCGGAACTGAACGCCACTGTTTTCCTCGTGACCAGAGCGAGGAAATAAGAAAAATAGATATTTCATTCACCGTATGAAATTCGAACCCACGATCGTCATGTTTACAGTGACACGCTTGTACTCCTGCGCCACGACGGCCGGACTGTATTATAAATGATATCTTAGTTTTGTTTATTTGTTGAAGTATCGTTATCCATCTTAATGAAGTTGTCAATATACAAATTAAATTTACATATCTTAAAAACTTTAGCACCTTGGTCTTCTTCAATATTATAAAATAAGCTTTAGTTAGGAAAAATCCCTATACTCGAAAATATTTAATAGTATATTTAATATAAAGCGAATTGGATGTTTAAATTGAGTAATTACTTGCTGTTACAGGAATGAGACTATTAATGAGTCATTAATTTTAGTATCAGGATTTAGAGCAGAGTGATTACTGGTTTGGACAACCTATTAATTCTGCATGTTTGTGACAAATTACATGCCCTATACTTTACGCATCTCTATTATTTAGCAAAGAATCGTTTAAATATAAATATACTATTTTGTACGTCATGATAAATGGATATGCAAAGTCAAAGAATTAAAATGAGTCAACTGGTTGGCTAAGAAAATCCTCAGTAGCAAACTAGCCTGTATGGAAATCTAGATGAACGGAAAAAAGACACAAATGAAGACAGCAAGTCCTACTTATCCCGTAAATCAATATATGTACGTGAATATAAAACATATTTTTTTGTTACTCTAACAAATATTAACCAAATCATCCGAGTGGATGATGAAAAAAGGTTTGACAACGATAATGATGAATGAAGTCCCGTCACTCTTCACATAAGGAGTGAAAAATATAAGGGAACGCGAACATATTCTGTATGTACATCATTTTGCTGTGTTTATAAAAAATCGTATACCAAATTATACAATAAAAAAAGCTTTCAAGACAAAGTTGCTTTGTAATTATTTAATTCATATCAAAGTAAAATTTCATCAAAACACATTTTACTATGAAATATAAGTCATTTACATGACTCTTTCTCAAACATCTTTTATGTAAAATAAAACATGCTTATTAAATTTACAAGGCCATATGTGGCTTTTAAACTTTAGAAACGCTTCAGTATTTTCGCAACAAAAAAACGTTAAATGCTGATGTTAAATGAAGCAAGAAAATTTACTCTCTCTAGTTAGAAAATAAAGCTGTAAATTACCGTCTCCACCTGAATGCGCAGAATATTTAAATTCAGTGATATAATCGTCCATATTTAAATACGCCAGTAGGCTATAAGTAATAAATTTTCCATTGACGACGAGACGAAGAATTGAACAAAAACGGTTCTTGTTGAATTCGCAGGCCAACAATAGATAATTTATCGCAGCCGGCTCAGGCAGCGCCGCTTGTGTAAGAAATTGGTTGAACTTTACTATTTTTCAAAAGTGACCGAATTTATTTGAAATAAATAACTTTGCGACCATCGTGATGCACAGCTTTTGGATACATTTTCAAGTTTCTTTATGTTATTATTTGTTGTAATATATAACTTTAGATGGCAAGCCAAGTATTAGTATGTATGATAATTATGAATATTTATTAATTTATTATATAATATTATTATTCACCTGCATGGAGTACATAATTATTTATTTACTAATCTGATTAACTTTCGTGTTGTAATAACATTATAATTTAAGTATAAGATATTAAAAAACAATATCATCTTATACATATTTTACTCATAGCCCAAGATCCCAGGACCTACAGACCTACCTCATTTTAGCAAATCTTAAATTTTGAGTATGATTAGTCTATGTAGTTAAAACAGTGTGCGTACTTACTAAATAGAAAGTGGGGCACTTTCAGAGGTAGGTCAATATTTTGTACAAATACAAAGAAATAGTTACTTGGTTCTTTTTTCGATAAATTAACATTTATTTCCCCTCGTTAATTTATATATTGGAAAATATACAGATTATTTACAAGTAACATTGAATGGATACATACTCCACAAGCTGAACGCTTAAGCCGACCTGCCGCTCTATCGCTTCCATTTGCTTGCGTTAGCGTTTATGTATCCATCATGTATTAAAAAACAGATTATACATATATGTACGCTTCAAACATATAGCACAAATGCAATTTAGTTTATTAAATTAATGATATTTATTAACTTAAGTAGTTCAAGCGGGGAAGCCGCGGGCGGTTCGCGTGTAAATAATAATATTACAATCCCCAAAGGCTATTCCTTCCTTAGCATTAATTAAGGCAAAAACTGTAACTGTAAAACACAAAACAACTTGTGTGTCAGGAAATATTTCCAATTATTAATTAAAACTAATAATAATTGTCTCATAAAAGTTCCCACAGAACTTACAAGAGCAGGTAGGTAATATTAAAGAGTTGGGTGAGTCCCGTCGAGTCCCTACTGTAATATTAGTTACTGAACAAATATAAACAGGTCCAACCAGCTAGACTAATAATAGTTGACATTAATTAATATATGCTACTTGAATATTAAACTTGTGAACGTAAACATATTTTATTCTAATAAGAGTATTAGAATAAAATGTATTTATGTTCATTTTAAATCTCAAAATGTTACCATTACATAAATTAATTTCAATGTTCCCCCCATTTTGAAACAGTTTTTATCCATTCTTATAATTTATAACTGTTTTACGCAGAACCTTCTTTCATCTCACAAAGTCATCTCAATGCTTATTTCACTTTGTGATGTTATTCGTTTAATATAAAATGATTTGAATCTTTTAATAACCCTACATTTATCCCTCAAACGAATTACGAAAGGATTTTGTTTCAGTTATAATTTATGATATCGTTTCATATTACAATAACTGTGTTAAGCTGTAATTGCTATATTAGCTGTACGTTGTAACGTCGCTATTAGTATAATGTTATCTCGGTGTTACGAACCGAGCAGTGTACAGAGTACAGCTTTTACTTTACAGACTAAAAGGTTCTCGAGATTCGGCTTACGAAACGCGATTGTTGTGTGAGGACGTCTATTCAGGCCTGCTAGTGACTGGAATCGCTGATAACCTTTCAACTGAATGTTACAAACTTTTTACAACCCAAGGATAAACGATAATTCATGAAAATAAAAATATAAGTATAAAAAAGATTAATGTTCTAAATCTTTTCATAGTGGCAAACTACATTTATTATATTATAAGTTGTGTATAAATATTCTTCAAATAATAACCGCATAATATATAATATTTTTTTTTATATAACTTTGAAATGTCTTTATATGGCACTAATGGTTGTAGGAGTACCGTACAATCACGAATTGATACTATTCGATGACTTAAATTCATTTAATAGGTTAAACAGTACCAAAGTATGCAGAATGCATGCAGCGTATGAAAAATTGCTCCGAACGAGGGCACATGCCTGAGAAACAATCGTTGCGCGCTGCAATGTTGCTGAAATAAGGAAACTCACTCGCTACCGTTCACTTGAGTGAAATTTAAAACTTGATCTAATGTTTGCAGAAAGTATTACAGAACAATATGATAAACAACACTGTATACGCCAGTCGTAGCGCAGGGGCACAAAGTGTGACTGTAGACACGAATGGTTCTGGGTTAGATCCCCACTCGATGAAATTAAATATTTATTTAAATTTATATTGTCATTTTTTTGCTCTGGTAACGAGCTCTGCTCTGGTTTGGTAGCGCGACGTTGAGCTCCGCCAACCAACACACAATGCCAAAGGCGGAAAGTGGAGAACGGAATCTCTTGAGATTAAAATCCCTCTGCCTGCCCTGTGCTGCTGCTGTATGCGGGATACAGCGTGAAGCTTATTTAACATTATATTAAATATTTATTTCATATCATTGTTGTTAGAGTAATGGACTATAAAGTAAATTCATCTGTTAGTGCTCCATACACTCTCAAGGAAACTACATGCCAAATTTCAGCTTTCTGCGCCCAACAGCTTTTGGTGTACGTTTTCTGAGTGACTTGGTTAGAAACAGATGGTCATATATATATCTTAATATATTTACAAGATAGGTAGATAATTCTTAAGCTCTTCAAATATTATATGCTATGTTGATGATAATTTTAACAATGGCTACGAGTAATGTGTGCCATTTCTATTTCTACTTACTAAAAAAGAGAAAAATAGAAACATCTGTGTATTTCACAATGGTTGTAGTACTTTGCTCGTCGAGCGTATTTATTAGAAACCCATCGACATTTCAAGGCCTAATAAAGTATTTATTGACAATACCCATCAATAAGCTTTTCAGAATCTCGAATTTCTAGCTCCAATTTATCTAGCAAATATGAGATAAAAAAGAGCTTTTTTTGCTTGTACTTATATGATGTTTTTTTTAGCTTTACATGAGTTCGTTACTGTGTTTTTTTCTTTATTTTGGAATAGTGAATAATACCATTATTTTCATTCTTCTTCTTTTTTTACTTAATTATAAAATCTATGATACAGTACACTGAGTTAAAATTTAGAACGTATTTGGCAATACATCGCGACTCGATTATGAATATATAAATGGATATAAATCACTCAATTAGTTAAAACTAATTATCATTTAAAATTGGTCAACTATCCGATTTACCCACATCTATACGAAAACAGTGGCTAACTGGCACTTCATCATTTTAATTAATATTAATGAAGCAATTACTAGTTGCAGGATGATACATTACGATAAAAGAGGTTTTTTTTTTATTTTCAACAATGGCAGTGTTGCTAAAATAAATACATTAAGCTTGCGCTGTCAGTCGTGGGCAAGTACCGTAAGAGATATTTTCCAACGTGCATTTTCGCCGCAAGTCGGATTTTCAATTTATTTCCCCGTTTTAGCTGAGTGACGCCATAATTACAACACCACTGCCCGAGCCGCAAAATCCACACGCCCATTGTTTTTAGATTTATTTAAAATGTATTATATTATGATTATTTATTTTGGTTTATACACGAAAAAAACTGAGCTAACCTTTGTAAGAGAACTTTTTAAATTAAAACATATAAGGATATGAATTACAACGCGAAGTATGGTCAATTTGAAACTTATATTACCTGACTATTGCAATATGTGTGGCAAAAGATCATTACAATATGTGATACGAAAACTTATTACTCAACTTCCACTGTTAAGAAGAAATACAATAGCACAAAAGATTTAAAGCACATTAAACCGCTATCACCAGACCAATTAAACTGTATATGTTAATATACTCGAAGTCTTTAGCTCATTTAATAGAAATAATTGTTCATTTTAATGTACTCTCATTTTTTACTTATTAGTGATCTTTGACAAAGTGACAACTTTTGTGTCTAACTATAAAACATTTGTGTATCGATAATGACAGATTTTTTTTACATAAAAGCTGAGTCACGATCAACATAAACTCTTACCTACACGATGATATTCAATAAAAGTAAGCCAATACCAACTTTCTACAGACAAATGAAATGGGACGCCATAGAAGAATGACAACAATATAAGGACGCGATGGAAGTTTAACATAATTTTACGGTAGAGTTGGCGCGCGCCGAGAGCCTCTGAGATACGAGGCAGAGTAGAGTACAATTCCCGCTATAACCGTGCGATAAAAGAGATTGAGCTTACTTCGTCCGTAATAAGTAAACCCAGCTCCTCAACGCTTCAGACAGTCACCATTTCGATCAAAAAGTAAACTTAGTCTTCGAATAAAAAGATCTGCGACTCCGTTTGCGACTCGTTCCGCTAAATGACTTGTTGTACTACTTACTTAATAATAATACCTCCTGTTATTTCTCGAGTTGGGTAAGTATAGGAAGCGTGGCGCCAGAGGCGTGGCGTTCACTGATTGTCAGAACACTTCTACTATAGAAAATCTAGGTATTCTAAGATATTGGATACCTAGGATGGATAGAATGAAATGGATAGACCTCCAACTCGGCGGAAAGTGAGAAACGGAGTGTCTTAATGCTAGGTTACTCTGCCTACGATTATTTTTAAGTTATTTAATATACAAATGACATTATTTATAAATAGTATCATAACAATGATTTGAGCTAATCCCCTTGTCTGCGCGCTCACGTGTACAAACATATTCTATTCATTTTACAGTCAATTGTGAACATAGCTCTTCCTTTGTTACAGCGCAGTAGAGACCGTCATACTGAATAAGTGAACCGATTACATTGAATTGACAGCCGTCATTTTGAAGTAGATACACGAAATCTGGTGCTCCTTTAGCTGTCATTCGTAGATTCTGTTTCCGAGTTCAGAATTTAGAATACTTACATTGATAATAAAAAAAAGTAAATTTGATTTTATTGTAGAGTAAATAATACTCATGATTAAAATGTCTTTATTAATTTTTGTCTGTCTATTTTTCTCATGTATATTTACGAGAAAATAACTTAGTAACGAAGTAATAAATACATATTTAATTTATTCGAATGGGAATCGAACCCCAATATGTCGCAAGCTTTCGCTACGAACTTCTGAGAAAAATGTTTCATTGTTGTGTAGCTAAATGAGGGAAACTCTTATCTGATAGATAAAATAAAACAAAAAAAAAATATTTAATCCGTACATTTAATATTTTTGACTGAAGTAGATATAGGGGACCTTAGAAAGGATAATAGAGAGTTTTAATAAAGTACTTACTTTTTTCAAGTTAAGATAGATATTTAAAGCTGGATTCATCAAAATCGGTTAATTAAAAAAAACATCATTTGATCATTCAAATGACATTGGGCCTTGAGTTCATACTCAAGGCATTAGTTTACCTGCGAAAATATAACAAGCTATATCTATATTTATAATAAATCGATATGAATTTTCAAGAAATTTATATTTGACGAATTAGAAACAGATACACAACGATATCTAATGACTACATATAGTAATGAATGCTTTAGAAACGTCTTGATTATATGACTGACTCATAAAAATATTTTTTTAAAAGTACAATTGTTTACAGTATAATCTACAAAGTAAACAGTACAGAATTGTTATTGTTATTGAAGGTTTCCTTCTTAACAGCTAAGTTTAAGTCTTAATTAATTCAACACAAAGATAAGGAACGACTTCGGTTCGTTCGTTCACTATCGTTCGTCGTTCCATTCGTCATACTCGTTCGTTTAATAAATCTATATAATGCCTAAAAATTATTATTACTACATGTACTCTAATAACTACATATTAACTAACTGTATATTTAACTAATACGTAACTAATTTACAAACTGTACATGTGTTAATATGCATTACAGTGATTTTACAACGAGAATTATGAATCCCATTCCAAAAAAAATCTTAGAGACATCACGATAGAGACGAGTCGTTGCATAATCCATATTTTATAATATCATTAATAAATCCAACGTCTAAGCCAGCCTTATTTAGTGTCTATAAATAAGTGACATGTTAACTTCTAAAGTGCAGCCATTTGTATAAACAGAGCCGACGCATCGTGCGTCTTTAATTTGGGACAAACACAAAGGCCACGTCTAATAGTCCATTAACGAGAATGGCAAGACAAAAGTAGTGATCAATAAAGGCCCGCTTAGTGGGTTGAGAGGTTGGCTGGAATGTTTAGGGAGATACGGATGTACGCAAGGGTGTTATTAATAGTTGACTCATGGGCCAGCCCACTTGCTGACTGAGACAAGCCTGTGTAACATTATATAAATGTCGTAGGCTACCTGAACGAGACATATGCTACGACAAGATTATATTTAAACTAATCTCTGTTATTATGTTATAATAACATTAGTTAAAGAGGCCGTCGTGGCACAGTGGCGCAGTGGCACAAGGGTGCCACCCGCAAACGCGACGGTTGTGGGTTCGATTCCCGCTCGAGGTAGTGAAATATTTCTTTACGTTTATATTTCCATTTTTTTTCGCTCTAGTGTCGAGGCAAAGCGCGGCGTTGAGTTCCGCCACTCAACACGCAATGCCTCCAGAATTCGGCAGACACTAGGTTCCCTCTGCCTACCCTGCTATGTGCGGGATACAGTGTGAAGTCGATTTATTTTTTTATTTATAAATATATACTATAAGAAAAATACACTTTCTGCCTCGGGGGTGGAATTACTTTAACATTAAAATAGTTTTGATGAACAAGGTTTTTTTAATAATTAAAATTTAAAGAATCCAGCATGCTTTTAATTCAAACATTTATAGCACGAATATTCAAGCTTATAGAGAAGTAAAACGTATCAATGTATTTCGTAGTGCTCTCTAGTCTTGGAGCTCATCTCGCTTTTCTGCACTTCCAGCGTATATATATATAGATATACTAGAGAAACGTAGAAAAACCGATTGTGTTTCGATTCAAATCTATTTTAAAAACCAATTTAACAATAGGAAACTCTAGTCCCATAGTTCCACTTCCGTCGCAATAAAAGGAACTATAAATTCAATCGAATTCTTCGCCACTTTGACGTCTATTCCCACATTGAAACATTACATTCACTAAAGTGTAGTAAATTTTATTTAAAATTGTAGCACCTTTAAAAGATAAATACTAACGATTAATTCAAATTAAGATTTACCAACGCAATTGAGTTTACATATAATTAGCTAAATGGTTTCATTCACTTAAAAAGAACTCAATAATGAAGCTCACTTAAGTGCTCATATCTTAAAATTGAACAAGTTATATATATATATATATATATATATATATATATATCGCGTGGCTTTATTTCATCTATATATCTATAGAGAATAGAAGTATTAGTAAAACTAAAAAAGAGGACAAACGGACTATTGAATACATGCTAGCCATTTTATTCTATTAAAAACTCATATTAGTATGCAGAGTACGCGCATACATAAAAAATAGCGGATATGTAGAAATTTTTTGGAGTCCATCTCTATATGCGGATTGTGGAAGTTTAAACCATTTTTTTTATTTATTAAAATTATTTTTTATTCATCCTACTTTAATTGCATTTACATTAATCTGATATTTAAATACGAGACTTCTAAATCGCAATGTTGGCATCTTCACAACAAACAAAGGCGTGACAAACACACGATGCATTCACAACTGCGTATAATGTTTTCAACTCACGGTTCAATAACTCGGATCGCTGATGCAATCACGGCGATGTTGGATAAACCAATTTCGTACAATTCAAATCTATAAATTGACGAGGGGAAAGGAAATCAATTGTGATTTTATTTTATATAAATACGGAATACAGAACAAATGTTTGCAGTGTCTCAATATGGCACTTGTAAAGTAAGCACGTGCCAAAAGGCTGCGTTGGAAATATTGCTATGCGCAAATAAGAAACAAATAAAAATATAATATACATGGACATGATATAAAAACAAATAAGAAATATTTATTGCTTTTTTTCCGACACATTACTGAGTTCTGCTTTAGTGTCAACAATTTTAGTCAAATATATATATAAATTACGTGACATATTTTTTTATATGAAGAAAATGAAAAGGTTGTCAAAAACATAAAATTACTCCAACTGATGTGAATACCAAATAGAAACCCTAGCAGTCTTGCTTCAACATACCTATCTATGATTATATTTATGATATCTGTAGATGATAAATAAAACATATTAAATTATACAAAAGAAAAAATATACACATGTGAACAAGATTTATAGACCAGTCTCGGCTTTACATACCACCATCAGCACTACATTCGACAAATTAGAAGCAATGTTTACGAAGAAGAAGACGCTTCATTTGTTTTCATTAGCCTCACCCACATATTATACTGAATACAAACATTTACTGTTAATGGCAATCTGTTGACAAATGACTGGCAATACCTATACGTAATGTGTGCCTGAATATGTAAATATTAGTAATGAGTTATATAGGCTATCTGTAGATATAATAACACATTAAGAGGGGACAATTAGTATTTCATGTCAATAGCAAAGCCATATCTGTCATTTTTATCTCTTTCTTATTTAGGACGGATTATGATTTTCTTTTTTTTTATGGAAAAGGACAAGGCAAACGAGGTAGTGGAGTGCCACGTATCAAGGTGGAGTGGATGATACTTGAAAAGACCTACAGATTGTACCTAGTCTATATGTATGTATAGCCATTTAACCATATAAGTTGGGAAATTCTTTTATATTATAGTAATGCATATTATTGCAAAATCATTATTTTAAGTTTATTTTTCTTAGAAAACAGAAAGTAGACGTATCTACTACTAAAGCTAATTAAATTATAATTTAGTAATTTTATAATAATTTTAGAAGGCTTATAAAATTTACCTAATATAAGATTCCTAAATATCTCTTCCTAAATATCTAACTAAAAATAAGATATAAAAATAAACATTTGTCTGTTTCATCGAATATATATTATTATAGTAAAATCGAAGCAATTTGTGCAAATGCAAATACCAAGTGCATAAAAAACACAACACGCATTAATATACCAAATATTTGGTGTGTTTTATATAAATTATCAAAAATCTAAAACCGCATTATTAAATTAAGCTCGACCGTCAATTAATAAATATATAACTAACAAAGTGCTTTATTCGATTTGTAAATAACATAGTTTGCTATACTAACATTTATTCGTTCTATTATCTATGTTCTAGAAAATATAAACTTGGTAACCCAGATCGTAACAGACCGTGCAAAGTGGAGTAGATTAAGCAGGAAGGCAGACCCTGATAATATAAGACGGAATTAATGCCAGGAGAAAGAAGAAGAGAATACTCTATACTTATCTAACATAAAATAAACACGGCTTTTGAAGTATAAAACAGTTTGGAAGTGAATGCCAAGTAGTTAGTAAGTCGATCGAGAATGTGGTTAGACGTTCAGTGCGAATGAGCCATATTCTAGAGAAACTAAATAAGCTAAATTCTGTAGTAGACGTTACAAGATGGAAGAGTAATTTTGTTATTGAAAGGATATTGAGATATGATTTATCTGTATCCCAACTACAGTTAGTTAAATTTAAATTTGTAGGACACTAGTATTTTCGGGCCTCGAATTTATTGTTTGTAATTTAGCTGAAAATTACTGGCTGGATGAAAGGGTCAAAAACAGAAGTTCCACAAGCCATTATGGAATAATCATTTATTATTTGTACATATTTTTCTACTTGGTTAAAAAAAATGCTGGTCTCTACTTGGTACTGGTTGTTTAAGCTCATATCGACAAATGACAAGTGCAGTACAAAATACTATTTTGACACATTAGTTAAAAATATTATAGTAACTACAATAAAGCTAAGTATAATATCCAAACACGCAATCATATAATGCAAAAGCCTCATTTCACTCAAACAAGCAGAATTTATAGCACAAAATTATTTAGTTAGTTAGTATTACGAAGTTATTCTGAAAAACTATTTAAAAAAAGTAGAAATAGATCTCTATATTTCTGCCTATTTTTCCGACAAAGTGGTAACATAAACAAGTAAATCTAAACATACTAATTATAAAAGTTTGTTTTGATTAAGTTCAATAAGCCATCTCCGCCTCTCAGTAGCACAATACATGTTCTACTGATTGGATGATATGCATTAAGAAATGAGCTTATATAAAGCTAAAAATCTAGTTTCCGACCAACTATTTATTACTACCTAGCAAATAACCTTCTACGTTCATTGGAAATGCACTGTGAACGAAGATAAAGCACCCCTGTGTAACAGGAACTGGATATATGTATCCATAAATAATTGTCTGTGAATCTGGACGACATGGGAGTTTTTGAAAAGATTTAACATCGCCAAACTTATAAGGTATCTCATAAACTAGCAACCCGTTCTTGAAAGCTTGGTTCTTAAAATATTGAATCACTTTAGTAGTTGTTATAATACAAATTTATTCAAATTTATTTTTATTTAATAAATATAAACATACTTTGATAGAGCCAGCAAAGTAAAAAAATTATATATTACAACAAAACGTATTCATTTAAAATAGAAAAGTTGTATAGTTAAGTAGTCAAAAAGCTGATTTTTTAATTTAACAAAACATAAGGAATATAAACTTGAACCGGACGTCACAAACGTAAACTCTATACTAGGCCCGGGCCTAGTTATCTCCAACAGAGCAGAACAAATTTGTATCATTTGTTTTAACAAGAATTACAGCCTTCGAAGTGCTAGCGATATGAGACTTTGGAGACTGAAAAAGTTTAATTAATTCAAAAAATAAAAAAAATAATATTTTTAACATACAACAGAATATTATTAATAAATCTCGATATAATCATTTTAAATATTTAAAGACTTTTCGAAAGACAAAAATAACAAGTAAAACATAGAATAGTATTTTTATCCCAAATAAGAACAGTGATTTTACCTGCGCAGGGAGCAATGAGTTACGTTATCCGCTGGGAGTTAGATTTACTTTCTAGATAGAAAACGTTTTGCACACAATACTGTGGCCACAGCCCGATATGTTCTGTATTGAAATAGTGTTTTAATATTTTACAAAACCTTTGACAATTTTACAAATATCGTCGAAAAGGTCTGTTTACCATGAATGTAAAAAGTTAAAACACACAGCTATTTGAAAACTAATGTCTATTTTGCTTGTTTCTCTATCATATATTATTTCTCTATATTATTATTAATATTTATTTTGCTTATTACTCGAGGAAATTAAATATTTACTTAAATTTATATTTTAATTTCTTTGCTCTGGTGTCGAGGTAAAGCGCGGCGTTGAGTTCCACCACTCAACACACAATGCAACTTGAATTCGGCGGAAAGTGGGGAACGGAGTGTCTTAACACTAGGTTCCTTCTGCCTACTCTGATCTGTGCGGGATACAGCGTGAAGCTGATTTAATTTTTTAAATTTATTTTCTTATATTTTGTAATTATTACGATTTTGTCCTGATTTCATTAAATTGTTATATAAACAGAGAAAACCGCGCAAAGCCGCTAATATACTACGAAATTCACAAATATATTTTTAAGGATATAGGATAAAATAGGATAGCATTAAATAAAATATTAATATTCAAACTTCTTCATTTTTACATTTTTTAATTATTGAAATATAAAGAAAAGGATTTTTTACTTAATAATCCAAATAACTCGCTAAAATATTATACTTGAAAATTATAATATTGCGAAAAGGAAATGAGACAGCGATACTGCACGTTTTATATTAATACCCCCAAGAAGCCGTTCCACTTGGTTTCATATTAGGTAGATATACATTGCAGTCTACTATAAAATCTAGCTTATATTAATAATAACTTGTGTAACTTGTTTAGAAACTAATTTTATTTTTCAATTTGAATTTACAAAGTAAACCTCAGAGAATTAATTAAATATCCGACCAGTGATTACCGTCATTTCATCTAGTCGGGCAGAAGTTGTAAAAAAGAACTCTTTACATCTGAGATATAAAACATTCTTAATTCCAAGAAGACTCGACAAAGTTTCATTAGGCCCGCCCGACGGACCAATAAACCATTGTTTTTATACCAACCAACTTTACAAACAGTAAATAATACATATACGGATGTACTAGTTTTTCTTATAGTATCACTTAGACAAAACAGTACTTGATTTTTGTTTTGTATTTTCTTAGCAAAGGAAAAACTATAATGTCAAATTATAAGTAAGTAAGTCGTGTAGATTTATGGGAATTAATATTATTTCAGATATGTATGTGTTTGTTCATGAAATATGTTTATAAACAGAAATCATTTGCATTTTTATTGCATATGATGTGGATACGTGCTTTATCGTCTATTATAAAGCATCTGGCCCTCATCAATCCTACATCGCCCGTTGTAAAATAAAAAAGACTTGTAATGTTTGAGCTTTATGTTGTATTTTTTTTTTATTTATTTATATAATGCTAACATGAAACAGTTGAAATGTATCGGACAAAGTAAGTATTGTATCCAGGTTCAAATTTCACACAAAAGTATTGTTATAGTATGTATGTATGTCCGATCTAGAAATCAAATGAACTAGTGAAATTTTAGCTGGTATATTTTCACAAAAGTATAAAAAATCATATAAAAATTAATAAATATAAGTAAACTATAACTGTATATAACAACAAAAACGAGTCGTCGCACATCAAAGCCCCACCCTATAATATCCAATCTATAAAGTAAAGACATTCTCGTTTCTCAAAGAACAATTTGTGCATTATTCCTCGTCCAGTTTTCTACTTTCCTTACTCATGCCTCTTTCCAGATGCCATTTTGGCTCTTTTCGTGAGGTCATCATTATTTCTAGTGCAGCTGTTACTTTAATAATGGTCTCCGCATCATTCCAACCCTTCAAACTTTTTTCCAATAAGTAATGTTCTATTCTTTTTTTTTCTTTTAAAACACAGATACACAATATGGTGGCCACTATTACAAATAGCATAGATATAAGTCTTTAGCTTTCTTTATTATTTAACAGAACGATACAAAACGCCAATTCGTAATAAAAATAAACAAGTTTAACTTGCTACGTGTTCACTATCCTACATAGATATACGAATATTTTGCAATACTTTGCCGTCTTTTTCTGTCTTCGAATAATTCAAGTGAAGGTAAAAGAAATATATTTTCCACTAACTGAAGAATTTCTTGACAAATATTTGTCGAACGTGGAACGAATAGATGCCTTATCGGAATTACTTGAAGCTTTTCATAGGCTAAGTACTGTTGAGAGCTTCCAATTATCAAATATAGTTTATTAAAAACAAAAAGGTATAAAAAGTGTTTTGTCCAATTTTTGTTTACTGATTCGCATTAAAACCGATAAGGGGACCTTTTTATGTCAGAAACCTCTATCCCAAAACGAGATTTCACATTTATGTGGATAACAATGGCTTTTGTTTCCTTTGACTCAGTAATTCAGTCTCGTCCATTATACTACATTAAATCGCACTAACAATCATGGAAAGTAAAATTTCAAAAATAATGACTAGTGTGTTTAATTGTTAATAAAATTTTAACTTGGTTTTGTCTTATAAAATTATAATTATATTAATAAATTATTAACAATTACATCGAATATGTTGTACTCAAAATCAACGTTCATATAAATTTAATATCTAGTTAAGCAACCCTTAACCAATTCATATAACTGAAGTGCTACAAGTTTTCAATTGCATGTTCTGCTTTATATGAGGTAATTTCAAAATTTTAATCCATATGCACAATCCGACAGGGGCAACGGGGTAATCCGAAACCTGACTACGAAACTTTTGAGCACCGAACATCCAACAGGCATTATATTAAATGAAAAGGGGAAAAATTACAAACACTGGTTATATTCTAAATATAATGAAATAAGGTTTTTTATAATTTTAATAATTATTTTACGCTTTTTATAAACATTTTACGAGAAGCGAGGGAATATGCACAATATAATTCAAAACTAGTAGGAAATATTTTTTTTGTTTTATTCTAGTTGCCGTAAGAAACGGAGAAAGTCGATTCTCATATAAATATACAAACTAATAAGTTTATTCAAACTAGTTTTAGTCCGCTGGACTAACAAAAGATAGCTTTATATAATTTATAAAGACCAGTGATGGCGTAGATTATCGATTCGATTCCTCCCGAGGAAATATTTAATATTTTCATCACTTCGATCTTGTATCGCAGCAAAACGCGGCGTTGAGTTCTCCCACTCAACACGCAATGCTTCTAGAATTCCGCGGAAAATGGGGAACGGAGTGTCTTAATACTAGTTTCCCTCTGTCTATCCTTCTGTGTGCGGGATACAGCGTGAAGCTGATTTATTTATTTTACAATTTATATTAACATCACACTACACTACAGTAACTAATACGAATATATTTTACTATAATATTAATATATAAGAGACTAGTATATAGTAGTACATAAAGTAGGCTACACGTTATTACGAGATATTGCATGAAATATCATTTAAACGAGGCTTAAGCGATCACATGGACATGACATACCGTTTAAACGCATATAGTAGTCACATACAACAAGTTTTTAAATTCGGGTATAGGGCTATATTACATTTTGAGTAACACTATTATTACAAAGCTTACACTCAAATTCGTATCTAAATCCTGACATGACATTTAATTGCATAAATTTTATATTTTTGTGTAAAAAAGCAATAGGTATATGGGGAAAAATCATAAAACCAATAGGTTTTAAATTGCTATGGGTTTACGTATGGTTAGCAGAGGATATAGAGAAAAAAAAAGAGTTTTATTTAAAATAGAAATGAATCAATTCTAAAGTTCTATTAATTAAAATATAATAACAAAATAAAAATAAAAATATAACGTTTATTCCGCTCTGATTGTTTGAACACCACAAAGTCTCTGAAAACAGCACTACATACTAGAAGTGTTTATAACTTCCTTAGTTATGTTCTATTTATTTGACACACTTGTTTCTTTATAGGATAGCTAATAATGTTTTTGCAACTGACCGACCAACTTGCCGTATATTTTTTTTATTTTCTTCGCTTCCATAACGCGAAGTCAGTACTTAAACACTTAGTTTTTAATGAGCAATTAGGATACTAGACTATATTTCTCACAAATAAACTTAAAACACACGCCATTTAAATAGTCTCAATGAAAAAGCAAAATAAGTTCAATATTCGTTTTATAGTCAATAAAATATTCAAGGCTACAAAATCCTTTTTGTTTATATAAAGTAAAAAATAAATCGCCCTTAGTTCATAACTCCAATTAATACCATTTTTTTTCAAATGTCTTAACACTAGGTTCCCTTTGCTTAGGACCCCTGCTGTGCGCAGGATACAGATTGAAGCTGTTTTTAAATAGTTGAAGTAAACCTGTAAGTGTAGACAATGAGCAGCGTAGTTAAAGCAATTACGTCATCACATATCAATCACCAGTTGACGACTGACAAGTAGCTATTAATGTCCCACGTCGGCTCGACGACAGAGTGAGGCGCATTGAATGTGCCAATCGACAGTTTATTAGCGGGCCAATCAGTTCTCTGTTAAACTTACACCAATTTGAAACTATACAAACGTCTTTTAACGAGTCTATTCCAACTTAAAATTGAAACATTTTGAATTACAAGACTTAGGCAAGAGAGATCTAGATTTATCTAGATCTATCTATGTTGCAGAAGTACCATTTCATATTTCATTTATTATATCGTCCAGCGTCTAGCGGATAATAAATCTTGGTTCATCCACTAGCGATACACGATCTCTGCATTTGACAGATGACAATCAATCCTCTGCTAATGAGCCTGTCGATACAGAAAATGGTATTCTTTTATGCAACTCAAGATGAAAATAATTTTAATAATCGCTTAATTCTTTTTAGTATAACATAAAAAAATACTACAATTATCATTAGAGGTAAATGATTAAAATGTTAACTCTAAAATAAAACCTCTAAATAAGAATTTTAAGATAAATTGGGCTTTACAAGAGAAAAAATCCAGTAAAATGATTTTTTTCATTTGAAACTCTTTGTAATGGAACGATAAGCAGTCGAACAGCTCAACATTAACTTTCTTTGCATTCTTGATTTAGACACGATGTACAGACAAATTCTATTCAATAATATTTTATATAAAGTTCCATGAAAAAAAAAAACAATTGGAAACGTAGGGAAGACATGTGTCATCGCGGGAAAAATAGTTTCATTCATATCGTTTAACACTGACGGCCGCCTAGCATTGTTCGCCGCGTACACTTCGCTGACTTTTATTTTTCAAATAAAATTTAATTTCATTTTAAAACTAACTACAATCCTGTTTTCTGTTTCAATTCCTAGAAATATATATGTATATTCTAATATCATACTACGGCAGAACAAACATTAAAACATAGTTTAATTTTAAGCTTTCAAGTTGGAAAGTTGTTCTCGTAAACAATAAAAGTAAAATATTTATAGCTATAAAGCGTGCATTCTGCAAAGTATATCATAAATTTCATAAAAATTTATGAAGTATTTTCTAATTACACAAATATCTACTATTTGACAATAGATTATAGTACATTGTAAGTAAATATATACATACAGTAGCGTAATGTGCTACATTTATTTTTTAGTCACTAACAATTAATTTAATTTTACTGACAATGACAATCAATGGAATATCGAATAATCGAATCTATTCTGTATGTAAAAAGAATGAAAATGAAAAACAAAGTGGAGTTTGAGGTGCATAAATGTATATATACTATCACTTGAATACCCTTTAGTTGAGATAATGCTTTAAATGTCTTCAATGATAGAAAAGAAAAAGGAAAGACTGTCAAGAAATAGAACTAAACTAAAAATGGGTTATGAATAAGCTAATTCTATTTTATTATATAATTTTATTTTAACATATTTTTCGTTATTATAATTAGTGGTGTAATTGGTGTAACCACAAGAAATGATTTATTTCGATACATTAAACATTGCTAGTTTCGAAATAATTGAGGTGATTAAACAAATGGAAAATATACATAATTAATGTATCGTGGAGTTGCATTTATTTTCAATTTTGTGTATCGGCAACATAAACTATTGAAAATGAGTAGAGACAAAATTAAAACTTTGTTGATATTTTGAATGTGTACAAATTAAAAACAATAAAGTTCAAAAAGATCACGGCTCTCCCTGAATCTAACGGCACCTCACAGATTCCACAGATGAGTAGAATCACTAACCAGCAGATAGATATGTTACTCCATTTCATAACGGTTAGTAGTGGCATTCCAAGTTAGTTTAACTGATCTAAATAATGTGGATCACGCAGCTAACTACTATTTAAATACTCTGCACACGGCTAACGTAAATTAAATATTATATTTGCACAATCTACACGCAAAAGCTAAATTATGTATAGGAATAAGTAAATACGACTTACGTTTTTGTGTCAATTAAAGTAATATATAACTCGATAAATAATAATTAATATTATATTTAAAAGAATACAAAAAAAAATCTTTCTTTTATTAATTAATATATCAGCATCCTACAGACATCAATCATTTATGTACTTCTGATCATAATTTATATTTGTAGACTT
Organism: Heliconius aoede; assembly: GCA_037355905.1. Classification (NCBI taxonomy): domain Eukaryota; kingdom Metazoa; phylum Arthropoda; class Insecta; order Lepidoptera; family Nymphalidae; genus Heliconius; species Heliconius aoede. The sequence continues at coordinate 1,324,087 of JBAIZZ010000012.1, forward strand.
CACGCAATATAATTATAATCGTGACATAAATGAATAGCACATAATTCATTAAATTATAACGAGACATTTTCAGTCAATACTATTAACGAATAATTATAATTGAAGATATCCTTTCAAATACAAAAAAAACCGACACAACTTTTTTTTAATCAAACTTTTCACTTGCAACTTCATTAGCGTATTCATTAACACTGGTAAAATTTTCTTCGATAATAAGATGTAAAGAATAAAACAAGTTGATCAGAAAAATATTAAAGCATTTCGTTGTAAGAAAACTTTCTATAAGCTTAATGAATTCTATATTTACAAATTTTATTTTCCAGGTATACAAATAACTGATTAGTTTTAACAACGAAATGACTTTTTCTGTCCTGAGAATTTTAGAAATATATATTACAATGTTTTTTATTCAGTTTGAGTGAAAATATATTATCGACAAATGTTTGCATAGACACGTAAAGTGGATGTACGTAGTGGTTTTAAATCACAAAAAAATCACAACTAATTTACGTGAATTTGAAGCACTACTAACTGAAATATATTATTTAGTGATCTATTTCTCTTCTTCTGAAATATATAATATTTCAAAAACAATAACATCTAAAAGCTTTTTTAAATATTAAAACTTTTAAAAAGTTCAAAATGAAAATTCTGTATATATTATTAGGTACTCAGCTTTTCCACATATTTTTTTATGTCAAAGAGTTGAGATGAGATTGAAGCTTGCATTTGTAAATAGTCGTATGTATGGAATATGATCTAAGCGCGACAGAGTAGAAAACACGTTCCCGTCCATTGTCCTCCATATAGCTTTAGCTCAATAGCTTTTCTGATAATGTCTCGGTTTAGTTTATATTTAGTGTTTTAATTTATTTTAGATGTTTACAAAAAATCTAAGCAATCGGTTCAAAAATATTACTAATCAATAATTTTGTGACCGATATATGCGCATTTAATATTTTTATCTAATTTTCTACAAAGGATTTCGCATAACAACGTAATATGAATTCAATTATGCAATTATTCTTTTTAAATCTTATTGAGATCCAGAATAATAAATGAAAAATGTACACTTGCCGCCCTTTGTCTGTTACTCAATCTTAAGCATTTTCTTATCTAGAAATAAAAAAATATATGTACTTTTAACTGTACAAAGCATAATTAGCTACAGTCACCGGTATTTGCTCGAAAACAGCGCGCCTTTGCGCTACAAACTTGCAAATATTTCCGGTCTTATTTCTTAAAGTAATTTCCATTTGAGTAGATTCTGGCTTAATAAATCCCAAGAAAAGATTGCATATTTATTTTAAATATCTAAGAGCAAACATTCACAGCGGATTTTAAATTATGCTTGAAGTTTCCAAAACTTTACAGTTGCATTAGCATTTCAGGTGACATATCTCAACATATATATTATATTCGCTAGTACTGCGCTTGGGCGTCATCTGCGCGAAACTATGATATATGATCGTGCAAAAATATTCGAGCAATATGTATATCTTAAGTTTGAACTTTGTTGACGTAACATCTATGACACTTTAACTATACTTGTCTGGGTAATTCCATTCTCAATATTCATTCTGGGTAATCTAAATTTAAAACATGTTAAGAACACGAACTTGTGACAATTACAGAATGGTCTACGTAGCGTATTCTACCTAAACCTAACCTAGACTATTCAACCTAAAACATTAAAATATATTTATCAGCAAGTTATAGTAAGTTTCTGTTACTGAAAAATTAAATAGTATATAATAAACACATTGAAACAGAATATGTTTAATCGATATTACCTCCTAACTGTTATTCGGGTTAAAAACCTACGTAACTATTTAAGAGGACACTAAAGTCAAATTTTATTGAATTTTCCTATATGAATGTCAGACAAAAATGTATATGTGTAACTTGTATAGTAAAGAGCTTTTATAAACCAACTATGTTTAAAGAGGTACGATATAATTGTTTATTTTCAGAATTTGATCATTCCTATTGTTTTGGATAAAATTGATAGCAGGGCACAATGAAAAATAAAACATAGTACCCTTTATGTTTGCACATATTGATTTCTATTCATTTATATACTTATCAAATTTAATTATATTACATATTACATTTTTCGTTTAGTTAATTATTCGATGATGCAATGTCGATGATAATAAAAAAATATTATTAATATTTAATTAAAAAAACATAAACAATTAATTGTTAATTCTTATTTAATATTTTCAATATATTTGTTACTAAAAAATAATTGAAAAATAAAAGAATGTACATAATAAGTTTGTTTTCCCATTATGTATATTTAAAATTCATAGCCAAATATTTTCATTATTTACTACTATGAATATCGATTATTATTATAAGAAGTATCGAAAAAAATTATGTAAAAGATATTATAAATTTATAATATTTATTGCATTTTAATCCTGCATTCGGCGTTAGAACTTTTGTAGATTTTCATGTTTAAGCCGATACGTACTTTTATATAATATGCTATGGCACTAATCACATAAATAAAACACGGTGGTCATCACATAACACGGCGTCGGTAACTAGTCTGCGTAACCCGCGTTAACTCGCGGTTAAGTTACGATACGAGGCGAACAGACGCGCGTATCCGCGGTGCAGGCCGGCGTGTCACTGGCCGCCCGCCCCGCGCGCGCCCCGCATTCCCCCGCCCGCCTTCACGCGCAATAACGCGCGACGCACAGAGATTCTGTGCGTCGCGCGTTATTAGCCCACACTATCATTTCCTTTCTTAATGGAACACGGCCAAAAAATAATATACGAACAACCCTCTACAGCAAATGTTACTGCGTCAACAGATATTACTGTAGTATTTGCCTATACAAGTTTCAGCTTTCAAGCTCTTCACAAAGAAGTGTCTGAAGTGCGAAAAACATTTTATGAATTATAAAATACGGAGGTTTTATAAAGTAGCACGTAACTTAATTCACAATTAAAAGAATTTTAAGGGTTTTTAGAGCTATTTAATGTTGAATAATACGAGCCTTTATTTTTATTAACATTATGTATGTTCAAAAAAGTTGAACTTAATATTGATAAAAATAAAAGCTCGTATTATGATAGTTGTGCTTATTGTTTATATGTACTATCGTATATCTGAACTATTTAATATTTTAATTTCTTCGCTCTGGTGTCGAGAAAAAGTGCAGCGTTGAGTTCAATCACTCAATACGCAATGCCTCCAAAATTCAGCAAAAAGTGAGAAACGGAGTGTCTTTACACTAGGTTACTTCTACCTACCCTGCTGTGTGCGAGATACAGCGTAAAGGTGACAAACTTTCTCAACTTTCTCGTAATAACGTTATGAAAGCTTCCTTTTACAAACATTCAGTTAGATTTATGTCATCTTTGGTGACGGTAAAGAGTTTTATTAAATGACTATCATTTACGTATTCTAGCATTTTCATGTCAGCGGCGACAAAGATATGAAGATTTAAATTCGTTCGTACAGTCATTTGAAATCCATGTCTTTTAAAATGGCCGCACGCTTTGACTACGCTCACAAAAGTATAGCTCGGGAAGCATTCTCGTTTTAATTAGTACCTCGACTAAAATTTAATATAGGTAGTTTCCAGACTTTGTATGATAAATGTAAAAAAAAGTGTATTTAAATCATCATAACTTTTAAAGGAGAATGTCAGCAGACTTCAATTTATTCATTTTTATTAAGTTTCTATTTAATGAACGCTTCGAAGAGCTGCGTTGAATTAACAATAATTTCCTGATTGCGTCACCCGCGAGTCGTTATGGCTGGAAAATAAATAATATTACTATATTAAGTCGCCTTTATTACTTTTCTCTTACCTCAGAGATTCGTGAGTAAGCTTAAGTAAGTAGTAGTGTTCTTAATGGTCTATCTTTTAATTTCGATTCATATTACTATTTTTAATTAAAGTATAATCATATTTTTGATTCTTATTTAAAAAAACAATGTAATTTTAAATTTACAAAATTATTATTTTTTAGCTCCATGATGTATCCCCCTCACAGCAGGGTAGGCATAGGGAACCTCGGTGTTAAGACACTCATTTCCCCAGTTTCGCCGAATTCTGAAGGCATTGCGTGTTGAGTGTCTTTGCCTCGACAACAGAGCGAAGAAAATGGAAATATAAACGTAAATAAATATTTTAGTGCTTCGAGTGAGAATCGAACCCACAACCGTCGCATTACAGTCACACCCTTGTGCCACTGCGTCCCCACTACACTCACGGCCTCACTATATAAATATATAAATGTTAATTTATAATATCCAAGTCATTGAACCTACTGAAATATTGAGTCCTATAAAATATATTTCAACTTAGGTCATAAATTTTTACATTTATATTTATATAAAGTATAAATATAATAAAATAGAATGAAAATCTTAGTTAAATTTAAATTGCTTTCAAGAACAAAAGTTATTTATACATAAAAGTTGCACTTTGCAAAGCACGTGACATGTATACGACCAGTACATGAAGTTATTTAGGAGAAATATCAGAAGAGCATTCCTACAGAAAATATTTCTAGGAATATACCGTTGACAGTGTGAAAATTACTGACGTGACATGCTCTAAATTTTTATTGCTTCATTCAAATTCGGCGTGGACATAATTCGACTTAAGGCAGCTTTGATTATAAAATGTAATTTATTTTACCTTATTTTTGTTAACAGGTTAATGTTTTTAAATTTCTATACAAAAAAAATTATACGCACTTTTCCTTACTCCATTTTATCTTTTTTAAAACTTAATTGGTAGGTATATCCAATTAAGAGAGCTTTCTATCTTTCATTATTGTATATTTTGTTTGATTTAAATAGCATTAAAACTTTGGACTCACTTCCGGTTTTTTAATGAATCGCATAACTATGAGTGCCGTCTGTTTGTCCTAGTTGTAATCATCACTTGAAACTGACATAATATTAATGCTTAGAGGTTTATATAAACGAGGTAGATAAAGAGCTCAACTTATGTATATAAGAATGAATTAAAATTGCCCTATTAGGGGTTTTGATCTATTGCAAGATTGATAATAATATATAAAATTATTTTATGATTGTGTTGTAGGAAAACACGATAAATTTTCCTTGGAACTAAAGTAATCGTAAGTAAACAAAAATACTGTATTAGTTATTACTGAAAGTGAATTCTTATTCGGTTAAAATATATATGTCTGCGTTAGGTTCGATGAAGTAAAAGTATCTCACTAGTAAAACGTGGCTTTCGATAAATTCCGCAACATCAGGATAATTCATTGGAAAGAAAAAATGATACCACGTCAAAATAAAGCACCGATCTTTTTTCAAGCAGAATGGTTTTTATGGATGAAAAACATTTTTAAAATGTCACGTTTATAATAAAAAATAAGTAACGTTATATTATTAAATCCAGAAAAGTGTTTGACAGGAACACCGATAATGTAACGTTATGTTATACAAACAAATAACAGAAATTCCCTCTTTACTATTCTCCGCCGGACACCACTGTGGGCAGTAGTAGAATAGTGTTTCTTGTCCGCAATCCTCTTACGCTTTTAAAGTCAAACGTACAAGATAAAATAAAAATATATAAACATTTTAAGAAAGGCTTTAAAATAAGAAATGTGGATATTTACAGACGTAAATTATGAAATTGAATATTTATGTAAGTTATGAAAATAGTAACGAAAAATGTAAAAAAAAGATATCAATAATACAATAATATAAACGGAAGTCGACTCTTTCTCACATTTTAATGTACAATTAGCTTTCTTTAGTTTTCAACCTAAAAGCTGGATATGAGAGTAAATAGTAGTCCATTACACCCAACCATCGCTCGTCAGCTCTGAACGCTTCCTCTAGGAACGTGAAAACAATGCGCTTTACGCTTTTTACAACGCCGGACGCTCCTTGCCTTCAAAGATACGATACGCTACCTATACAGTCTCTGATACACTATTTGAAAACAATAGATTTTTCTATACAAAGCATAGTAAGCGCGATGCAGACGTTCATTAATAAAGAATATTTTATAAGAGTGATCGATTTTAATTTTAATATTCTCGATTCAAAGCAAGACGTGACGATCGTCAGCATCATGATAAAACACTATATCACTTTCCTACACTGTTACAAGTAATTTATTGAAACAACGCGAATGTAGTAAAACCTTCAACAAAATACAATATAATCGAAACTTAACGTTCACAAATAGCTTTTTTAAGTGCATATTGTTTCAAGTATAATTTCCTACCGTTAATTACATTTATGTCGAAAACTTTAATTTCGCCAATACAAATATTTTGAAATATTAATATTTCATTTAATATAGAATTTCGTGGCGTAATAAACCATCAATGTTTTACGTGAGCTTACGTAGCTACAAGCACAAAACCTTATGTAAAGTTTATAAGTTAATATTGAGAGTACTAATTATATATTCTTGGGGTAGCGCAGCTGTTTTTACACGTCGTTCACTTGTAAATAATAATTGTCTAGAATCATTTTTCTTTTGTAATATAGTAAGATCTTAAAAATTTTAGTAATAATAACACTATTTGATATTTAAAGAAAACACTTACCTTTATTTTAATTAATTTCAAGGTTGTACAAGAATAGAAACTGCTTACCTGTAACAATATATTTTTATTGAGTAAAGAATCAAATATAATATTTTCTTTAATTTATGTTAATAAAGCATAATAATTTATTTTTTGAATTATAATTTCACACAACGTCAAACTTTCTTTAGTAGAAAATAAAAGTTTCCAGAAATACAAAGACACCTGATTTTGAAACTTTTAATTGAAGTGCCAATCATGCACATCACTTTTTAGAATCTAAATATAAATTATACCTTTGTAGCTTAATATTAAACGTATGAATTTAATATACTGCTTTTGAAAAGAGATGAAGAAAGGACGGAATGCAAGATCAGTGTAAATGGTAACAAATTAGAACAAGTGAAAGAAGTGGCAATATATATATTTGGGAAGTATTTGCACGAGGCGAAAGAGGTACATAGAGACGTATCCGTTCTGACTACCCCGCCAGGGATAAAGCGTGAAGCTAAACTGAATTTAAAATAAGAAATATTTTCAATTTAAAAAGAAGTAGTAGTAGATTAAGGTCGCCGTAAGCGTACAACTATAAGCGTCACGAATGTGGGTTCAAGTTCCTTTCGGGGTAGTAAAATGTTTATATTTTCATTTGCTTCTTTAAGGAGTAGGCAAAGCGCGGCGTTGAGTTCCGCCACTCATCATCGCAATGTTTCAAGAATTCAACGGAAATTGGAGAAAGGAAATATATTAATGGAGAATGGAGTATCTAAGCACTAGATTCCTATGCCTACGCTGATAGCCTGCGTAGGATACAGCGAGAATCTAAAAATAAATTATACCTTCAAATATATTAGCACCATGTTAAATATTCTATCATAAAGTGTGATATCTAGAACCATATGTACAAGTTTGTAACCAACTTGGTAACTATAGAAACATTTAATATTTAATATATTCTCATTCATTCTTTGGTAAATTTTCTAAATTAAATAATATGAATGAGTCTTTTATGTCCCTATGGAGTGTTTATAATAAATATGGAATATATTTGTTTGTTCCACATTTAGAAACTTGTTCTATACATTAAAAAAGTACCTTTTTTTCTCAAATAATATATGCACACATCCGTATCAGAACAGATACATGCACCTATTTATATATTAAAAAAAAAAACGAATTATTTGAGAAATTTTGAAAAAAATAAAGTTATTCAAAATGTCGTTCTCCCTCTGTAAAATATTAGACCGGGGTTTGATAGCAGTAACTCAATCAACTGCAAATAAAAATCCGATAAATTATTGACTTGTAAAAGCAGTAACATCAAACTTTATTTGGCGACATATTTTGTTTATTTTTATTACCAAATCAATTTTTAGTTTAAATTTTTATTGACGGCTCGTGTATATGAAATATGTATATATGGATGTATCCAAATAATATAACACATACATACATTCATAGAATATTTTTTTTATTTTTAAATAACTTATAATTATCTTTAATGCTTTAATAATTTACTAAATGAAAAACTCATCTTAACTTAGTTACAGTCATACAAAAAGGTAAATATATATTTAATTAATTCGTTTAATAAAATCGTAATAAAACTTGAGAAAAACAAAGTCTTCGTAATTCCATGATTCACGACACTCGCAAGGACATTTTACACGCATCGGCAATAATGCTAATCCCCCCAATTCGCGAAGGCACCTGCCGAGACAGGAACGAGCAAAGTTTTGGGGAAGATTGTGAATCGATGGCAAACATCCACATTTTCTGCCAAGTTATAGACAAATGCGATAAAACATAAAGGGCTTGGATAAACGTCACTTTCAGATTTGAGATACATCACGAAACATTTGATAGAGATACTTAAATTTATTGAAGTAAATTAAATAAATAATATATTTCGTGCTAGTTATTCAATGCAATGCAATGCTCAGGATTCTACATTAAAACAAATAAGTCAATGAATCAAAGTTTATACTTTGTAAAAAAATATTTTATAAGTAGTCATAAAAAGAAGAGCAACACTTCAATATGTAATAAGGAAATAACTCTAAGCGAGAAGCTGGAATATAAAGCATGTCTTACATTGACAGTTCTAAGCTCCATACAAATTCAATCACAAATAAGAGACACTTTCAGCTCGTCACTTGCACCTGCCACTTGGGAATTTTGATGGCATCCTTCATATAGACAGCAATAAAGATGCCTCGCATCTTGTAAAGTATATTAAGTGTTAGTTAATCATCCTGAAATATCGGAAAAAAAAATCCATTTTTCTTTCACAAAATGTAATAGAAATTGATAAGATATCTTTGAAAATATATTTACCCCTTTTACAAATTACTTGCGATCCGTCAAAACGATGTGATTAAAGGACGATACAAGGACATTGCGATGCTCAAGCTTCCCCGACTTTAAGATCTGATAAATCATTACGATCCAAGAAAATGTAGAAATATAAAAATGTATTAAAATCAAAAATCAGCTTCACGACGTATCCCGCACACAGCAGGGTAGGCAGAGGGAACCTAATGTTAAGACACTCTGTTCCCCACTTTCTGCCGAATTGCGTGTTCAGTGGAAGAACTCCACGCCGTACATTGCCTCGAACCCAAAGCGAAGAAATGGAAATCTAAATATATATATTTCACTTCCTCGAGTGGGGATCGAAAACACCCTTGTGCCGCTGAGCCACGACGGTGGCGAATATTCAATTATTTTTTATGTTTATCGCTTATCTATGAATTGTTTATACATATTCCAGTAGAGGTCGAAACAATAACGGTCGTGTTAGTCAGTTATGTTAGACGCTATCTATCTATCTTTCGTCACGGTGGCAATTATCTACCAATAACCACAAGAACGTACAGCAGATCCGAAAATGTGCCTGTAGAAATAAACAGGCAAAATGTTCAAAAACCATGGATTCAAGTTTTTGCACCTATATTTAATGTATTACATTTTACACAGTTAATATACATTTTTTTACAGTTTTGTTATGTTATAGATTTTGTATAGACATCATAAACCTTTTAATAAAGAAGAATTTATTTAAAAACGCCACCTCTCTCATAGAGAATGTGGAACATGACATACATATATGAATATTAAATTATAATTTATAAATTTTATTGCATACTGAAAAAACTACCTTTAAAATAGCGCGAATATATTTTCATACAATGACACTGCCTACTAAAATTTTCATAAATATTAAAATAAAGTTTGCACACGGGAAATAAGTGATCAAATTAAATATGCGATGTAGCGCTATTTTCTTTTAAATATTTTATTTAACCGTTACAAAAAACCTACTTTATGTTTAAGAGCTGACAAATTTATTTTCATATGACGTAAACTCCAAAATTTGAGTTCGGAGTTTGAGTTACATATGTCTTAATTACCTTTATATAAGGTAATTAAGATATATATATATATATATATATATAACTCTTTAAGAAGCGATTTAAATAAATGGAATAGCCTAGTAAATATATATAATATATATTTTATATAGAAACAATAAAAAGTTCTTAAAATGTTAAGTTACGTCGTAAACTTTAAGTCCCAAAAAAAACCCTGCTATATGCGTAGTATGGCTAATAACTTTATATGTATAATGTAAAATAATACTTAGTTTTAAAATTATTCAAGGAGTACCAAAGATAGGTAACATACATTGTCGTCATCACGTGAAATAAAGTATGAAGAGCGTTGAAGATTGAGCAGATTATGCACGTACGTTTATACATCATGTTTATTTAGATGAGATTTGCAGACACAAGCCTAGGGCATGTTCCCTTCTCTAATAAGGTCAAGTAATGTAATTAAGTTGCATGCACTCATTTGCTGTGATAATATCAACGAAAATAAGCTACGTCACTACTACAGTCGTTTCACATTTGACAAACGAAAGTAATCTTAAAGAGCAAACGACAGACAGACAGACGGCAGACTGTGCTAAACACAAATCAATTATAATGTGAAAAATAAAACGATTTTCAGATTTGGGTCACATTTCATTACAGTTGTTCATTTCTCTGAATGTTTCTTGGAAGAAGGTTTATTCATTTTCATTCATATTTCAAGACTAAAACCTAAGTTTTATTATTATTCGTTTATTATTATAAACTAAGCTACAACACTAATAAAAATGTTACAAGTTTGAATGTAAATCAATTACTTCGGACGAGGGGTCTTCAATATTAAGGTGCGCTGTCGAAAATCGGTTACGGTAATCTTAATTGATACACTGTAAACAATAGATCGTGCACGGCTCTCTTTAGTTAAGTAAGTGGCTATTTAGGCAATAGCACGTTTCATATTTTGCAAATTGCAGTTTAAGTTCGGAGCAGAGGAAGGTGGTTCACGCTCCCGCTATCGGCAGCACGTCGTGTGGCCTTAATTGATATTGCCCAAACGAAGACGCACTCATCCTCTATATAACGTTATCAATATCAACACAGAATACAGTTAATTAGACGTCAACAAAACATTGTTTTAAACCATTAAATTTAGTGTACAGTCCAATGAAAGTTAATTGAACAAAATTACCTAAAAAAATGCTATAATTCGATGTATTTTTCGCTTGTGCGACTGCAAGCTGTGATATTATGTTATATTCTTAACTATAAATATTATAAAAATATATGACCAGTTGTACATATTAATAAATCCCAAATTTATAACTATTTTAAAAACACTCCGGCTTATAGGATTAACTCAAATCAATTGTTTTATTGTGGTTTTAATCATATCACTGAAGAGACATTCCGCTTCCCCGATCAAAGTGGATTTAATTAAAATTTCGCAACGGCGAGTTGTCTAAATTCCAAGCAAAACGAACTTTCTTTTTTTTTAAAGAAAGCTTTAATGAAATCTGGTTCGTTTCGGTTCACTTTGTTTATATTTTTTTCCACGTTCGCAACGTTCTTCGGTCCATTTAAATCCCGTGCATCTCATAACAAAAATAGATTTTGTTTTACTCATTCAAACTTTTAAAGATCGTATAGTTTCTATCTACGTATATACAATAAATATCAACTTAGATCACATTCGAGCTAGTATTCTAGAATATAAAGCCTACAAATTCATAAAATAAAACAAACAAAAAATATGTTTATAAAGAATATCCCAATATCAACACAAGATGTGAATTTATTACCATTCTTGACAGCGACTTTTTTTTTTGTTATATACAAAGAATTTATTATATTAGAAATTGTAAGCGTGCGTAACAGAATATTCATTAAAATAAGTCATGCTCGAATAAGACGAAACGAACAGAATTAGGCAAAGTTAAACGCCACTGCGTAAAGCTTATGTTACCTTCACTTAATTTAACCACATTGTTACCTAAATAACAAACTTTATAATTATTGCGGTTCGCCGATTCAATACCGTTCTCGTCTCTTATATTCAGTTAATTAAAGGGAAGTTGTGATAGTTTAAAATTACTTCCATTTTAACATATTAGATAAAGTGGACGGTGTGTAGTTGTGGACTAGTGCACTGAAGATTTATTTTTATTATAATACTTGTTGTTAGTCTTTGAGTATACAAAGGAATCCCATAAGACTATCGTTTGATGATAACTATAATATTTATGTTTTCACCTTAGGTTAAGCACATTTATTGTTTACATTCACGTTAGGAATAGAGCGTGAAGCTAGATTAGAGTAAATTATATTTTTTTATTACATTCGTTTTCTTGCTTTTTCAATCTAGGTCTAATGTGTCTGCTTAAATAGGCTCTTAATAGGGGTTTCATTCATTAATTTAAAAAAAACCGATAGTTATTTATACGTGGCAAATTTTACGGCTTATTGTTGTCTTGTTTCTATGTTACATATTTTTAAAATGTTAATAGTGACAACATACCAAATTTTTAATTCACATATTGTTCTAAGATTTACTTGTAAACATATTTATTTCTGTTTAATAACACGAATTAATAGTCATTAACTCTATTTATAAAGCAAAATTAGTGAGTATTTGATAGTTTCTAAAGCAATTAAAATATGCTAGTGCTCGAACGTCAGCAGTATAATCTCATGAATTTTCACGTATGTACAGCACACACAGTAAAGTTTAGTCTAGACAAGGACCAAGCTATAAATATCACAACAGCATATAATACAATGGCGGAGAGCCACGCGACGGTCGTAAAAACTATTCACATTCATCCGATAAAGCGACACTTGACCTACAGTTTAGATTTAGTTTGTGTAAATAAAAAATATATATGAAGTTAGTCTAGATTATTTACCATTCCCGATAAGTAAAGTAAATTGTTTCAGTCATTTTTGTCGTTATAAATATTTGCCATAAGTCAACTCAAAATATATATTTGAGTGCGTATCTTAAAGACAGGAAATAATAAATTACATATTTGCTACAATTGCTTGGAGATTATCTATATATTTATTGCATTTAAGTCACAGTAATGGATGGACATTATGTAAATAAATGAAATAAAATAAGTAGCTTCGAATATGATGACAAATATTGAACTATACTACGAGGATCGCTACAAAAGATCTTAGTGTGATTTTTTCCGTTTTTTTTTCTCTGATTGACCATATGAAGTGAATGACAACGCTATAATTTAATCTACAGCTTTTTTCTTCATATAAAAAAAATCACAGCACAATTTACTAGCTTACCTAGTTATACATTTTCCCATTGTACGCAGAAAGGTTGAAATTTCTCTAAACTTTATTTGTACTCTTTTCGCTTTTCAACTCCACAAAGTTGAAAGACAGTTAAAAAGAAACGAAAACCTTTTTAATACTTTCTCAATTAAAATAACTTGAAATTGACAAATGTTAATATATAGTTATCTTATTATGTTTATTTTTGTTGAAATATATTTTATTTTATTTCCGTGCCTACGAGCAAATTGGTAGATACTCGTTATCGAGACTCTTCAATTGATAATTGAAAATCAAGAGCATAAACGTGCCTCTTAAATAACAGAAAATAAGTGAAATGACATGATAGTAATATCCGCGAATAAATAAGGTTGTACAGAAGCGTTAAAAAATGCAGCACGTAGTACCAGCACTCAGGCGGCTTAATCTATTTACGCGAGGATAGAGCTGTGTGCACCAAGCTTATATTATCCGAGGCGAATTGCATAGTGCTGAATGTACTGCAAAAGTACGTAAACCAGAGTTGTTTTGAAAAATTACAACACTAAAAATTATACCCAATAGTTTAAAGTAACAACAATAAAACCTTCAATAAACATGTAAATATGCACTAGATACATTAGATTTATATCATTATATTTTATTTATATTTATATCATTTAGATTTATATCATTTTTACTTAATATACAACCAAAGCATGTTGAATGTAAAGTTCGAAGAGAATATAATTTTTGCTTTTCTTGCTTTTAAAATTAATTAATGCATTTCTTAGAGTTCCAGATAATAACTTTTCAGTGGCGCCAGATGTTGACGAATATAATAGCCGAGTTATGAATTTTAATATCTGCTCTACGAACATCAGAATGAATATTGAACACTTTTTAAAGTACGTAATTAAGTTGGCAAAGATATTTCCGACCACCGGCGGAGAAATTGGTTATCCGTAAAAATAATTTAAATTATTATTAAAATATAGGCCGACCGAAGCCAGACGTGGCACAAAGGTACAAGCGTGTGAATGTAACCGGGATAGGTTGTGGGTTCAGTCCTCAATCGAGGAAATCGAATGCCTCCAGGATTCGACGGAAAGTGAGGAGCGAAGTGTCCCAACATCTATTGACGGTCTCACAATTATAAATATGAATTTTGGTTAAAGATGAAGTCTACGACTAGTTTATCTTGTTTTTGACTTTCACTCAAGGAAGTGAAATATTTATTTATTTACGTTTATTTTTCTTCGCTCTGGTGTCGAGGCAAAGCGCGGCGTTGAGTTCTGCCATTTAGCACGCAATGCCTCCAGAATTCGGCCGAAATTGGGGAACGGAGTGTCTTAACATCGAGGTTCCCTCTGCCTACCCTGCTGTGTGCGGGATACAGCGTGAAGCTGAGAAAAATTTAAATATCAAAATATAAAATTTTTCAAAGTGCTTAGTCAGTATTAAAGAAAAAAATACAAATCATTTTCTTTTTATAAGTCAGGATGACTTATAAAAAGAAAATGATTTGTATTGTCCATATCTAATAAGAAACATATTTTTACTAGTAACCATGTCATTAATATCGTCATCTGACTTGATTAATAAATGAGATAAAAGTAAAAAAATGTCGTGTGAAAAGATTTTAATCCTTCTTTTTTTATTTTTCTAAATCATACACTTTTCTCATTAAAATTTCTATAGAGAGAAAATCAAAAGAACCAAATTAACCAAATGGATAAATATTAAAACACTTTTAAAAGTAAAAATTAATAAGCAGCAGTAAACAAAGCATAGAAGCGTATCTTACTAACATTTTGTTTGTGTAAAGGTAGCTAAAGCAAATTGTGCAAATTGAGCGAATCTAAGGCTCCATCCGTGCTTCAGTTTGGCCAGCATGCCACATAATACAATTATACCAACCCGTATTCAAAACGTTGTGGACACACTGACTATTTGATACTATAAATTTATAGATGAACTTATATGAATATTTTTCATTATTACTGTGATATATTGGATATATTAATATATAGTAGGCCGGCAGCAGTCCACAGGGACTCTTAGAACAATCATCTGCTCGGCTGCATTACCGATGGCCAGACCTATGTAGCGCAGCCTTTGTGTACTCATTGGAATGCCGCTCATATCGTTGCACCAGTGGTTCCCTATCCAATGGCCCAACAACACTACATATTAAAGGCCCAAATTGCAGTTTAATTTATTCCAAGCGTGTCTCGCCAACGAATAGAATCGCAATAACTGGAATTAAGAACAATTCGATTGCATTTACATACTTGCCGTTCGTACAATACCCAATACAATAATATATAAAATGCAAAATGTTCTACAAACCTATATCTAACTAATCTAATCGATACAAAACTCGGTCTTGTTTTCTTCAAAACGCTTTTCTATAATACCATCTATACATGCGATCGGTGTCGAATTTCACGGTAAAATAGACAATACAAAATAAATCAAAAAAAGCTAAACGTAGTCAGTACCTTCCTACATATAAACAAGCCTCTCTCTGGATCTGATTGGATTTTATCTGTTTGTTACTTGATTTTTAAGAGGAACTAGTGTGTGTACGCTATTAAATTGAAGCATCTGCACCGATCCTACGAGTTGTTAACTTGATAAAAGGAACAAATATTTGAAACCTTTTAGAAATTAATGATTTTAAAATTTTCACATATTGTGATTTTTTTTTATTAATTTGTTATTTTTACATATTAAATATATGTAAAAAATATAATGTTTTAATTAATTAGAAAAAAAACGTAGAACTCTGTAGATTCATAATGCGGATGCGGGCAGTTACAGTGCCTGGGATTAGGCCTCATTAAAATGCGCATTAAGGCTCTCCCCTTTCCGAGCTTCTCTCTCCTAACCAAATTTATTCTACTAGCGCTCCCTTCAAAGTACGTTCTAGAAATAAACTGAGTGTAAAGTACAGACAGATACCGCCGTTACATCTTTATTACTACCGCTTAATCTACCTATGGTTAGTTCGTTGGAAATTGACAACTAAATTATAGTAAAAAGCTACGTATAAATGTTATATATATAGAAATATATAGAATTAATAAACTATATGAGTAACGGTACAAATTAAATTTAAGGGTAACAATGGAACTGTAGATAAGGTTTTATGTGCGTTCAAGTACGTCTAGGAAGGATCAAGAAGTTTACGAGGGACTTGAATTACCATGCAAAAACAAACTTCTCAACAAACTTCGGTATCTTCTTTGCATATAGAAGCTCTATAAATATCCGGTATCTTCTGTCGGGCTGAAATAAGCAAAATATTTTTTGTTTCGAATATAGTATATAAATTACTAGTGTTTTTTTTTTGCCTTTTCTATTGTCAAATTTTCAGTTAAGAGAGCTTTCATCCCATCCACTACGGCGACGGGTTCTTGATACTTACATACTTGTAAGCTTTTATGTCTCAATTTCTAGTATTTTGTTTATCATAAAACATTCGAAATGTAATTTTGTAGGATCTATCTGTGCTATATTGTGTATTAACTATAAATTGTAAGCATTTTTATAGCTTCACCTAATTTCGGATTCAAGTCTCAAGCACTACGTTTCCTTTCAGACGTTTCCGTTGGCCACTTTCCTTTCCGTCGAATTCTGGATTAATGGAGTGTTGAGTGGCGCAACTTAACGCAGCACTTTACCTTTTCATCAAAGCGAGAGAATATTTTATATATATATATATATATATATATATATATATATTATTATATATATATATTATTTATTAATTTCCTCAGGTTGGAATTAAATTATTTATTTAAATAATTCATTTGTAAGAAATCTGCGCAAAGAATTATTTAGTACAAGGAAACATTAATAATATCGTAAAGCGGATTTTATTTTACGTTAGCTTTATTAATTAGATTCTGTAAAAACAAAATTATTGCTTAAGATATGACGAGAATTCATTTCTATACATTTATGATTTGAAAATTCAATGTTAACAACTCAATAAAAACATTTGTTTATGAAAAATATAAAAAGGATATTGAAGTTGTAGAAGAATCCGGATTGTATTAGGCTGTTACAAATTGATCATTTCATACTCTAATCCACTCATCGACCTTTCCCTTTTTAGAATAAAAAAAAAGAAATGCGGATTGTTTATGGAAATTATTCTTATATTGCATGATACATTTTTTTTTATAAATTCACTCTTTATCCCGCAGATTGAGTCTAGCAATCTAACGAAACTCAGCAAGCGTTTTATCTTACCAAGCCAGAGAAATCAAATCTATACTCTATGCCTATAATAAAATTGGAACTATTCGCTGTCTGTACATGGAAGATGTATGAAAAATCTATTGTTGAGGGCCTTTAATAAGAAATTTTTGTCTATACGTTTCTTCAGGCTAGATTCTAGATTCTAGATTTCAAATATATCTAATGTAAGTAATGTTTTGTTTTACAGAGAAAAATTACAAGAATTAAACAAAAAAAATGTTGACTTTATCGTCTTATCTTCTAAAATTATACTTGGGGCAGTTGTCATTTAACTCAAGCCGCACATCTTATTTAAACAAAGAAAACATTATTCTCTTACTTTGAAGACTTCGCAAAATGTTTCCAAGGAACCACTCAATTCCCTAAAGAATTTGTTAAATTACAGTTTACACTTTAAAGATTATGATTTTACTATAATTTTAGCACATAAATAAATTGAGGGCAGTAATTAATCTGATATAACAAGAATAATGGAATCAACATAAAGCACGTCTTGGTAATATTTTAATAAGTTATCTTAAACATCACAAAAAATGGTCACGTTCAAATATAATAAGGGATTAAAACGTTAAAGTTGTACGGCGCTTGTGGACGTGGTGCTGGCTGGACGGCATTGGATTTCATACAACTGGTGCCCTTATGCCTGGACTTAGTTGACTCAATTTTCTCTATTTTCGCCACAAAACAGCAGAGACATGTATATGTAAACATATTTTGCAAATTGCTGTTACGGTATTTCGTAAACATAACGAAACGGAAGTCACGTACAAGTATTTAAGTATGATGTTCTATATTTAAACTGTGAATAAATAGGTACACACATGTACGAAAGGAATACGCTTGTCTTCAAAGAACGTTTTAAGCTTTACCGTTCAGCCGTCTCGCTGCGAAACTTACCATTGTTTCTCCAAAGTATGCGTCTTAATGCATATCTCGTACTGCACTTTACTTAACCATGTCAAACTCTAGATTACAGTTAAACTTATATTACAAGTTTTGAGAACTTATTTTAAAATATCTCAAATAATTTGTTTGGTCGTATTCTTATCATTGTTTTTAAAAACAAAAATTAGTCTATAAAATTCTTACCTACTGATCATTCTAAAATGTGGTATTCTGAGTCGTGTAATATACCTGTTTGATATAAAAAATATGGCACATTTCAGAAATTCGTTTAGTAATAAAATTATGTAACGTAAAATATGCAAAAAGGAGACTCTATAAAATGATAAGTTTATAAATAATTTTATAAAAGTATTTCCTTTTTTATAAGATTAAGAAATACTGTGAATGCCAATTTATCTTCTTAACGACTTCCGCAACGTGACGCGTTCGGTGCGGCGCCCCCGCCCCCGCGCCCGCCTCCCCGGGCGGCGAGGCACAGCGGCTGCAATCGCTCTACGGCGTATCCTATCCATCCACAAACACTAACTATCGCGCGTTTGTCGTCATTTTTCATCTCGACATGCATATTCAACACAACAATAAATCATTCGGAGCCATCCCTGCGCCAAACGAAA